>QJOB01000031.1:55036-164918 GCA_004155035.1 Monosporascus sp. 5C6A
GGCCCACCAACCATCAACAAACACCCCCCCCCCCCACAACCCCCAGCGGCAGCCCGACGACCCTCTGGTAATATTACCAACACTCGCCAGCACATCTACTCCATTGGCATGCCTTGATCCCATACCCTTTACGATCTGTGGTCTTTAAAAGTCCGGTTAACTAATACATCCTACTGTCTTGCTCTATCCTCCTGTGTTCGACGACTGATCACTCATCATTGTCGAAGCTCCCTTCCACGATACTCGACCACATCTCCATATTCGTACTGTCGAACGACCTTCCCCTTATCGTCGTCGAGCTCCCTTTCCTAGGTATATTCTGCAACACTTCCACGTCCCACGTTCCTTAACGTCGGTCCCCTATTACCGTCGAAGATCCCTCAATTAGGTCTCTCGACAACATTTCCATTCTTATATTATTAGACGACCCTTCCCCTATTATCGCCGAAGTCCGTCTTTTAGGTAAACTCGCGCCACAGATCCATTCTAGCACGGTCGGACGACCACCCCCTATGATCGTCGAAGCTCCTGCGTCAATGATAATTACTCGCATTATCGTCATATTTCTAGGGTTCGGCAACAACCCCCCTATTATCGTCGAAGCTACAGCACCTCTGTTCCACCAGCTATTCTACCCAGCACCTTCTAGCACCTAGGTAAGTTCTACTATTCTAGCAGTTATCGAAACATGGATCACCTGCTCTGTACGGATTTGCTACAAACCACTTAAGATGGAAGGAACAAGCAGTTGACCTCCCATTGGAAGTCACACCTCTATTTGCGCAGGAAGGAACCCCACCTTCTCTCTAGGTAGTTTCTAAGCACTTTAACCCGGTCTTTGGCAACTTGCCATAAATTCTTCGACTCCCACCCATACTTGAATCCTCTTCCCACTCCATCTGCACATAACAGACAGACCTACCTTGTCGACGATTTCTTCCTACTACATACCATTTTTTACGTCTTGCCGATCTCTCCATTCACATACAATGTCGACATCTTCCCTCTGCACAGCATACATGGATATCTCGACGGTCTCTTCTGCCTATTCATAATCCATAACCTCTTAGTAGCCTCCTCCACCTGTAAGTAATGTGCGAAGCTGTCTGGTCGGCGATCTCTTCCTTGTGCATATCATTCACAACCTCTCGGCGATCTCCTCCATTCATACATAATACATTGCCTCTTGCAGACCCCCTTTACCACAACTCGTCAACCTTTTTTATCTGCCTCTCTTCGCCCTTTTCCGATCTTGTCTAATACTCGAATTTGTCTTGTCGACGATCTCTCTCTTCCGTACACAACATTTTCCCCTTGTCGGTGCCCTTCCTTCTGCATGTAATACTTGCCCTGCGCCGGCCCCTTTTCCACTATTAGCAACCCATCAGCCTATCTTATCAACGGCCTCTCCCCTTTCCACACAATACTTTCCCGCTGATCGGCGCTCCCTCCGCACATTATACGGGACGTCTCGGCGACTTCTAACGTCATATCCAGTACACAGCCTTTCCTAGATGTACGTAATGCACAGGTATCTCGGTGATCTCTTCCCTTCTGCACATGATACACACTATCTCGGTAAACTTTGCCTCTGCACAAAATGTCCCAATCTTCCATCTCGGCGACTCCTTCCATCTACGCATAACATACCAAGCTACCCCATCAACGACCTCTTCCATCTACATATAATATCTGCCCCCTTGCCACCCTGGCGAGTTCTCTTACATATAATACATCAACTACACTGTTGACAACTTCTACTGCTTACATATAATGCACTCACTTGCCTTGTTGATGTTCTCTTCCACGCATACATAATAAACCAATCTGCCCTTTCGGTAACTTCTACCGTTAACACATAATACACCAATCTGCCTCCTCAGCGACCTCTTCCATCTACGTACAATACACGAACTTGCCCTCTTGGTGCCTTGCCTTCACAGAGATTATTACATATATTACATTATCCCATTCACTTGTCAGCCTCTGCCTCTTTGCGGGCCGGCTGTACTGGCAAAGCTTGTTCTTAATAACTACTAAACATTCTGATTCTGCAGCCGATCGCAAACTACCTGGGTTGCTAACCTCTACTCTAGCTACAGTAATTCTACCATTGCATACAGCTCTTCTACCATTCTTTAAGACTCAATATTCTTAGTTATAGCTTGTCAAGCTATTCATTCTGCATTACTTACTTGCGCATTATTTTTCACTCTTTACTGTACTGCCAGTTACGTACTCTTACGGCATAATCTTTAAAGTTGTTTATCACTTCCTGCTGTGCACTATCTATATCATACCCCCTATCGTCGATCACCATCAACGACTAAATAGTCGTTGGTATTATTCTATCTATAGACTGCTTATTACCGTAATAACGGGGATTAACCAATTTTTCAAATTTTCCCTTTCGCCGATATTACCTGAATAATTATGTCGGCGATAAAGCGAAAGAGAGGTGGCGACGACCAGGAGACTGGCCCTTCGGCTCGAACGCGGTCCAAAATGCATGCATTAAGCACGGAAGATGCAGAACAGCTCGCCGACGCGGATGAGGCAGGCTCCGAGCCTGATGCGCTTGAGGATAATGCGCAACTACCGGTTGCCCCTGAGCTGCCTGTCGACGTCACTGGTAAGACGAAGATAGTGCCTAGACGCCCATCCAAGAGTGACCCAAAGGACATCCATCGTGGCAAGCCAGAGCCGTCCGGAGCTCCAGAGGTCTGGGCAGAGAGTCGGGCTGCTCTGTGCAATGCCCTCGACTATTTCCGGTCCCACCAAAGCAGTCTCCATTCCCAGGACGGCGTAGCGGTTGGAATGATGATTGACTCTAAGGTCGGCGAGCATGACATGTTCTCCAGTCAAGTCATCATTACTAGCATGTAAGTTATTCACACAATTGTGGTTTCGGCTAAGTTACTGACAATGACCAGCGGCGGTGGCTGCGCCCGCGACGATAGGACAGGGGAGATCGTACGGGTCAAGAGCCTGGATGGCGGTAACGCAGCGGTCCGAAATTTGACCAAGGCAATGGATTTGAAGCAGGCCGTCGTTGTCATTGCTGGTAAGCCGGACAGTTCCCATGCTTGTATGGAGACAGATACTAACGATGACGCAGGCATGGGCAATAAGCTCTGGCCGACAACTCCGCCGCATTACTACAACGTCCTTGACCACTTCCACATCACCGACATCTGGCCGGTGAAGACCCTTAATCACGAGAACGTTGAGTTTGTCCACTGGATGATCAGGTTCGAGAAGATAAATCTCGTCGAGAAGTCATGGTGGACCCCTGCCGACGCCGCGAATCCGGAAGAATATATGGTTGGCGAACATGTTTGTCCTGCACACAAATGTGACACGTGTAACAACATGAGCAAAGAGAAGTACAAGCTGGGGTGGACGTGCCTGAACAATCAGTGCCCTGAATTCTTCACATTTGACGGCAAGACCAGCAATGACGCATCTCACCTCGACTATACAGACAGCTTCTTGCGCGAAAGAACAGAGTTCCAGTCTACACGACCCCTATATCCGTTGGTCACAGCGCTGCCGACAGCAGATGAAGATAACGGCTTTGGAACTGGAAAGGTATCTCGTAATGGCATCGTGTGCCCCGAATGCCGCCGCTGCAGTCGCAGGCTCGAATGGGAGCGCTGGGAATGCGAGACTGATGGTTGCAACTTCCGACATACGATCCCTTTCCAGACCATGAAGCCGCAAGACGTCGTCGACGAGACACAGGCATTTAGGGGCAGGCAGTATATCAACAGCAATATTGTCTCCAAGTTTGAAAGGTTTATAGGCGGATACGAAGCCGAGGTCTATTACCTTCCTGGAGAGCAACAAGGCGAGTTAGCTGGATCCGTCACGATATTCCGCGCAACGTCAGACATTTGCAAGAAGCCGCAAGGACCAGATGACTTATTTGCTGAGCTACAAACGTCTGATATTAGCTTACGTAGGAATATCGCAATGCATGGGGGTAGGTTAATGTCCTCATTTTGGCATATTATGTACTGACAACAACAGGTCTCCGATCGGAGCAGGTGACGTCCCATTTTCAGAGCAATTGGGTAAGTCAAAGCGGTCCAAGCAACAGAGTCATTCAGAAACACTAACAGATACCGCCCAGGGAGCTTATTACAAGTTCGGTGTGGTTGTGAAAAGAAGCAAGGGGTTCGATGAGGCACCAGATGCCATCTTAAAGGGTCTTCATCGCCTCACATGGGCTGGGAAGACGGCGATCGACGCTGCTGGGAAAGTCGCCGGCGAGGAAGGTGTTGCGGTTTCGAAGGGTTCAGCACCGGCGGAGTTTATGCCTTTCAACGAACTGCTCTCCCTGGGGTACTTTGAGACATCTGTCATCCACGTAAGTCCCTATGGATGGCTAATATTTGACACTTGCTGACATGGGTTTCTAGTACCACGATGATGGTGAAAAGGAGCTTAGTCCCACCGTGGCAACCCTTTCACTCGGATCACCGGCTACGATGCGCTTTAGACCCAAGAAGAAAGCGAGCATTGGTGAAAGCAGTGGGCTAAAGAGCGACAAAGGAAACAAGAAGGAAGTGCTTTGCTTCACCCTGAATCATGGAGACATGGTAGTCATGCATGGCACAGGCATTCACAAGTACTACGAGGTACGCTCTTAACTATGCACTATCAAGAGGTGACAGAAACTGACAGCGTGGTACAGCACGAAGTCAAGCCCGGCGGAAAATTGCGATATGCAATGACATGCCGTCATATCCTCTTAGATCTCATGGAGGATGAAGAACGGCGCATGGAATCGATCATCAAGGGCAAGATCCCTGATGGCTCTTACAGATTCACATACCATGGAGAAGAGATGGGCGAAGAACTCAAGGTCCAGGTAGAGGGAGCTAATGTCTCAACTGCAAGCGGGCAGTCAGTTCATAATGACGAAGAGGGCAATGTCCAGGTCCTGGATGCACTGGACAACATCGACACCGAACCACTCACGGACGACACCAACGGAGAACCCGCCATGGACTACACGTACGATGAGCCTGATATGGGAGATATGGGAGATATGGAAGAAAAGGGTTCCACGGGAAACACGGACGAAGAGCCCGTGGTGGGCAACATGGAGGAAGGGCTTGTTCTGGACAACACAGACAAAGGGTCGGCTATGGAGAAAACGGGCGAGGGGCCTGCTATGGGAGACATGGACCAAGAGTCCACCACAGCTCAGCACGCTTTGACATTGGTTGGAGGATTTATGGACAACATTATGGGGGCCAATGAGAAGCTGGAGGCGGACGACACCTTGCTCCAGACGCTCAGCAGCGAGCAGAGAGACACTGTGCAGGAGATCTGTTCCAGAATTGCCTACCAGGTGTCGATGGCGCGACGTCAGGCCCAGAACAACAACTAGCTCTTACGTGTAAATAGCTCTTCTTTGCTAGGGGCGTATGTTGGCGATGTGTTACGTTCTTGCAATGGAATTATAACAAGTCTCAATTTTAACAAAATCGGATAAACGTTTTATTCCGCTTATACGCGCGGTATAATAGCCAACGACGAGAACGATGGCTCCGATTACCCGATTTACAGGTTTATTAATAATTCTACCTTGCAAGCACTGTCCAAGGACTTTCCTATTCTTCTGATTAGTTGTGTATTGGATATCATTAGAAATTAAGGGCCTATTATATGAACAGCCTAATCTAGTCCCTGGAAGCTATCTTAGTTGACCTCCTTTGCCAGCTTCCTTACGAGTTTTTTCTGCTGCTCCACACTGAGGTTCTTCTCGTCGGTCTCCTGGACGGCCCGTCCCACGGCCAGGACGGTCTTGGTGCTCTCGCTGTTGACCCAGATCCTCCCGTTCCGGCCGACGGCCGTCTCGAAGGCGAGGCCGGCGGCGCCGAACTCCTCGAGCACGACGACGCCGCCCTCCTCGGCGGACCGGCGCATCAGCAGGCGGCGCGCCATGCCCAGGGAGATGCCGTAGACCATGCCCATGCCCGTACCGCCTGTGCTCGAGCTATTCCCCAGGGGGCCCAGGCCGTCGGCCTTGCCCGTCGCCGGCGACACGCACTCGAGCTCGGGGTCCATGTGGCGGTTGGCGAGCGACACGCGCGCGTAGACCAGCTGCCCGGGGGCCAGGTTCGGCCGCGTCTTCTTGGAGGCCGACTCGAAGGCCAGCGACGGCAGCAGCGCGTTCGAAGTGTGGTCCCCCAGGCTCACGTACAGGTAGTCGCCCGACGTCCTCTGCACCGCGCCGATCACGAGGTCGCCCTGCGATGGTATGTACTGCGGGTTTCACGGAAGCGGCTGTTAGTCGGAAAGCGTATAGATATATAGGTACCGACGACCGGAGTATGGAAAGATGCCCGGGGGAGAGTGAGGAGGGAGTGTGGTATACGGGGATACGGGATGGGCGGGGCATAGGGATTGAGGGATAGGGAATAGAACAGAGCTCACCCGTCCACCGTTGTATTCCACCCATATCGAGTTCTTCCTCCAGTCCGTGACCAGCTGGCCCGCCACCGTCGGCACGAGCTCGTTCGGCGGGATGTGTCGGAGGCCCGGGCCTAGTCGCAGAGCCTTCTTGGGGTTCGACGGGATCAGGGAGGGGTCTATCCGGTCGCCTGGGAGGACGAACAGCCTCCGTTGCGTCTCGGCGGCCATGTCGTCGTCGTCGTCGTCGTCGTCGTCGTTGTTGTGCACGCAATGGATAGATGGGTGTAAGCTGGTCGTGTACAACGGGAAGTATAGTGGGGCTCTTCAATGAGATGAAGCTTGTGATAGAGAATTGGGAAATGCACATGCGACTGATTAACTTTATTGTGGCTTGAGCTTATCAGGGGGGCCAGATGTGGCTGGAGGGGTAGGAGGGGCAGTTGTGGCGCTTTCCCGAACAGCGGGTTGGGTGCCGACGTCACAGAGCAGCCTCCGGAATCTCTGCCGAGCCGGACATGCTGGCCGGCAAATCAATCTCCTTCCCTACCGATAAGGATCCGTATATATCAACCTTGTCAGCTGCGTCGGACGCTTTCCTCCTCAAACCTAAGAGCGGCGCCTAATAGGACATCGCAAACGGGGCGATCCTTGAGGAGGGGCACCACGGGATGGTGACGCTTCGGGACATCGAAGTTTTCTAAGCATGCGGGCACCAGCTGGTACCCGTGATGGAGGAGTTGCACGACGACTACATGCCGCGCCACACGGTATTAGAGAAACTGTTCCGTATAGCTAGCGGAAGGAGAAAGCCAATGTTATTTTATCTTGTTCGAGTGCACATAATTCTAACTACCACCACCTCCAGAAGGGAGTCGGGAGAGTTTGGAACGGCGACGTGATTGCATGGTGCGTGAGGTTGGATCGAGGCGGATCTCGAGGTGGATCTGGAAAGGTACTTATCGAAAGTACTTACCAACTGTGCCCCACCCCAGTTCGGGCCTGCTAAATTTTTGGCATCTTTCGGCCTGGCTGTATTTTTTTCTGCCACCCCACCATTCCACTACCTGCCTACACTACGCCAACCACTTTCTCAACCCGATTCCACCGACAGAGGGCTTTTGGGGACGCGGAAAGAAGAAAAAAAAAAGGAAAGACCGAAGAGGCTGCATATTTTATATAACTCAGTACCTATGACTGGAACCGGGGCGAACAAGGTTGCCGTTGCGCCTGACGAGCGAACTGCCATTGGTATTGCCTTTGGCAACTCGTACAGCTCCATCGCCGTCACTGTCGACGATAGCCCTGTCGTCATAGCCAACGAGGACGGGGGTGAGATTCTTTCCAATTCTCCAGAACTCTCTGGAGGCACCGCAGCTGACCCGTACCGCGATAGACCGGCAAATCCCGACCTGCCTGTCTTATGTCGATGGCGAAGAGTACACCGGAAACCAGGCCAAGGCCTTCCTAGTGCGCAATCCGAAGAACACCGTCACTGCCTTCAGGGATTTCCTCGGCCAAGAGTATGTTGTGTTATGAGAATTTCAGGGTTGTGGTCCTAACCTGCGATTCCAGGTTCAAGTCCATTGACCCTACCCACTGTCATGCTGCCGCCCATCCCCAGGATGTAGACGGCTCCGTGTCTTTTACGATCCAGGATAAGGCAGGCGAAGAACCCGCCTCGACCGTCTCCGTTTCCGAAGTCTCGACCCGATACTTGCGTCGCCTGGTACATTCTGCCTCCGAATACCTGGGAAAGAAGGTTACCTCTGCCGTTCTAACAGTGCCCACCAACTTTTCCGACAAGCAACGGGAAGCGCTTATCAAGGCCGCCAACGATGCCGGGATCGAGGTTCTGCAGCTGATCAACGAGCCCGTTGCTTCAGTCCTCGCCTATGATGCTCGACCCGGACAGGGGGTCAAGGACAAGATGGTCGTGGTTGCCGACCTTGGGGGTACCCGGTCCGATGTTGCTGTCATCGCTTGCAGAGGCGGCCTTTACACCATCTTGGCCACCGCTCATGACTATGAGTTCCACGGTATCCATTTGGATAAGATTCTGATGGACCACTTCGCTAAAGAATTCATGAAGAAGCACGACAACATCGACCCGCGCGAGAACCCGAAGAGCCTGGCCAAGCTCAGGGCCGAGTCCGAGGCTACCAAGAAGGCTCTCAGCATCGGAACCAACGCCAGCTTCAGCGTTGAAAGTTTAGCCGAAGGTATCGACTTCCAGGCGACCATCAACAGGCTGCGGTATGAGACGATTGCTAGGAAGGTGTTCGAGGGCGTCAACCGGTTGATTGAAGGCGTCATCAAGAAGGCTGGTCTGGATGTGCTCGACATCGATGAGGTTATACTCTCCGGCGGAACCTCCCACACGCCGAGGATCGCTGCCAATCTCCGCTCCATCTTCCCCGAGACTACGGCTATCCAGGCTCCCTCGATGAACCCTACCGCCATCAACCCCTCAGAGCTGCAAGCCCGTGGCGCTGCTTTACAAGCGTCGCTGATCCAAGAGTACGAGGCCGATGATATCGAGCAGTCGACGCACCCTGTTGTCACCACCGTCAAGCACATTACTAATGCCGTCGGCGTCGTGACATTATCCGACGAAGGCGAGGAGGTGTTCACACCCATCATTGCTCCCGAGACTGCTGTCCCAGCACGGCGGACAGTCCACGTCGCCGCCCCCAAGGACGGCGGCGACGTGCTGGTGAAGGTTGTCGAGGGAGGCACTCACATAAAGGTGACAAAGCCCGAGCCTAAGCCCAAGGAGAATGGCGACAAGGACGAGAAGGATGACGATGAAGACGGCTCAGATTTCGACGACTCCGACGAGGAGCCCGAGGAGTCGAGAGAAAAGGTGTGGAAGATGGGCGACACTCTGGCTGAGGCGGCCATCAAGGGCGTCAAGAAGGGAAGTAAGGTCGAGGTGACGATCAACATCGCGGGAGATCTCGGCGTCACCATCTCGGCGAGAGAGCTCGGCGGTCAGGGAGGCGTCCGAGGCACTTTGAAGGCGCCCTAGAGAGGCAGCGCTTCTCAGTCGCGGCATTTATCCTCCGCGCCTATGGCCCGCTCCTTGGAACAAGCATCGACCGGGACTCCTCCCGCGGGCATCTCCTTGGAAGAAGCATTGACCTGGACTCCCCTGCCGCTTAACTGACGGGAGAGGGTCTGTCCGTCAAGGCGGATGTACACGAAAGGGAACTGAAAGGTGTATATGGTCCCGAGCATAAATAGACCCCTGTTTTGGAACGGGCTAGTGCATCACTTCGATAAAAAGGTTATCCATCTAGGGCCTCAGGGGGGGGTATAGGGGACATAAGCGAGAATCGCGATAGACATCAGATAGAGATACCTCGCTTGGAATACAGGCAGTAAAGTGAATAGATAAAATTCTGCCCTCATAATCTTGCGAAATCAGATAGGGGTCTTATTAAAGTCGAAGTAGTTGATCGTAGCATGCATATGTTATCGGTGTATGTACCTAACCCAGATGTCTAACACCGTAACGGATCTTAATGCCTGTCTATATGTAAAGTCTGTCTATCGAACGGATATCTAATGTTTTGAATTCCTCGAATGCTCCCTCCCCACGGCCACCGGCGTCCTTCCCGGAAAGTAGAAGCCCCTCCCACCTATGTCTATATAAGTACTTATGGAATAAGTGTACAATTCGCCTGCGCCCCTTCCTGCCATGTAACTAGCCGGCGGTAGCAAGACCCATTTCGCCGCGAGTTTTTCGCTTCCAGTTCCGTAACCCAAGAGGACAAAGAAAATCAAGGCTACGACGGATGAATATACCCTAGGTACACCGGCTGCCGCGCTCACTTGCTTAGCGGCTCAGTCAACTAACTGGCTGGCTAGGAACTGGTGCTGCTTCTGACTATGGCGCCGAATCCACTCACTGCGCATCTAGCAATAATCTACCCGCCTGTATTTCTGTACCTGTGTTTTTTCCCGCTGGTGCCCACCCCTATTTCGTCTGTCGGAGGGTCAGGGGCCTCCATTTCCGCTCGCCCCCGCATGCCCACGCCATGCCGGCTTTTCAACCCGTTACGTGTCGATCACCCTTATTATGCGATATCGGACAGCGTATCGTAGCGGGGTATCACCTAGCGGCGGCGGTACCGGGCAAGTGCCAAGCGACGAGGTCCTCCCGGACCTCGTACTCGTCGACTTCCTTCCGGTGTCGGAAATCACCGAAGCTCTCGCCGCGTCCACGACTGCTGCTGCTGCTCGCGGGCGCGGGCGCGGGCGCGAGGCTGGTCAGACTCCGGCGGGGACGCAGGCTGGGGCCGTGGCCGTCGTTGCTATCGAGGCGGCCGTGCTGCGACCCTGGTCGGAGAAGTGACGTACTGCCGCCGTCTTCTCCTCTGTCCCCCCTGAACGACTGCGGGCGTGTGTGTTGTGGCTGGTGGCGGAGCGGGAGGTTGTAGTGGGATTGGCCGTGGTATTGATGGCTCGAGGAGGAGGGCGGGCGGCCGCGGTCCTCGTCCAGGGCGGTGAGGGTGCTCTTGTTGCTCCGGTCGCTGTGGTTGCTGCTTCCGCTCCGCTGGCGCATGTGTCGCCTTGCCGTGCGCCGGAAGTCGCTCGGCCTCAGGGTCCCCTTCGCCATCGCATCGTCCGGGCTCCCGTCGCCGCTGTTGCCGTTGCTGTTCGCACTCTCATCGTCGGCGATGGCGTCCAGGTTGTGCGCCGTCCTTCTGCCGATGTCATGCGATGCAGAAGCCGAGTTTTTATGCGAATCTCTCCATCCGTCGCCGCCAGAGAAGATGTCCTCGATGCACTCGTCGGCCGGCAGCTCTCCGGGCTGGCACGCCCAGCTTGCCGCTAGCGTTCGCCGGTACATGTCCTGGACCTCGGACACATCGCGGGACTTGCCAATGCTCGGCAGCGCGCCGGCTCCAGTACCTGCGTCATGAGCGGCCTCCGTCGCCGTCCGCTCACCCGCTACGATGCCCGCGATCCCACCAAACATGGGCGCTGATTTCAGTGCAGGCGCCACATAGTTGCGCTCCCCGTCCACTTGCACCATCAAGATCCCGACCTTCAGCGTGCTGTTGATCTTGCTGTCCTGCATCAAATATCGTCGGACGATGCCCTCCTCCGCTTCCTCGTCCACTACGTCGTTCTCCTCGGAGTATAGTTGGTGATGTTGTTGTTGCGGCTGTTGCCCGGCCGGAATCAAGCCTAGAGGGTTGACGCCGGCTCCTCCAGCGTCGGCGCTTGATTTGCTACTCAACCGTCGGTGGCCGAGACCCTGACCACCGTTTTGCGCCTTGTCACGGACACCCTCCAAGGTCGCGCCAAAGCGCGTGGCGCCTGCGGTCCCGCGGTGGATGTTCTCGCTTTCTTCAACATATTCGCTGAGGTTTAGCCGCACCAGGCCGAGGGTGATGCGCTCATCTTTCGCTCCGGGGGCCGCAGGTAGCTCCTGAATGACCTCGAATTCGATGGGGCATTCGGTGAGGTTGTTGTTACGGTCGATGGGGATGCGGAGGGGCACGATCTTCGAGCAGTTGTATGTCGCTCGGTGGTTGGTCTTATCTATGGCGGATTTCGCAGTCCGGCCACGGTGCTCAGCGTGCATCGAGTGTGGGAGGTACCATTTTACGTATGAACTTCCCGAGACTAAGGGTACGTTATTCAAGTCGTATATGGTTAGATGGAGGTCGAATTTCGGCTGAGGTTTAGGTCAGCTGCGAGATCATTGCGAGGCTGCCACGTGGGCTACGAGTCTAGTGCGAACCTTCCGGGCCTTGTTGACTATTGGTAGGCCGCGCATGTTAGCTTAGACGGTATATGAAAGGTGCTGTAGCAGTCGCAAAGGGAGCAGAAAGGACGTGTGCATGGTACTAGCAGTGAGGCATACACGAGCGGGAGTATGGTGTGGAAAGTAAGAAGATCATGTAAGGCGCAGCAGGATATTATGTAAGAGAAGCCGGATAAGATGATACAGGCGAGTGTCTCAACGAGGCCTTGGGGGGGGTCATAAGACGTCTCGTTGTATATATATACGGGATGATTGATTATAAATACCGAGCCCAGCCTTGCAGTGAGCGACATGCAACGCTGGAATGCGGTAGATAGCAACCGGGAAGGGACGGGATTGGAAATGTCTCGCTCACAATGGAAGGAGGGATCCGGAAGGGCCGGGGACTTCTTGGTTACATACTTAGCGACGCCATACTACAGAATATGTGCCGATATTAGGTGTTATAACCGCATATAATCAGCCCCCCCAGAGACGGAGACGGAGACCGAAACCGAAACGCTACTTCTCGTGGCTGTGTCTACGGTCCATGGTAAGAAGGACTAAAATATGACAACTGTGGATAATGACGTGAAACGCTAAAACACGGCTGGCTTGGTCGGGGAACTCGGGGAGGAAGGTTGAAACTGAAGGATCACGCAGACGGTTGGAATGGTGGTGTGGAAGGGCGTGGAAGGGTGAATGAATGGCCAAGACTGGGATTGTTCATTTCGATCTTGCATGGCTGCGCACGGCTCGACTTTCCAGGAGAGGTCGATCGATGGGTACAACGATACTTCGTCCGAGTATCTGTTGATACAGTAAACACATCCCCACGGCTGCGTGCACACACATGGGATGCAAGAGCTTTTGTTACAGTACAGTAGAAACAAGGGGCGGCGTCCATTAGTGCAACTCCACGTCAATTTTACCTGCAGGTGCTCTCCCATACAATGGGTAGTGAGCACTGAGCTGATTAGGTAAGCCTAGCTCCGAACCAGATGCGCTTGACTTCTTGTGGCTGTAGCGGGCTGCAGGCTCTACAAGTAGCACCAACGGTGGAGAGCGAGCACGGCAGCCTCCCGAGTCGATTATTTGACTTGGTTAAGCTCCAGATCCCAACGGCTGGAACAACGTTGTTCGTGCCTGTCCAGGTTTCCAGTGGGGCCGAAAGTCATTGACCATCATTGACTCAGCTGCAAACACTTGGCGCGTAAAAGGTCCAAGAAGTTCCATTTGATGCGCGTCTACTAATAGAGCACGCACAGACGAAGAGCCGGAGCATCAAAAATACCGCCAATCTAAGACTTGCCATTTGCATGCAAAGCGAGAAGTTATAAGCGGCTTGGCATCGTGTTCTGATAAGTAAGCCTGGCTGGTGATGCCGCAACACTCGCTCCGCAGCCTCTCATATTGCCGAGCCTGTCATGCCTCCTAAGCGACCTCCTGAGGAGGCGTTGGCCGCATCGTCAAGCAAAAAGCCCAAGACCAACAACAGTGGCCCTCCTGCAGCTAAACAACAGCAGCCCAAGAAGGGCAAGCAGCCGAATGGCGCCTCCAACAAGCCAGGAAAGGGTGCTCAGCCCTTCGACTACCGGGCTGCAAATCGGGAAAGGACGCGAGAGACCAGAAGCATCGCCGTGCAAAAGTCCGACGCCGCCCTCAAAGATGGAGAGCTTAACGTCCAGTCATTTCTCAATGCCCGCGGCTTTGAGTTGAATGCGTTAGATGAGAGCATGCGGCGAACCAGAACCAACAAGACAAGCCGGGCTTTTCAACGTGTGCCCATTACGCTGAGGCGTAGGGCCGGGGCCCACAACCACAAGAGGGTGCCAAAACGACTTCAAAACAGGGCCAAGAGGGAGATGGAACAAGACAACACACCCATCGTCAATTCCAGGACCAGGAAATCAAGCTCGACCAGGAGCCGTCTCCGTGCTGAGACAGCGAAGAGGCTAGGCGTGCTAGCGAAGCGCAAGAGGCTACGGAAGCTGGAGAAGGCTGGCCTCGACAAAGAGACCATCACCGTTAGGACTGGGAGACCCAAGATCCGGAGGAACGCACTGAACAAGCTACCAGTTACTGCAACTAGGTATAGAAAACGCCAGCTCTCGAAGACATGGCTACCAACCCATCTATGGCACACGAAGAGAGCGCGGATGACGGACCCCAAGGAGCCGCTGTGGAGATTTGCGATCCCCTTAACACCCACAGCAAAATGTTATCGGCCTACGCACCGCATCCAGTGGGAGAAAGGTGCTATGGCCTGGGATATGAGCTATATGAGCACTGTCAGCCTTTCCGGTCCCATGAACAGCGTTCGGAATGTCCTTAAAGCGCTAGGGCTGACTCACGAAAATTTGTGGAATGAGAAAGGAACTCGCTGGAGGAACGGCGCTATGCATTGGACCTGTACTCTTGGCCGGAAAAAGCAAGGCGCCGCACATGTCATCGGACCTGCCACTATCATCTGGGATCCGGAGACCAGGTCAGATGATGTCGAGTCTTCGAAGGACTTCAGACGCGTATTCCTCCGACTGCATCCATCCGCTTTCCTAGAGACTTTCGACGAGCTTCTTCGTCTTGTGAAGAAGCAGAATCCACGGGCGTACATAGAGGATCTCAGACACGAGATTGGAAGCATTGAGATCACAGGGCCCGATTCAACAGAGGCTCTCTTAGGCATCCTAAAGCCCTACTTCTCCAACGTGGAATCCAAGGAGCCCCACGCCGCCAAATTCGAAAAGCTCGCCGGATGCAGGGACCCTGCTTCTCTTCCCCCTGGAGCTCTTTTAGGGTTCTCCATAGTGGATCCGCGCCTTCGCTACCCCCCGCAGAAGATGACACCCGCCAAACCAGACATAAATATTCTGGGGGGTTTTCACACGGATTCGCATCTGACCCCTTTTCAGCTTTTCGACAGAGACGCAAGATTTAAGGCTTCCCAGCTTCCATCCCAGAAATCCTTAAACCGCCGTAGAGGCAGAGGTGCCCCGGGCGCCAGGCTAGAGCCAACAGCGGATGACCCTCCCATACCCGTCATTTTGCTGGCTTCCCGGCATCCGACGGACCCGCAAGCACCGGGTACTTGGACTTTGATGCTTCCATGGAAGTGTGTACTGCCTGTATGGTACAGTCTCATGCACTATCCCTTATCGGGCGGTGGCAACCCTCGCTTCGGCGGCTTAGACGAGATCCGGCAACTTAGCTTCGAACGCGGACTCCCGTGGTTCCCCGGCGACATGCCTGGCACTGAAGCGGGGAATGCGTGGGAGATGGATCAACGATTATCTCGACAGAAGAAATGGGAGCGCAGACCGAAAGGGAAAAGGGTCAATTACGAGACTGTAGACTTGGGAGTTGGGCGGAAGGGCGAGATTGGTGTCGGCTGGAATTGCGACTATGAGTTACTCCTCAAGCTCAAGGATATGGACGAACCTAGCGGGGAGCAAGGAGACGTAATCATGGCCGAAGATGGAACACAAGGGGCGTCTGACCCTAAGGTCACGGAGAAACGGAAGAACATAAAACGCAATAACCCGCTCGAAAGTCTCATGTACCTACCCAAGGTCGCATTCAATGCTCGCCTATCCCCGAAATCCGAACCCCTAGCCCCAACCTCCGTTATCACGGTACATATCAAGTTCCTCAGCCGCGGGACCCCGTCCGCATGCGCCAGGATCTACAGACTCCCAGACGAAGCCAAGGCGGCCGGCTCGACGCAAGCCGAAGTGTTAGCCACGGATCCGCCATACCCACCAAAGGCTGGCGACGGCAAACTGCCCCCGGACCTGCGCGCCCAGTGGCTCGCGCAGAAGCCCGGAAAACAGAAGAAACCCCACGCGAAGGGGTCCGTGGATCTCGAGACCCGCACGTGCATGCTCGCGCGCGAGCTCATCGCCCCGCAACCCGCGGCCGAGACTCTCGGCGGCCACCACCACCACCCGCTATGCCCTGACGCCGCGGACCTCGTCGGCTTCGTCACCGCGGGGGGTTTCAACCTGCGCGACGGCCGCGGCACGGCCGTCGGCACCTTGTCCGCGCGGGCCGCGGCCGGCGAGCTGCGCAGGTATGGCGCCGGCAATAGGGATCACCCAGCCGCCAGGCTCTGCGTCGTGCGGAATGCCGGGGAGAGCGTCGGTAGGCTTGCGAGGTGGGAGTTGGTGTGAGCGGGAGGTGTGGAGTGGGCTAGCCAAGGGACGGATGGATGTGTTGCGATGTGTTGGGACTGCTGAGGGGGAGGAGTGTTGATGTGTGCTGTCGGAGATGCTACGGGCATAGTTCTATGGCTTCATAAGCGCTCCGCGCATTGCCCAGCAGGGTGTCGAAGGGTCTAAGGAAGCCTACCGAGTGGGTTTAAATAGTTTATTGGGGTCAATGCAGCCTACCATCCCGAACCCTTATATTACGCCGCTTTAGTGCCATCTTGACTGTACTACGAAATAGATCCGGATATGCCGCGATGAGTGACAACACTCTGACGACGAAGAGCACGAGCGGCTTAGTCTCTGGACTAGCGGGTATGTTGGAATCGATGCTTACACCCGTTCCCCTACATTCTAGCTACGGCAACTCAGGTCATCTGCCTGTTGGCGCTTCTTATTCGGCTTGTGATTACATGGTTGCTACTACCTATGAACTTGAAGCGTCATCGCGAATGCACCGAGCTTCCTTCCTGATTGCCTGCGTCTATGAGAAAAACACAACAGGAATTGATAACCTTTAACCGACGCCTCGTAGCCGTACCCACTCGATTCCTTCCGAAGGATTCAAGCGAACTTTCCCTCGCCCGTCGTGAATCGCTATGCATGTCCAAAGCAGGCCGATCCTACCCTCCGATATGCCCGAAAAAACTCCCCCGCAAACATCCGACCAAGTCCTCCAAGCCGACACCTATCGGGCCTGCTCCATCTCCAGTACGGTCGCGGGCGCGGGGGCAGGGCCAGGCACGGGCGCAACGCTGGGCACCCTCGGAGGCGACCGTCCGTCGCGGCGCTCATCGGCCGGAGGTGCTTCCAGCAACCGCGGAGGCGGATCCCGTTGCGCGCCCACAGGCGGAGAAGGCTCCGGCGGTACCCGGGCGCGCCTCTCGCGACCTTGGCGGGGATTCCCCGGATGCCGACCGCTCCTCTCCGGCTGTCCGCCGCGCTTCTTCGAGCCGTGCTTGTGCCCGCGCGCCCCTGTTTTGCCGTCGCTCTTCTTGGGCGTTCGTTGGTGATGGTGGTGACCCTCCGGGGAGCGTGCTCGGCGAGGAGCCGGCTGACGAGCGCTGCCGCCCTCCGACCCCGTGTGACGTGTCCTGTCGCCGTCGGGTTTCTTGCGCTCGGACGGTTGCGCGGCGGAAAAGCAGTTGCCCATGCTGAAGGGGGGCTTCGGTTATCGAATTGTGTTGTACTGGATTGTTGCCGTAGGAGACTGGAGTGTGTGTTCTGCTATGATGCGGCTGGTATTGGGATACACAACACTAGGAGAGACTCTTTGTATGGCTGCATGCATGCTATTATATGGCTTCTGGGTACAGTTACGAGTGGTTCATGGTTTTATCAACATTCATTGTGCCGAGACTGAATCATATTGCACCCGAATCCGGCTCTTGATCTCGACTGCGTCGAAGTTCACTGATGGCTATCTTGGGACTGAAGGTGCGTCTCTGGTCAAATCGTAGTTCCGGACCAAAGACGCCCGCCGCAGCCGTCAACTACAAGACGGCTATACCGCTCACGATACGTATGTAGAGCGAAGGTTGCGTCATCAGGAGACATATATCAGTTAAACCAAGGCAAGAAGAGTTCAGAGAGAACGCCATCAAGATTACGACGCAGCTGGACCAGGTTACCTGAGCATGGCACCATGCTACGCGTTACTACTCATGTCTGTCCGTTGCGCAAATCGCTTTCGCCACCGAGCCGGTTGCGAAAGATATCGCTCCTACGGTACATGTAGGCATCCTCAGGGACTGGAAGGAACAAGATCGGTGGCGGCATTGAGCGGATGGCTCTAGGAAGTAATTGCACCGTTTTCCTACGACTGACTCACTGCTCCTTTATGCGTCTTCATTATCCATAGAGTACCATCTCTTAAATACAGTAACAGCTCTGAGAGTATTCTATGTTGCAGTCCGTATTGCTGGTGTCAACATTCAACGAAACTCTAGCCACGGGGTAAAATCAGTGATTAAGGAGACAAATCGCGCTTCCCATCATTCCAGATATCAACGTCCATGTCGCTAGTCTTTCTCTCTTCGCTTGAGATGACAATATGGTCCGTCCTGACTATCCCGCCGGAGTGCCGCGTCCAGCGCAAGATACTTTCTTGGCTCTCTGACGCGCCCAGTGCGTCATCAACATCGGGAGCACGAATATTTCTTGTGCGCTTCTGCCCGATCGTCTCGAGTTGGATATCGTTTCCCTGTTCCCGCTCTCCGGGAGAATGCCTTATGTATTTGTTGCAATAGTTCGGCATGGTGAAGCCGCCTCGAATGCAGTCCACGAGCGGCTTCAGGGTCGGTATGCAGGAGGCTATGATTATAGTGCCTGCCTCCACGCTACCGCATTATTAGTCTCCGTTATGGATTAAACGCGTTTTGTACGTCGCAAGGGAGCTTACCACGTCCATATAACTACGTCGGAGTTATCTGGAATTTCGACTTGAGTTAATACTTCCGGAATACCAGGGTGGAATAAACACTCTACTTGCCTGAGAAGTAATCTGGACTGAGTCGCTTGATTCGCTGGAGCCGTGTCCACTTGTATATGGCCACTATCGTTGAACTGCAATTCTGGTCAGGGGGTGATTGGCGAACACGAGTAGTCATCTTGCTTACACGAAACCGAAGCCTAGCGCAATGCTCAATGCCAGCTTCTTCCGTAGGCTTATCCGTAGCTTGGATACTGCGATTGTCGGGTAAATGGCCAGATATAAATCGACGAAGGCCGAAAATGCTTTTCATAGTCAGTCGGCCTCCGCATATCAACGCCCGATATCCGAGTACCTACCCACGGCGTATAGATCGAAGTATCTCCGCTTCCAGGACCACAGGCATTCCTTGACCAGGTAGCGGCCAGTCTCATCCCGGGGACATACCTTAAGCGTGATGATGGGGCCTATAATCACTTGAATGAAACAGACCCAGACCAGGCACCACATGAATACTCGATGTGCACACGCCGGACAGAATGCGCGGGTCAGGAGCGCCACGATTGCGAATTTTGGTAGGGTGTACGATAGTGTTACCGGCACGTAGCCGGTAACTGTCCAGGTGACAATGTCTGCTATTTCTTCCGGCGTGAGCATGTCTGGGGGCTTGCCGTGTCCGGACCGCACCGACTTGACTTGAAATCTGACGGCGAGCCAGGTGGATAACTGCGAAATCGTCTCATCAGCTTCGCTGCTTGATTTGGTGAGTGGAGAGGGAATAGGGGCCGCAACTCACAATCGAGAGGACGACCAGGTAATCATCGAACATCCACTTGCCTAGAAACTGGGCTCTGATGAAGAGCCGAGCGGCGGCGAAGAGAGTAGTCAGGGCTGCAACTGCACATAACGTGCCAATGACGACGAGGCCTTTGTCAACTGAAGAAAGGTTCTCCACGGTCGCTGCTCCCATGCCTACTACTGATTGACAGCGGGTTTTGCACTGTATGAGGACTTGGCATTTGAGACCGAGCCACCAAACGGTGGTCTCGACGGTAAGCTCTTGATGATTTATGAAGGTGATGCTGAGCTCATGGCCGTGGCATGGAGGGGTGAGAGCAGAACTTATACGCTCTTCGTCCTCCCGAGTCACTTTACGAACTTTTTTGCACTCCAGAGTGACATTAGAGTGCCGTAGAGTTTCCGTCTGCAGCGACCGGAATCCTGTGAGATATATACCGACTAGCTCCTACGGAATTATTACCCTGATTCAGTATAACCTAAGGTGTGGCTATCATGTTTGCACTACCAACCCACCGACGCTAAACATTTCACTTCCGGACACCCCGTAGGTGGCGGTTTCCATCCAGATGTGGTTAACAGGAGTCCGTGCGTAGGATGAAATCAACTACGGACTAACCACCCCTAGGTATCCAAAGTATTGAATTGTGACCAATCCATAGGTACTTATTTGATTCTTGAAGTCTCATGACTTTCTAATGGTGTCTACGATTTAAGTACATAGGCGTATAAGGTCTTTATTAGTAAGTTCTTTCCTAATAACCTATAACAGATAATGTCAGATATAGGGGATGTCAGTTACGTTGTTCTATTCAGCTAATTGTGCCACTTTTTAGTACGCGTACAGCTTTTGTATAGCCTAGCAACGGAATAATTATTTTCCGATTAAAACGTAGCCTTTTTTAGTTAGGGCGCTTTAGCGCACTTAGTTAGCCGATATACCCCTTTAACGCCTTGAAGAATTCGGGACGTTAATTATTATACCTTATTATTTTTTAGAGCTACAATTTTTTATTTAATTTTTTTTCCGGTGATTGTATTTTTTTAATTAGTTAATTCTTTATCAGAAATCGCGTTTAATGTTTTTCTATGGTAATTTAAGATTTCTGTGATATTTATTAATTTTAGTTGCTTTTTAAAATACTTAAAGGTTTCGCGTAATAAGGCTTTAGTTAATTTATTAGTTAATATATCGTTTGTAAGCGTATAATTTATTTTAATTAGGTTTTTTTTATTGTTTTTCGTAATTAGTGGTTATGTATATTTACGTACCGTGGCTTTGTTTTTAAAAGGGCGACGTCGGCGTTAATAAGCCGTATGGTTTGTTAATTGTTATATTATAAATTTAACGGTTTTACTTCCAGGTTAATTCCCAGTTTTTTAATTAATTAAAAGGCGAATAAGGGTTTTTTTAATAGCTTACGTAAGGGATAACAATTTCGTTTCGGTTATGGAAGTAATTATTATATTTTGTTTATTCGTATGTTATTTTATAATTTCTTTAAATAGTTTTATAACGTAAATTTAAAAACTTTTTTGATTAAATATATTATTTGTAAAAAAAAACGTCGTTTTAAGTATTTAAAAAATCCTTGTTAATTAATTGTAACGTTAACGTTTTGATGCTAATTAAGTACTATATAACGCGATTAATTACTTTATGGTATACGTTATTAAGGTTTTAATTAAATCGGGTAAATTGAGTATTACAAAGGATATATTAGGTTGCGTATAAACCATAATATAAAGAATGGAACCGATTTTTTTGGTATTTGTTAATAAAATTTAAATAGGCCAGATTAAGATTTGGCAGTAGTTTTGCGTTTGTTATAGGCGTTTTTAAGAAATTATTTAGATTTTTTTAAGGATTAAGTTAATTAATTTGTTTATAAAGTCGGATTAGGATAATTAGATTTTTCGGTTAAGTTTGTTTTTGATTATTTCGATATTTAGAAATTATTATAGGTTTTTACTTTTTATAAAGGTGTACCGTTTTTGTATTTGCTGGATTAACCGATTAATGAGAGTTTGGTTTTTTTTGTTATACGTAGCGATAATATCGTTGACGTAGAAAAAGAGTAGTATCCCTTAACAAATAAAATAATAGGGTTTATGAGAAACGGGGTTAAGTTTTAAGTTTTTAAGCGTATTAATGAAGTTTTTTTGCTAAAGTAATGGCGATTTTTTTAGGCCGTATAATTTTTTTTTAATTAAGAGTATTTTATTACGTTAAAGGTATCCCGGAGGTATTTTTATAAAGATTTTATAAAGTAAGTTCGCGTTAACGAAGGCATTTATAGCGTTATATCGCTTAAGTTTTAAGTCGAACTTAGTTATAATAATTATTAAGGTTTAAAGGATTTTCCGGTTAAAGTAGATACGTATATATTATTATAAGCGTTTTTAAGTTATTAATTATTTCGTATTACAAAACGGGTTTTGTATTTTTGAAATTAGTTATGTTTATTAAATTTGTAAATATATACTTACATATATTTTAGAACTTGTTTTTTAATAACGGATTAATTAACGATTTCTTAGAATTGTATGTTTTTATAACTTTACAAGTAGGTTTTTTCGGCTTTTAGGAATAACTTTTTTAATAAGTATATATTTAGCTTTTTATAGCTTTTCGGTAATGGCGGTAAGTTTCGCCTGTATACCCGGCCTTATGACCTAGGTAATATTTTTATTTTTAATTTTGGTTTTGGTATATTAAAGCTTTTCCGATTAAAATGGCGCGAGTTTCGGGTTATTTCTTTCTTTAAGTTTTCGTAGTTTACCGGCCGATTATCGATTATATTAATAAAGTAAGTTTTCTGTTCCGCGTCAAACGCGGTTTTTTATATTTTATAATCGTACCGATAATTATTTTTTCGATACGGAACGTATAAAAAGTTTATATTTATAACCCGTAAAGGGCCTTTGTTTTTTACCGTTATTTTGGGTTAAATAAGGTAATAAAAACTTAAGGTTTTTTTTATTTTTTCCGTTAGCGTAATAATTATAACAATTATTAAGGTAAATATTAACGGTGGTAATAGTTTAAGGAACGAATATAACGGTTATATAAAAATAATTAATTTTTTACAAACAGGTTTATTTTTTTATTTCGTACGTTATTTTGGACGTTTATGTTTTTTTAAAGCTATTTTTTTTATTTAGCCGGTAACTAAATTATTCCATTTAAGTTTTTATTTTTTATATATATAAGGTAGTTATGAACTTGATTAGGTACGTAAACCTGTCGGAATAGGTTTTGTAGCTCGTTTTCGGTAACGTGGAAAAGGTTGTTTTTTAAATTTTTAATATTACTTAAAAAGATAGCCTTTTTGTTAAATTGTACGTTTCGAATAGTAATAATTTTGTTCGTTAACGGGTTCCAAATTTCGTAAATATTAATTAATTAGTAACCGATAAGGAAGTTTATTTACGTTTTAAGATTTAATTTTTAGAACTTTTGTTTTTTTTTAGAGTAATAATTATTATAACGTAGGTTATATAGCCGTAAGTTTGTAAATAGATTTATTAAGGCTTGCGATTAAGTATTAAAACGCCGTTTTTATATACTAAATAAATGTAATAAATTTTATATAGAGTTTATTAAAAAAGAACGTATTTGGGGGTACGGTTATATAGGTATATTGCAGTTTTGAAAATATATACGATTAGAAATGCAGGTAATTTAACGCCATTTCGTATAATAATCGCTTTTTTCTTAATTATATTTTTTAAACGTTTCGTATTTCCGTTTTGGGCTTAGGTATGCGGTATTAAAGGTTTAAGTTTAATGTTAAAAGAAAGCGATTAAAGGATATTTTGAAATGGGTAATTTTTTAAAATTTCGTTATTGCATTTGATTATTTATAAGAAAACCTTGTTTTAATTTTTTAAAACGTTTAATAGGTATCGGAACGTAATAATTAATATATTTTATTTTCGGTTTTTTAGGTAAATATCCTAAATAAAGCTTAAGTATTTATCGGTAGCGAACATAACGTATTTATATTCTTTAAGGTTTTTTTCGAAGTTAATAAAATTAATAGTTATTTTTTATTTTAATTGGAAAGTTTTTTTTTTAGGTTCGCGGCGTATTTACTTTTTAGCTTTCGTTTTGTTATATACCTGGCATTTAATAGTTATCGGACTTTTTAGCCGGATTTTTTTAATATGGAATTATAATTATGTTATTATTTTAAGGTTTAGATGTTTTAATCGCAAGTATTATAAGGTATCGTTATTAGTACGTAGCGGTTTTGGCGTCGATAAGTTAATATTTCGTTTATAAATAGTTAAAGTTATAGAAAACGTTATTATATTGATGTTTTTGATAATAAATTGATTAAATTTGTTTGTTAAAGTAGTTACAACTTGGTTATATTTATTTCGAATGCAGTTATTAATCCTTTAGTTATTTTATTAATAGCCTTTTTTTCGAAGTTATCGAAATAATATTAAATTGCAGGTGAATTGTTTATAATAAGCTATGTTATATAACCGCAACGTTTTCGTACCGTTAAAGTTTCGAAATAACATATTAACTTTTCCGTAACCCTTAATTAAAACGAAGCTGTTATTTGCGTATATCCCGTTGCTTTATACGGTTAATTTAAAGTTCAAAAATTTATTAATAAGGTTAAAAACGTATATTATAAACATTAAGTTCAGAATGGACGAATTCCGCAAAGGGTAAGATGATAGGTTTATGGCGCCTTATTATTTAGTAATTTAAAAACTTGCTAGGATTTGTTTTAGTCCTTTTAGAAATTAATTGGTTTTTTATATGATTATTTTATTTATGGATTTAAATATTCGGTTAATTTTTTCCTTTAAAAATTAATCGAAAACTATCCGATTTCGGACCAGTTTTTTAGTTATTTCGCTAGGCGTAAATCTTGTTAAAATTTTATTAAGGAATGCATAATAACATTAAGAAAGCTTGTATATCGGGTTTAGGTACGCTTTATAACGTATACTTTAGGTATTTAATTTTTCGCGTTTTCGTTTATTAATGTTTTTATCCGTATTAAAATTTCCTTAATTGCTTCGTTTCGGTTTTCGTTTAGAAAATTTACCTTACGGTTAACGGTTAAATGGTTTATTATTTTTTTAATTAGGATTATTTTAATTATTAGGGTTTGTAGAAACTTCGTAAAAAGTCGGAAACGATATTTTTATATTTCGTAATATAAAGAGAAAATAAGTTATAGTTTAATAATCCAAAAGGTTAGCCGTTACCTTTTAATAATTAATCGTTCCGTTATCGATTTTAGTTTTTATTATTATTTGGAAGGTAATTATCCAGGTTTTTATAATAAGAACCAAAGTTATATATAAATCGTTAACCCATATAATTATTATTTTCGTTTTTGAGACGTTATATTATTATCTTTAAATTATTATTTCTTGTTATTTTATAATTTATTTGTTTAGTTTTCTGCTTAATTTCGCGGTTTATTTTAATTTTTTTTCGATATTTTCGATAGGTATTAATTAAGAATCTATTATTGTGCATTCTGCCAGATTCGGCCATTTTGGCGTATTATTCCCGTAAGTTCTTTTTTAAAAAAAAACTTTTTTTTAATCGTTAGAAATATAAATTCTAAAATTTATTTCGTAAAGTCGTTAATATTTTTTCGAAAAGTATCGTATTTCCAATTTTTATAGGTATACGCCGTAAAATCTTAATTATAAGCTTATTTACTTTTTATAATTATTTTAAGGGTATTTATTAGATATTTTATAAAGTCGATTTTTTCGGTAGTTCCTTTCGAAAATAAGGAAAAAGATAAGGTATTAATTTACGTTATATAACGAATTTGCTTTTTCGGATAAAAGGTTATATCGGGTTTTATAAATTTAACAGGTTACGGAAATAACTAATTAAGATCGATAAAGTCCCATATATTAAATGCGTATGTTTTAAATTAGAATTTGCTTTTAAAGCAATCCCAGTTTTTAGGTTTTTTATAAATAACAGAAAATATAAACGGTACGGTTGTTATTATTATTATTAAAATATATTAGGATAACGTATAACATAAACGAACTGCGCGTATAAACGAGCTGTACGTTTTTTTTAATTTTTTTGTTATTCAACTTTAATTATTTATTTCTTAATACCATTTCTATAAAGCGGCTTACAAAAAAAACTCGAATAAACTTAACTATTTAGGTTAAAAAACGAAACCTTAAACTTTCTTATGTTAAACTTGGTTTTATATATACGGTTATACCTTTTACTTTAAAATCTCGATATAATAACAAATCTGCCCGACCTGATATTATACCTAATTTGCGAAAATTAACGCCGACCGAAAAAAAATCGATTATTAGCCGTATCTTCGACTTAAATACGCGAACGTTTCTTATCCGGCGTTAGCATGTTAAAAATATAACAAATTTGTTACTTACGTAGCACGTCGTAAAATACGTCGGGATTAATTAGGTATCCAACTTTATTAAACGGTAAAAAAAACTCCAAACGCGTTTAAATCGGAAAATCGATTATTAACGGGTATTATGCGAAAATCCAGAAACATTTCGTAAGTAATTCGAATTTGTTCGGGTTACTATCGCAAAATACGGCATCGTAAAAAAATATATTTACAACTTCGACGAGACTGGATTTTTAATAGGGCTTTTTATAATAACGGGCATAGTAATTATTAATACCGAAAAATGTGGAAAATTTAAATAAACTTAATAAAGAAATAAAAAATAAATTATAATTATTTAAATTATTAATTTTTAAAGTTAAGTTATACCGTTATTTATTATTATAACAGGGAAAAATTACCTTAAAGTTTAGTTCCGCGATAACTTATTACCAGCAGCCGGTTAAAAAATTGTATTAAGTAATAATAACTAAATAATAAACGAACTGGGTTTAAAATAGGTTTAATATTTCGATTAACATATTCGAACGCGTACGAAAAAATCGAAACGTTTTTTTATTTTTAACGGTTACGAAAGTTATTATTCGATAAAATTCGAAAAATATTACGCCAATTACGACATTATTACATTTTATATACCCGCGTATTTCTCGTATAAGTTTTAACCTTTTAATATATCCTTTTTTTTCCTTTAAAACGCATTTATTCGTTATATATCGAAAGTTTAATACGACGTTATTATACTTATATTACTAAAAAAAATTTCCTTGCCGGCTTTTACGACGTATTTAAAGCTGTTATAACATCTAATAATATCAAATCCGGATTTGCCGCAACTGGTTTTGTTTTATTCGATTTTAATACCGTTTTTTCCGAATTCGAAATTTCTTTAGTTATGCCTACGCCGACCGTCTCCTTATTAACTTCCGCCGGTTTTATTTCCTTACTTGCAAAAACCTTTAGGAATATTAAGAAAATAAAAAAATAAAAATATTACTTATAAAAAAATTAAAAATTACTAGGGTAGTTCGCCGACAAGAATAATTAAATCGGTTAACTTTTTAATTAAAAATTAACTAATATTTTGGTATAAAGTTACTTTCTTTAAATAAAAAACCGTTTAATTATGCGAAACTAACCATATTTTAAACAGACATTAAAAAACCAAAAATAAACGTTTCCAAAAAAAGGGATACGTACTATATAAAAAGAATAAGCTTTCCTGGCCGAAAAGGAAGGGAATAGTGGGAAAATGTAGCTAACAATAGCTGAAAGTAATTATTATACAAAGGTTAAAACGAAAGAACGGAAGTGTAACGTTTGCGGTAAGTCCGGATATAATACGCGTATTTGTAAAAAAGCTATAAAGACGTTTAACGAAAAAAAATCCGATTAATTTTAATTAATTTGATATATTATGGTTAATTAATTTGAATTTGTTGTTATGATATAGTAAAAAACCGCGTAGCTCGTTTATACGCGTAGCTTGTTTGTGTTATATGTTAATTATTATTAATATATAGTTTATATCGTTTTAGCAACCGTTAATTAATTAATAATTACTTGAATTAAGCGAAAATAAGATTTTTAATTATTAGATATAAGGAGTGTTAGTTGCGTTGTTTTATTCAGCTAATTGTGCCACTTCTTAGTACGCGTACAGCTTTTGTATAGCCTAGCAACGGAATAATTATCCTCCGATTAAAGTGTAGCCTTCTTTAGTTAGGGCGCTTTAGCGCACCTGGCTAGCTAACAGATAACGTACCATACAAATGAGCTGGATATATAAGCAAGTTGGACAATTTTTGGCATTCCGCAACAACAAATCTAAATTAAAAACTATAATATAAAAAATTAATATAAATTAATCCGATTTTCTCTTTTTAGTTATATCTATAGCTTTTTTTATTTTACAAATAAGCATATTATATCCGGGCTTGCTATAAATAGTACATTTTCTTTTTTTCGTATTAGCTTTTGTGTTTTAATAACTTTAGTTGTTATTAGTTGTATTTTTTTAATTTTCTTTTTCCGTACAAATATTTCTTTTAAAATAATATATATTTCCATTTTTTTTTAAAAAAAGTTTATATCTACGCTTTTATCTTTATTAAAAATATAATGAACTTCTTTTATTTTTATATTCTTTTATTGAAAAAGCTATTTCTATACAAAAATATTAAGTTGTTTCTATTAACAAGTCACTTTGGTAATTTTTAGATTTTCTTTATAAATAACATTTTTATTTTCTTGGAATATTTCAAAAAGTTTTTACAAATAAGGAAAAAAACAAAACCGGCAGAAATAAACGGTAAATCAGTTAACGTAAGTACAAATAAAGGAATTTCCAAATTGAAGAAAAAAACGTTATTACAAATAAATAAAACAAATACAATTTTTACGAAACCGGATTTGATATAATAAAACGTTATAATTACTTTAAACGTATCGTAAAAGCCGGTAAGAAAAATTCTATTTTAATATAAATAAAATAACGTTATATTAAATCTTCGATATATAACATATAAACGCGCTTTAAAACGAGAAATGATATACATTAAAAGGTTGAAACCGATTAAAAATATAGAAAAAATACTAATATTGTTAGTAGCGTAAGACTTTTCGAATTCTATCGAATGCTAAATTTCGTACCGTCGAAAATAAAACATCGTTGATTTTCTTATAAGTTAAATATAATTATCGAAATATCAAATTTATTTAATTATAATAATTAACATTAATCATTTAACCAGTTAGTAATGAATTGCTATGGAATTAGAAACCAAAATAAGGTTTCTATATAAAAATAATAAATAATTATAAGATTTAATTTATAATTTAGTAATTTATATAATTATAACTTAATTCCTAGTAGTAGATCATGCTTAAGTACGTTTTCTTTGTTTTAAATATTTACAAGTATTATATTGTTTATTATTAAACGTTTTATTAAAGACATCGTTTTTTAACAATTAAATACGTTTCTTTTTATGATATTATATTTTGTAATTGTAATCCCAATAAGCTTACTTTATTTACTAAATATAATCGGATTTTCGTATAATATTTTTAATAATAGATCTTTGAAAAATAAACAGGGTTTAAGTTTATGTTACTGTTAAACAAAGTTCGATATCTAATTTACGTTAACAGATATCGCGATACGTTAAATAAATAATAAATTTGCTATCATTTTAACGTATTAAAACCTGATAAAAAAGCACGTATATCGAAATCGAAAATACCATTAATAATCGATGTTTTTGGTCATCGTTCATAATCGTATCGAAGAGATAATATCGGTTCGGACGCATTTATCGTTATATCGTATCTTTTAAGTAAAATATTAAAAATTATAAATAATATTTTATATAATTAAGTTTTGGAGTTTTATTTCTTGTTGAAATAGCTAAGCTTTTTCTAAATGCTTTTATAAACCATTTTATATTATACTTATTGGAAATTAGTAGATATAAGTAAAATAATCTAATTGTTAATAAAAATAATCAATTTAACGTACTATATAAGTAAGCTATACAAATAAGTAAACTACATACCTTTTAGTATTCTACTATAACAAATTTAAATTAAATAACCATAACGTAATAAATTAATTTAAATTAATTGGAATCTTTTTTGCTAAACGTATTTATAGCTTTTTTACAAATACGCGTATTATGTTCAGGCTTGCCGGAAACGCCATATTTTCGTTCCTTCGTTTTAACCTTTTTCTGACGATTACTTTTAACCATTATTAACGGCAATTTTTTACCACCTCCTTTTTCATCGGTTAAAAAAGCTTGTCTTTCTCGTATAATAAATATCTCTCGTTTTTGAAAACGTTTATTGTTATTTTTTTAGCGTTTATGTAAAATATGGTTTATTTTGCACAATTAAGCGGTTTTTTCCCAAAAGAAAGCAATTTTTATAAAAGTAACAAGTTACTTTTCGTTAAAAAAGCCGATTTTATTATTTTTATAAGTAAGCTATCTTGAGAATTTTTGATTTTTCTTTACAAGTAACGATTTTATTTTGTTATTTCTTAAATATTTTTAAAGGTTTTTATAAATAAAAATAAAATAGAACCGGTAAAGGTAAACGACGAAACGGTCGACGTAAATATAACTGGAAAAATATCTAAATCGGAAAAGATATTATTAAAATCGAATAAAATAAACTTAGCTTTTGCAAATCCGGATTTAATGTTATCGGACGTTATAACAATTTTAAACCTATTATAAAAGCCGGCGAAAAACAATTTTTTTCGCGATAGAAATATAGTAACGTCGCATTAAATTCTCGATATAAAACATATACGCGTATTTTAAAACGGAAAGGCCGAATATATTAAAATATTAAAACCGATAACAAAATAAAAGAATTTATAAAACCTAATAATGGTGTTATTCGCATAGTATTTTTCGAATTTTATTAAATAATAATTTTCGTAACCGTTAAAAAAAAGCGTTTCGTTTTTTTCGTACACGTTTAAGTATGTTTATTAAAATACGAGATTTATTTTAGACTTAATTCGTTCGTTATTTAATTATTATAACTAATACCGACTTTTTAATCGATTAATAATAAACTATCACGATAGTAACAATCGAAATAGGTCTTTTTTACCAAAATAAAAAATAATAATATAACTTAACTTTGCAAATTAATAATTCCGATTATTATAACTTATTTCTAATTGCTGTATTGCGTTTATTTAGGTTTTTCACGTTTTTCGGTATTTATAATTATTATGCTATAACGTACCACACCACCGAACGCAATATACCACCGAGCGCAACGCTTTTTGGCACCTCGTAACAACTAATCCAAATAACTTAACCAACAACATATCAAATTAATTCAAATTAACTGTATTCTTTGTCGCTAACCGTATATATAGCTTTAGGACAAATACACGCATTATATTAAGGATTGTTATAAACGCCATATTGCTATTCCTTCCTGCCAACCTATATGCGACAACTACTTTTTATAGCTATTAACAACATTTTTTTTGCCACCAACTTTTCTGCCGACCAAAAAACGTATTTATCATATATAGTAAATGTACTTTTTAATTGGAATATTTTGTTTTAATAAATAGGATCGAATTGTTGCTCCGACAAGTCCTATAATACCGCAACGCGCTTTCCAACGCGCCTTCCGACGCCCCCCATAACAAGCCTTACAGCCTTGTCCCGCAGCCTTGTAACGCGCCTCCAGCGCGCCTTTCAATCTTTTAATATTACGTATTTTGCAAATATCTTCTACGTATTAAAGCCGCACAAAAAACGCTTGCGTATACGGATCGCGAATTCGGTCGGTAATCGTATTTCTGTCGGTCGGCTTTAATACTTTCGAAATAAGGGTAATATTGGCTTAGACGCGTTAGGGGCTAGTCGGTCGCATACGGGTTAGCAGGAAGAAATAGCAATATACGTCCGCAACAAGCCTTGATATAATGCGTACACTTGTCCAAAAGCTGTAAATACGGTTAGCGAAAAAGAATACGATTAATTGGAATCAATTTAATGTATTGTGGTTAAGTAGATTAAGTATGGAGCTGACGGGTGTTAAAAAGTGTTGCGCTCGGTGGTATGTTGCGTTCGGTGGTATGGTACGTTATATTATTAAAAACCGTATTTCTTCTTTGAGAAAACGTAACCGTATATATAACTTGGATAAAATGATAGATGTAACGAACCTGTTATATATCCACCTGGAGGTATAAGCAGTATCCGAAAAGGGTTTTGATTTGTAGGTAACAATAGGGCGAGGAATAATTTAATGTGTTCGTTAAAGAGATTTAAGATATTTTTTTTTCAATTAAAGAACGGTGTAGTTATTTTTGGTTAAGAGCTTAGATTAATAATTAAGGAGCGAAATTATTTAGAGGTTATTTATATAAGAAACTGGTTTATTATATATTTATTCCGTTTTTGGTAAGTGTGTCGTGGATTTATATGATTTATGTAATTTGATTAATCCGTTAAATTACCTAGATTATTTTCGAGAGCTAAGTTTTCTTAGCCGGGGTTTAGCCGTTAGAGTGTTTGCGTTAGGCCGCAAGGTTGGCTTTTTTTAGGTAAGAACCCCTGTTTTTGTAACATTATTTCCCCTTTCCAAGGATCTTTGTTTTAAAGATAAGAACTGTAAATAGCCACTTTGGTAGCTAAAAAGAGTTTTGGTACTTCTTAGCTGATTTTATTATGATAGGCCGTATCCAGAAAGAAAAAAAGAAATTTCGATTAAACCAACGCGAAATACGCGACAACCGTACAAACTCCATCGAGAAGTTTAGCTCTAAAGTCGTTTTCTGTTCGAATTATATCCATCTTAGAAAACCCGACTGCTTTTTCGTAACGGATATTCCAAGTTGTGGTTGTTGCACCCGTTACTAGCGCTCGGCTTGCGACGTGTTAAATATGAATTCCTTAATAAAAATTAAAAAAGAACGTAATCGTTTGCAAAAAGAATAACGTGAAATGGAGGATAAATTAATGGAACTTTTTGGTCGGTTGAAACGCTTGCGTCTTTAACAGGACATTTTACAGAAAAAGGCCTTTGCTATTTTGAAGGAAGGTTATAAATTGGATTAAATGGAAGAACAAGAAAAACTGGAAGAAAAACAGCATCGTATGGAAACGGAACAAGCGTAGCTTGCTTCCGAAATAAACGTTATAACGGAAGCGTCCTTTTTCGACTGGAACGCCGTTGGAGTAGATTTAAGCGGGGGACCTTTGTCGCCTGCGACCTTGGCTACGCTAGAGACGGTCGGTTAGGATTCTGTCGGTAAAACGTCTTAACCAGATTCATCATATTCGTTAGGTGGTTAAGTAGTTCCTAAGTGTTTTCTTCGTATAAGTATCCTTCCTATTTAATTAAATACTGGATTTTATTTTTAATTATCCTGAAGTTCAGTATTTTTTCGACATCATACTTGTCGGTATTGTCTTTTAATTTTAGGTTTTTTTCCAGCGGGGCGTTTTTTGGTACCGGTTCGAGTAAGGAAATGTAAAAAACAGGGTATATCTTTATTATTTTGGGTAATAACAATCGGTAATTAGTTTTAGAAATAACGTTATTAATTTTAAAAAGGCCGAATTTCTTAAAATTAAACTTGTCGCTGGGCTTTTTTGTTTTAATCTGTAAGATGTTCGAAATTGCATTAGGTTTCTGCCGTAACAAGTAGACCTTATTTTTTTTCGATAAAATTGGTTTTTTAATTTTTTTCTTGTTGTAATATTGGGCCATTCGTTATTATAGGAATTACAGCTTAGTTTATAAACGGGCTTGGATCGTTTTAACTTTTGTTACGATTATTTTTACTTGTGGTGCAATTATGGCGATTTTAAGGGCCTTGTTTAATTGTTATTCCGGTTGTTAGGTTTCTGCCTTGTGTCCATATATTGCTATATGGGGGGATATATTTATGTCTTCGTTAATAAAGGTGTTGTAAGTTATTTAAGCAAGTGGTAAAAGCTTTATCCAGTTATTTTGCTGGTAATTAATATAATTTTTGAAATATTGTTTTAGGGTTTAATTTAATCGTTTAGTCTGTCCATCCGTTTATGGATGGTAAGCTATGGAAAACTTAAGTTTAATACCGATTTGTTTAAAAAAGCTGGTACCAAATTTGGATATAAATAGCTTGTTTCTGTTAAAAATGATTTTCTTTGGTATTCCGTATTTATTAAGGTAATGCCGTATAAAGGCGTATGTTAACTGCTTTGCTATCGTATTTCCTTTAAAAGGTAGAAAATACTTATACTTAGTAAGTTTATTAACGATTACCCATATTCCATCATATTTAACTCCAGTAACTGGGTCTTTCGATAAAGGTAAGTTAATAATAAAGTCCCAAACGATAATATTTTATGCTTTATCGGAAATATCTATAGGTTGCAGTAGGCCATAAAGTTTATGTCGGGCTGCCTTTGCCTTGTTGCAAATATTGCAGTTCTTGATAATTTGTTTGATTACCCGGCGAAGTTCAGGGAAGTCGTATTTTTCTTTCAATCGTCTAGTAATTTTAAAAATTCCTTAATGTCCATGTAAAAAGTTTTCGTAAAATTCCTTAACAAATTACTTTTATCGTTCCTTTAGTATATAAACTTTGCCATAATACAAAAGTTAATTCTTAGACTGCCTTTTTAATTGTTTTATTTCTTTCTGTTCGTTTAGATCGTAGGAATTTTTAAATTATACCAAAAGTTTCGGCGTAGGTTATTTTAGGATTACGTACAGTTATAAAGTGCTATTTTCCGCAACCTGTAACATCTACATATGGCGTTTTAGGATCTTGAAATCGTAATTACTTTTGCGACTTAAGATATCCGCTTGGACATTCTTTTTACTTTTAATATGGTAGATTTTAAAGTTAAATTTTAACAAGAAAATTATTTAAGTTTTATATCGTTTATTCAGTTTTTGTACTTTTATAAATCGAGTAAAATTTTTGTAATTAAAGTAAATATCGAAAGGTTTTTTCGTTCCGTTAAAGAAAGATTTCTATTCCTTAAGGGCGTTAATGATTACCAGTAATTTCTTATTATAAATCGGATATCTAAGTTTTGCATCTCGAAATGCCTTAAAGTAATACGTTACTGGGTATTATTTATCGTTATCCTTTAGTTATTTTAAGACGGCATTTAATACGTAATTTGAAGCGTCCGTTTTTAAGCGTTTTTTTTGTCTGGATTGGGCATCCTTATAACGGGTTTACTGGTAATTGCGTCTTTTAATATTCGGAATGTTTCCTTGGTTTTTTTTGGAAGCTTAAATTTTTTTCTAACGTATTTTTTAATAGTAAGTTTCGTTAATAGTTTGATTATATTTCCATATTCCTTAATAAGGCCGCATATATAACCCGTAAATCTTAAGATTTGTCGGATGTTTATAACGGTCGTTTTGTTAAGGATGGGCCAGTTCTTGATTGTTTTTAACTTGGAACGTTGGATCTGGATTTATCCGGAAGTAAGGGTAAATCCCAAAAAGTCCAGCTTCTGTATATGCCATACATTTTTAACTGGGTTAATTCGAATATTTGTTTTATTTAATGTCTTAAACATTTAAATAACGTGCTTTTTGTACTTTTCTAACGTTTTAGAATAGATAAGAATATCGTTAAGGTAAATAAATACGAACTTATTTAGGAATTGTTTAAAAGTAATTATAACCAGACGTTAGAAACTTACGGAAACGTTAATAAGTCCTATTAATATAACTTTGTACTTATAAAGTCCATGTATTATTTTAAACGTTATTTTTCATTTTTCGTTTTTGGTTATTTTGATACGATAATATCCGTTTCGGAAATTTAATGCAGTAAACCATTTAATTTTGCTGGCATTTTTTTTAAAGGTATTTATAAAAGTTAAAGGATATCCGTTTTTGATTATAATATCGTTTAACTGTTTATAGTTGATTACTTTTTTAAAAACCGGATTTCCGTATTCGTTAATCTTTTGCTTGCCGTTTTTCGTTTTCGGAACTATAAGGACAGGGTAACCGGTAAGGGAGTTAAAAAGTTGGATGTAACCTTTTTTTAGATCCAGCTGTATGTTTTTCCATAAGGTTTTTAACTTTTCTAAGTTTATATGGTAAATTTTGTAAAATTTAGGATAATGTCCTTCTTTAATAGGTATCCGATAATCCTATTAACTATAAAGGGGTAGTTCGTAATTTTTTTTGTTCTTGAATAATTTCTTGAATTTTTTATATTTTTAAGGTATTGTAACATTTTGATCTGGAATTCGTACTTTTTTAATAACATAGCAAACCTTTTGATTTTTTTTATTTTCCTAAGAAAATGTTTGTTTTTTCCAGTTAATGCGTGGATTGCTAAAACGAAACCATGGTATTCCTAAGATAATATCGTGTTTTGAAATGTCGGCTATATTAAGGATAATCCTTTTTGAATATATTTATATTTTAATTAAAAGTTCCTTTGTTTCCTTAAAAATTCGACTATTTTCGTAAGTAAATAGATTTTTATTAACGGTACGTAATTTGTAAGACTATAACTTGTACCTCCAAGGGATCTGGTATTTTTCTGCCACAGCTGGTGAAATGAAATTTCCTTCTGTTCCTAAGTTAATTATGGCCTTGAATATCTTGTTTCCATAATGTAGGGGAATCTCGATTTAACTCCTGAGTCCTGTTTTGGCTTCGTATAAGGTCTTGTATCGGCGGGCTCCTCGATGCCTTAGTATCGAGAGCTTTTAAGGTTTTTTGATTGGTAGGGTTGACTATGTTGGGAGCGTCTTTATTCGCGAGCCTTTTTGACCGTATGTTTGGAATAATAATCGTCCATATACTTGAACCAAGTTCGTTTACTATATTGACACTGAGGTTTTGGAACTATATGGATTTGGGTTGGTTTTTTTTCCTTAAGCGAAGGGAAATTTAGCTGGATTGTATTCTTTCGTAAGTCCAGTTCTGCTGTTAGGGTTTTATGTATTATATATAACATGGGTGAATAACATATGTATTTTTATATTATGGCCCTTTAACTTTATTCCGATTCCGGATATAAGTAATAAAATTTAAAGTACTTTAGTTATTAAGGAGTTTCAGTATATCTATATTTATTATCTGGTTTAGTAAATACCTTTTCGTTTTAATCTAGCTAATAATCGTTATTTTTTTTGGTTCGTAAATAAGTTAAATAATTATGATCGTAATAGGTAGAGAAATTAAAAAGATGGTAATTATCTATTTGTTGTATTTTGGTATTATCGGGTTTTGGGTGTACCGTATATTCGGAGAGCTTACAGAACTCGGGGGATAGTTGTCCGTAATTGCTAGGGTCTGGCCGTAACTGGCCGTTTTCGTCGTGAATTTTGCATTCCTATTTATCCAAATGATAAATATATCCTAGCTTTATAACTATTCTGGAAGCTGTTTGTCCGGGATAATATTTGCAGGTTTTGGCAATTTGATTTTGGCAAATTAGGTAACGCTTGTATTCTGGATTGCCGTTCTGAACCTGACTTATCGTGGCAATAGTGAATTCTTGCTGAAAAGAGGTGGTGCTGATTTTTTTTTCCTTTTTTTCCTTTTCGCTGTCTAATTCATATTCTGCCATTCGTACCTTTTTTTGAAGCTTTCTTTGGAATTTCCTTTAAGGTTAGGGAATTCCTTTTTTTTTGGTATTTCTTTTAGCTAGGGAACGACATTCGTTTTTATAATAACCTTTCTTGCTATAATTGAAACATTTTATATTAAACTTATTTATTTTAGGATTTTTCGAAGTTAAGCTGGTTTTTTTAAGGTTTGTCCTTCTTTTTTTAAATTCGGTTATTCGAATTCTTTTCGTTTTTTTGCTTGTTAAATCCTTTTTTTTCGAGGTACCTGTTAAAGGTGCGTCGATCGGCGATAATAACCTAATTTATGTATTTCTTAAAGGATCTTGTTTTAGGTATTCTATATATTTCGTTTTTAATTTAAGGTTTTAGGCCGTCGTAATATAAATAAAATAATGCGCTTGCTAGCAGTTATAAAATAGTAGTTAAGCGATTAAACTCGGTCGTATATTTTGCTATTAATTTGGTTTGTCGTAACAAATGTAGTTGTTTTATTGCATGTTGTTTTTTATCGGTATTTCCGAATAAAGTTTATATTTTATTTTCGAAATGTTTATAATTGCTAAAGATATGATTTGTAACGTCCGATAAGTTTTTGGGGTAGTTCTTTAGGTAGTTTTTTAAAATTGGCTTAAATTATGAAAAGATTTTCCCTGTAAATGTTTGGGAGATGGCCAGTATTTTCTGATAGTTTTTTACTAGGGAATTTTGGTAGAATTTGAGATAAATCCGGGTTTAAATTAGGAACTTTTCTATGTTTGTAAATCTATTATAGGGTTTGAAAGCAGCTGGTTTATACCTTTTAACTTTAGGTATCCCGTAATACCTAGGAGGTGGGATAAAGGGTTTGCGATATGGGTTAAAGTTTAATAAGGGTGGAGCAAAGGCTTTTTCCCTTTCTTTTTGGGCCAATTTGGCACTTTTTTTCTTTAATGCTCGAAGTTCTGCCGTTAAGAAACTTATTTTTTTTTCTGTAATAAGTTTTTTTTTTGTTTTTAGGTTCTGGTTTTGCGGCTTCGGGTTTTTTTTTTCAAATTCCTCCTTATTTTTTAATTTTCCTCGTACCTTGATAATATTTTTAAAGGAAAGGGTAAATTGTTGCTAGGCAGAAAAGGGTTTATCTTAAGCTTAAGTCGTAAAGAACGTTATGTTGTTAATAAGTTGGAGTACTTCTTTAATAAGGAGTAGGTCGTTTAGTTTTGTTATTGATCCTTTATTAACCTGTGATAGGGATCGGGCGTGCTGTTTGTTTTCTGAACGTCGTTTTGTGATATCGTTTTTATTAAATTTAGAAAGATTTATGCCTAACTGGGTTTTGAATCTTTCGTTGGTTATTGATTAAGGAACTATTAAAATGTAACGAACCTGTTATATATTTACCTGGAGGTATAAGCAGTATCCGAAAAGGGTCTTGATTTGCAGGTAATAATAAGGCGAGGAATGATTTAATGTGTTCGTTAAAAAGATTTAAGGTATTTTTCCTTTAATTAAAAAACGGTGCAGTTGCTTCTGGTTAAAAACTTAGATTGATAACTAAAAAGCGAAATTATTTAGAGGCTATTTATATGGAAAACTGGTTTATTATATATCTATCTCGTTTTTGGTAAGTGTGTCGTGGATCTATGTGATTTATGTGATCTGATTAATCCGTCAGATTACCTAGATCACCTTCGACAGCCAAGTCTCCTCAGCCGGGGTTTAGCCGTTGGAGTGCTCGTTCCAGGCCGCAAAGTTGGCCTTCTCTAGGCAAGAACCCCTGTTTTTGTAACAACTATTTGGCTTTATTAACGTTTTTTCTTAGGGTATTTATAAGGGTTAAAAGGTAGCCGTTTTTAATTGTAACATTATTTAACTATCTATAATCGATTACTTTTCTGAAAACCGGGTCTCCGTTTTCGTTAATCTTTTGCTTGCCGTTTTTCGTTTTCGGAACTATAAGGACGGGATAGCCGGCGGAAAAATTAAAAGGTTAAATATACCTTTTCTTTAGGTCTAACTGTATGCTTTTCTATAAAACTTTTAATTTCTTTAAGTTTATGTAATAAATTTTATAAAGCTTGGGATAATATCCTTCCTTAATAAGTATCCGATAATCCCATTAACTATAAAAAGGTAACTCGTAGTTTTTTTTGTTTTTAAATAGCTTTTTAAATCTTTTATATTCCTATGGTATTGTGGTATCTTAATTTGGGATTTATATTTCCTTAATAACATAGCAAACCCTTTGATTTTTTTCATCTTCCTAAGAAAGTGTTTGCTTCTTTTAGTTAATATGTGGGTTGCTGGAATGGAACTAAAGTATTCCTAGGATGATGTTATATTTTAAAATATCGGCTATGTCGAAAATAATCCTTTTTAAATGTTCTTATATTTAAATTAAAAGTTCTTTTGTTTTTTTAAGAACTTAACCGTTTTCGTAAATGGATAGGCTTCCATTAACGGTACGTAATTTGTAAAACTGTAATTTATACCTCCAAGGGATCTAATATTTTTCTGCCATAGCGGTTAAAATAAAATTGCCTTTTACGCCTAAATTAATTATGGTTTTAAACGTCTTATTTCCATAATATAATAAAATTTCGATTTTACTCCTAAATCTTGTTTTAGCTTCACATAAGGTTTTGTATCGGTAGGCTTCTCGATATCTTAATATCGAAAGCTTATGAAATTTTTTAATTAATAAAGTTGGAAACGTTTTCATTTTCGAGCCTTTTTAACCGCATACTTGGAATAATAATTATCTATATACTTAAACCAAGTTTGTTTACCATATTAACATTAAGGTTTTAAAACGGTATAAATTTAAGTTGGTTCTTTTTTTTTAGGCGAAAAAAAACTTAACTGGATTATATCCTTTTGTGGGTCCAGTCCTGCTGCCAGGGTTTCATATATTATATATAACATGGATAAGTAACATATACATCCTTATACTATGGCCTTTTGGCTTTATTTTAATTCCGAATATAAGTAACAAAACCTAAGGTACTTTAGCTATCGGGAAGTTTTAATATATCTGCATTTATTGTCTGGCTTAATAAATACCTCCTTATCCTAACCGGGCTAATAATCGTTATCTTTTTTAACTTATAAATAAATTAAACAATTATAATCGTAATAAGTAAAAAAATTAAAAAAATTATAATCATTCTTTTATTATGTTTTAAGGCTGTCGGGTTTTGGGTATACCGTACATTCGGGAAACTTACAAAACTCGGAAAACAACTGTCCGTAATTACTAAAATCTGGCCGCAACTGGCCGTCTTCGTCGTAAATCTTACATTCCTGCTTATCCAAATAACAAACACATCCTAACTTTATAATTATCCTAAAAACTATTTGTCCGGGATAATATTTATAAGCTCTAGTAATCTAATTTTGGCAAGTTAGGTAACGCTCATACTCTAAGTCGCCGTCCTAAACCTGGCTCGTCATGGCAATAATAAATTCTTGTTAAAAAAAACGGTGCTGATTTCTTTCTCCTCCTCCTTCTCCTTGCTGTCTAATTCATATTCTGCCATTCGTACCTTCTTTTAAGGCTTTTCTTAGGATTTCCTTTAAGGTTAAGGAATTCCTCCCTTTTTAATATCTTTTTTGGCTAAGGAACGATACTCGTTTTTGTAATAGCTTTTCTTGCCACAATTAAAACATTCTATATTAAACTTGTCTATTTTGGGATCTTTCGAAATTAAGCTAGCTTTTTTTTAAAGTCTGTCCCTTTTTTTTTAAATTCGGTTACTTGAATTCTTTTCGTCCTTACGTTTATTGGATTCTTTCTTTTCGAGGTACCTATCGAAAATGCGTCAATCGGCGATGATAACCTAATCTGTATATTCCTTAAAAGATCCTGTCTTAAATACTTTATATATCTCGTTTTTAACCTAAAGCTTTAAGCCGTCGTAATATAAATAAAACAATGCGCTTATTAGTAATTATAAAATAACGGTTAAGCGATTAAATTCGGTCGTATATTCTGCTACTAACTTAATCTATCGTAACAAGTACAGTTATTTTACCGCATGTTATTCTTTATCGGTATTTCCGAACAAAACTCGTATTTTATCTTCGAAATGCTCATAATTACCAAAGATATGATTTGTAACGTCCGATAAATTTCTAAGGTAATTTTTCAGGTAATTTTTCAAAATTGGCTTAAACCATAAAAAAACTCTCCCTGTAAATACTTAAAAGATAGCCAGTACCTTCTGATAATCTTCCACTAGAGAACTCTGGTAAAATTTAAAATAAATCCGGACCTGGATCAAAAATCCTTCTACGTCTATAGATCTATCATAAGGTTTAAAAACGGCTGGTTTGTACCCCTTGATTTCAGGTATCCCGTAATACCCGGAAGGTAGGATAAAAAATTCGCGATATGGGTCAAAGTCGAACAGGGGTAAAGCAGAAACTTTTTCCTTCTCTTTTTAGGCAAATCTAGCATTTTCTTTCTTTAATACTTGAAGTTCTATTGCTAAGAAAAATTTTTTTTCTGCAGTAAATTCCTTTTCCTTACCCTTAAGTTCTGGTTTTACGGTCTTGGGCTTTTTTTTTTTCATATTTCTTTTTACTTTTTGATTCGCCTCGAACCTCGATAATATCTTTAAGGGAAAAGGTAAACTGTTATTGGGTAAAAAATGGTTCGCTTTAAGCTCGGGTCGTAAAGGATGTTATGTTGTCGATAAGTTAAAGTACTTTTTTAATAAAGGGTAGGTCGTTAAGTCTAGTTATTAATTTTTTACTAATTAATAACGGAAATCGGGTATACTGTTTGCTTTTTAAACGTCGTTTTATAATATCGTCTTTATTAAATTTAGAAAAGCTTATATTTAATTAGGCCTTAAATCATTCGTTAACTATTAATCAAAAAGCTATCAAAATATAACGAACTTATTATATATCTACCTAAAAATATAAGCAGTATTCGAAAAAAATCTTAATTTGCAGGTAACAATAAGGCAAGGAATAATTTAATATATTCGTTAAAAAGATTTAAGATATTTTTCCCTTAATCAGAAAACGGTATAGTTACCTTTAATTAAAAGTTTAGATTGATAGTTAAGAAACGAAACTATTTAGAGGTTATTTATATAAGAAACTGGTCCATTATATATCCATCCCGTCTTTGGTAAGTATGTCGTGGATCTATATGATTTATGTAATCTAATTAATCCGTTAGATCATTTAGATTACCTTCGAGAGCCAAGTTTCCTCAGCCGGGGTTTAACCGTTAAAATGCTTGCGCTAGGCCGCAAGGTTGGCCTTTTCTAGGCAAAAACCCCTGTTCTTGTAGCAATAGATTGCTATTTTAATTTCTATGCTTTATTATACCTTTCCGTCTCGCAGGTATCTTACTCCAAGGTGACTCCAGACTGCCTAATCCCGCTTTTATTTACGTTAATTCTTGTCGGAATTCTGGAAATTGTTCGTAATCCCAAGCAGCCGAGCGAACCATTACTTGTAACTTTCTATCGTACATTATCTTAAAAACAAAATTTCGGCGTTATTAAATTTATCGTTATAATCCTTTATTTTTGCCAGTAATTTTTCCGCTAATTTAAGATTTTGCAAAATAAGCTGGTAGGAAGATTTTTTTTTCGTTATTAAGTATTAACCGGTATTTAAAAATTAAAAGTTAGAGTTAATTTTATTAGGAAATATTTTCCAAATCGACAATGGCGTCGAATGCTTTGGCTTGTCCAGTTACTTTTTTGAATTAGCGTACCATAAACAAGATAATTTTTGTTAAAGCCTTTTCGTTACGGATAATAGATATTTTATATTCGGGCATGTCGTATTATTTTAGCTATTGTTTTGATAAATAGTAATTTGAAAAGGTGCCATAAAAACGATCAATGTTAGACTTTATAGTTGTAAAACTAGCGAGGGTTTACAAAGCTTTTCGCAAGCTTTTAAGATTTATCTTTAAGGTTTACCATACAAAGCTATTCTTTCCAGCGGGCATAAGGTTCACCAGGGCCGAAGCTTGTCGGCAACTATTCGGAATCGGAATAAGGCACGGGACTAAGGTATGTAATCTATCCTAACTATGAAAACCGTTTAAAAAGTTATCGTGTTCGAAGATACTAAGTATAATATTTATCGTGGAAATTATATCGTGGAATGATTTTCTATATATTGGCTTAGCCTGGAAAAAAAGATTTAGACTTAATTGTTACCTTGCATTAAAAACCGTATTAAAAATCCCGTTCCGTCGAAATTATAAATACATTTTTTTATAATGACGTATTTTGCGATTATAACTCGAAATAGCTTAAATTATTTGCGAAATACTTTTAAATTTTCGCACGATACTTTTTAATAATTTATTTTTAATTTAAACGCGTTTTAAGTTTTTTTTACCGTTAAATAAGATTCGGCGTTTAGTTAATCCTGATATATATCTTAATACGCCGAGTTAATAGTAAATTTGCTATATCTTTAATATATTAAAGCCAAATAAAAAACGTTTATATATTAAATATAAGATATAATAGATAATAGATTTTTCTTCGGTTGCCGTTAATTTTCATATAAAAAAGATATTATCGGTGCCGGCGTATTTACCGTTATATCGCGTTTTTACGATGGAATATAGAATTTTATAAATAAGATTAAGTTTTTTATAATTAAATTTAAGGTTAGTGTTTTCAGCTTAAACCGTTAAATTTATATTTACTTTTTATAAAGCGTTTCGTATTATAGTTATTAAATATAAATAATTAAAGTAAGCTAGTTAAATTGTTATAAAAAGTATACAGTTTATTTGTATATTTAGCTTATTTATATATTTAGCTTATTTATATATTCAGCTTACTTATATAACATGTTAACGTATTATATATTATCGGATGTTTTTTGATATGTTCTGATTATTTAATTCTAATTAACTTTTTTAATCTTAATAATAAAACCAATATATTAACGGATTAATTGGATCCGTACGCATCTTATTAATTAACCCTTTTCCGTATTTGCTTTATATGTTTAATAATTAATATTCTTATTAAAATACGTTTAATTAGAAAGATATATATATTATTTTGGTCCCAATGGCTCAGTGGTCGCGAGCTTGGGTATGTCTCGTTTCGTTTCTTGTAGGTCTGGGCAACCAACAGCTTGTAAGAGACAGCTGGTTCGAATCCAGCTTGGGACGACGTGTTCTGGGTGATGCCAAGCCCAGCGCACGGACTAGCACGGAAGCGCTTGCGTTTCTAAATCGTGTCGGTACTAATTGGAGGGTTGGGCTAATGGGAACTAGACCAATTAAACATCGTGTATTCCATTTGATTCGTTATCGTGTTTAAGACTTCTATACGGTTTTGTCGGATATAGAGGATGTTAGTACGTTGTTGTATTCCGCTAATTGCGTAAGTGCTTCAGCATACGTACTGCTTTTGTGTAGCCTAGTAACGGAACAATTATCTTCCGATCAGAGCGTAGCCTTTTTCAGCTAGGGTCTTTTAGCATGCCTGGCTAGCTGACACATACATCCCTTTAACGTTTTGAAGAATTCGAGACGTTAATTGTCAGCTAGCTAGGAAGCTAAAGCACCCTAGCTACGCTTTGATCGGAGGATAATTGTTCCGTTATTAGGCCATACAAAAGCTGTACGCGTATTGAGAAATGGCATAATTAGCTAAATACAACAACGTAACTAACATTCCTTATATCTAACAATTAAAAGTGTCATTCGCTTAATTTAAGTAATTATTAATTAATTAACTATTACTAAAACGATATAGGTTATATATCAATAGCAATTATTTTAATATACTTTAATAACAATAATAACAACCGTACCGTTCACCTTTTCTGTTATCTACAAAGGACCTAAGGATTAAAACCGTTTTAAAAGCGAATTCTAATTTAAAGCGTACGCGCTTAATATTTAAAACTTTATCGATCCTAATTAATTACTTTAATAACCTGTTAAACCTATAAAACTCGATATAACCTTCTATCCGAAAAGACGAATTCGCTATATAACGCGGACCAATACCCCAGCGGCTTCATCCTTATCTTTAAAAGGAACTTTCGAAAAAATCGGTTATACGAATTACCTAATAAATACCTTTAAGATAACGATAAAAGGTAAATAAACGTATAATCAGGACTTTACGGCGTATATTTATAAGAACTATAAGTACGATATTTTCCGAAAGAATACCAACGACTTTACAAAATAGATCTTGAAATTTATATTTCTAGTATTTAAAAAAATAAGTTTTTTTTAAAGAAAACCTTACGGAAATAATACGCTAAAATAACCAAATCCGGCAAGGTATACGATAGTAAATTCCTAATTAATACTTAACAAAAATACAGAAAAAGGTTAAAGCAAGCCGTAAAGTAAAGCAAAAAATTAAACGAATAAGTTATGAAATAGCAAAAGATAATAGCTTAAAGATAGTAATATGGCGTTTTAAAAACGAAAATAACAGTTATATAAGTTAACGATTTATATATAGCTTTAGTTCCCGTTATGGAAACCTTGATAATTACTTTTTAGATAATAAAAAAGGCTGAAATCGATAACAAAACGATTAATTACCAAAAGGTAACGGTTAACTTTTTAAACTATTAAACCATAACCCATCTTTCCTTTATATTACGAAATATAAAGGTATTCTTTTTAAATTTTTACTGGGCTTTTACAAACCTTACTAATCAAAATAATCCTAATCAGGAAAATAACAAACCTTTTAACCGTTAACCGCAAAAGAAAGTCCCTAAACGAGGCCTGAAATGAGGTAACTGTAAAGATTCTAATATAGATAAAAACTCTAATAAACGAAAACGCAAAAAGTTAAACGTTTAAAAAATACGTTATAAAACGTACTTAGGATTCTTTTATAAGTTACCTTAATATTATTACGCATTTCCGAATAAAATTCCGTTAAAGTCTATTTTTAACGTAACTTTAATTAACTTAATTAAAGAAAAACTTAATTTTAATTAATTTTTAAAAGAAAGAATTAACCGAATATCCAAATCTATAGATAAATTAACTATGTAAAAGATTAATTAATTCCTAAAAGGAATAAAATAAATCCTAATATGCTTCCTAATATTTAATTAACGGGTTGCCATAAACTTATTGTTTTACCCTTTACGGAATTCATTTATTTTAGATTTAAGGTTTACAATATATGTTTTTAACCCTATTAACAGGTTTTTAAACTTCAAATTAACCGTATAAAGCAACGGGGTATACGCAAGTAATAACTTTATCCCGATTAAGGGCTATAGAAAAATTAATATATTATTTCGAAGTTTTAATGGTACGAAAACGTTACGGCTATATAACGTAATTTATTACAAACAATTCGCTTGCAATTTAATATTACTTCCACAACTCCGAAGAAAAAGATTATTAATAAAATAACCGAAGAATTAATAATTATATTCGAAATAAATATAACTAAGTTACAGTTACTTTAATAAATAAATTTGATCAATTTATTATCAAAAATATTAATATAACAACGCTTTTCATAATTTTGGTTACTTATAAACGAAATATTAATTTATCGACGCCGAAACCGCCGCGTACCAATAACGGTACCTTGTAATATTTACAATTAAAATATCCAGGCCTTAAAATAATAACGCAATTACAATTCCATATGAAAAAAGTCCGGTTGAAAAGTTTTACAATTGTCGAATATCAGGTATATGGTAAGGCGAAGGTTAAAAGGAAAATACGCCGCGAACTTAAGAAAAGAACTTCCCGATTAGGATAAAAAGTAATTATTAACTTTATTAACTTCGAAAAAAACCTTAAAAAATACAAATAGATTATGTTCGTTACCGATAAATACTTAGGCTTTATTTGCGATATCTACTTTAAAAATCGAAAGCAAGATATATTAATTATTACGTTTTAATATTTACCAAACGTTTTAAAAAACCAAAACCAAATTTTTCTACAAATAATCGAATGTAATAACGAAATTCTTAAGAATTACCTGCTTCGAAATATCCTCGAGTCGTTTCCTTTTAATATTAAACTTAAATTTTTAATACCGTATACCTAGGTACAAAACGGGGATATCGAACGTTTAAGAGATATAATTAAATTACCTATGATTTTAATCGTATACATCTTTAAAGCTGTAATATACCTGTATAACTATACCTTTAAATATATTTATTTTTAGCAAACCTTATACAAAATTTATTATACTTATTTAGTATACAAAAACGGCGTTTTAATATATAATTATAAGTTTTAATAAGTCTATTTACAAACTTACGGCTATATAATCTACGTTATAACGACCGTTATTATAAAAGTAATTCTAAAATTTAAAAATTAAAGTATGAATAAACTTCCTTATCGGTTACCGATTAACGAATATTTACGAAATTTAAAACCCGTTAACAAACACAATTATTGCTATTCGAAACGTACAATTTAACGAAAAACTTACTTTTTTAAGTAATATCAAAAACTTAAAAAACGACTTTTTTTACGTTACCGAAATCGAACTATAAAACTTATTCCGATAAATTTACGTACCTAATCAACCCTATAGCCACTTTATACATATCTAAAAAAAAGGATAAAAGTCTAAATAGAATAATTTAATTACCGGCTAAATAAAAGAAATAGCTTTAAAGTAACACAAGCGTTTAAAAAAAACGTACGGGATAAAGAAAAACAAGCTTATTCGCAAAGAATTAATTATCTTTATACGACCGTTATATTCAAATTACGTCCGTTTTTTAAATTATCGCCGCCAGTATTTATCTTAATAACTGCTATAATTATTACGTTAACGGAAAAAATAAAGGAAACTCTAAGTTTTTGTTACGTTATTTAACTTAAAATAACGGTAAAAAACGAAAGCCCTTTACGGGTTAAAAACGTAAGCTTCCCGTACGTTCCGTATCGAAAAAATGGTTATTAGTATAATTACAGGATAAGGGAAGTTACGTTTAACGCAAAACGTTTAGCTTATTTTGTTGGTACACTCGATAATCGGCCGGTAAATTACGCAAATTTAAGGAAAACATTAACCCGAAATACACGTTACCTTAAGCGGAAAGGCTTTAATATATCAAAAACAAAATTAAAAGTAAAGGTATTACTTAAGTTACAAGGCCGGGTATACAAACAAAAGTTACCATTACTTCCGAAAAGCCATAAAGAACTAAATATATACCCGTTAAAAAAGTTATTTTTAAAAACTAAAAAGGCTTATTTATAAAGTTATAAAGACATATAATGTTAAAAAATCGTTAATCAGTTTATTATTAAAAGGAAATAAGTTTTAAGGTATATATAGATATATATATACAAATTTGATAAATATAGCTGCCTCCAGAAATATAAGGCCCGTTCTTTTATACAAAGTAAATTAATAGCTTAAAAACGCTTATAACGATATTTACGTATCCATTTTAACCGGAAAATCCTTTAAAACCTTAATAACTATTACAATTAAGTTCGACTTAAAATTTAAATAATATAACGTTATAAACGCTTTCGTTAACGTAAACTTACATTATAAAATCTTTATAAAAACATTCCCGGAATACTCTTAATGTAATAAGATACTCCTAATTAAGAAAGCCTTATACGGCTTAAAAAAATTGCTATTACTTTAATAGAAAGATTTTATTAATACGTTTAAAAACTTAAAATTTAACCCCGTTATTTATAAACCTTATTGCTTTATTCATTAAAAGGTATTATTTTTTTTCTACGTCGACGATATTGTCGCTACGTATAATAAAAAAAACCAAGCCCTTATTAATCGGTTAATTTAACAAATACAAAAACGGTACACCTTTATGAAAAATAAGGACTTATAATAATTTTTAAATATCGAAATAATTAAAAAAAACCTAATAAAAAAATCTAGTTATCCCAATCCGACTTTATAAATAAACTAGTTAACTTAATCCTTAAGAAAAACCTAAATAACTTCCTAAAAACGCCAATAACAAGCATCGAATTATTACCGAATCCTAATTTAATTTATGTAGGCTCCGTTAACAAATACCAAAAAGAAATCGGTTCTATCCTTTATGTTACGGTCCATACGCAGCCCGATATATGCTTTATAATATCCAAACTTACCCGATTTAACCTAAACCTTAACAACGTATACCATAAAACAACTAATCGCGTCATACTATACCTAATCGGCACCAAAACACTGACGTTACAATTCGGTAACGAAGATTTCATAAATACCTAGAACGACGATTTTTTCGCAAATAATATACTTAACCGAAAAAACTCTTAAGTTTACGTTATAAAGTTATTTAAGGAAGTTATAAAATAACGTACGAATAAGTAAAATACAATAATTACTTTTGTAACCGAAACGAAATTATTATTTTTTACGTAAATTATTAAAAAAGCCTTATTCGCTTTTTAATGAAATAAAAAACTGGAAATTAACTTAAATGCTGGACCGTTAAATATATAATACGATAATTAACAAACTATACGGCTTATTAACGCTAACGTCGCCTTATTAAAAACAAAATTACGGTACGTAAATATATATAATTATTAACTGCGAAAAGTAACCAAAAAAGCCTAATTAAAATAAATTATACGTTTATAAGCAACATGTTAATTAATAAACTAATTAAAATCCTTTTACGAAAAACGTTTAGGTACTTTAAAGAATAATTAAAATTAGTAGATATTATAAAGGCTTTGGATTGCTAGAAGAAAACGCTAAAAGCAATTTCTAATAAGGAATTAGCTGATCAAAAGAATATAATCACCGAAGAAAAGGTTAAATGGAAAGTTGTGGCTTTAAAGAGTAATAAAAATATAACAATTAACGCCTTGAATTCTTCAAAGCGTTGAAGGGGTGTGTCAGCTAGCAAGGAAGCTAAAGCACCCTAGCTACGCTTTAATTGGAGGATAATTGTTCCGTTACTAGGCCATACAAAAGCTGTACGCGTACTGAAAAGTGGCACAATTAGCTAAATACAACAACGCAACTAACATCCTTTATATCTGACATTAATCGTTACACCTTATTACTTTTTAAAGCCACAGCTTTCCATTTAATTTTTCCTCCGGTAATTATATTTTTCTAATTAAACTAACGTATAACACAAACGAGCTGCGCGTACAAACAAACTGCGCGTTTTTTTCAACTTTTTCGTTATTTAACTTTAATTATTTATTTTTTAATACCACTTTTATAAAGCGGTTTATAAAAAAAGCTTGAATAAACTTAGCTGTTTAAGCTAAAAAACAAGACCTTAAATTTTTTTTATGTTAAATTTGATTTTATATATACGGTTGCATTATTTATTTTAAAATTACGATATAATAACAAATTTACCTAACCCGATATTATACCTAATTTGCGAAAATTAACGCCGACCGAAAAGAAATCGATTATCGACCGTATTTTCGATTTAGATACGCGAGCGTTTCCTGTCCGGCGTTAACATGTTAAAAATATGGCAAATTTGTTACTTACGTAACGCGTTATAAAACGCGTCGGAGTTAATTAAGTATTTAATTTTGTTAGACGGTAAAAAAAACTTTAAACGCGTTTAAATCGGAAAATCGATTATTAACGGGTATTATGCGAAAATCCAGAAATATTTCGCAAGTAATTCGAACTTATTCGGGTTACTATCGCAAAATACGGTATCGCAAAAAAAGATATTTATAACTTCGACGAGACTGGATTCTTAATAAGGTTTTTTATAATAACGGGCATAATAATTACCAGTACCGAAAAACGTAAAAAACTTAAATAAACTTAGTAAGGAAATAAAAAATAAGTTATAGTTATTTAAGTTATTAATTTCCAAAATTAAGCTATACCGCCATTTATTATTATAACGGGGAAAAATTACCTTAAGGTTTAGTTCCGCAATAATTTATTATTAACAACCGGTTAAAAAATCGCATTAAGTAATAATAGCTGGATAACAAACGAACTAAATTTAAAATAGGTCCAATATTTCGATTAACATACTCGAACGCGTACGAAAAGATCGAAACGTTTCCTTATCCTCGACGGTTACGAAAGTCACTATTCGATAAAATTCGAAAAATATTACGCTAACCACGACATTATTATATTTTATATGCCCGCGTATTTTTCGTATAAACTCCAACTTTTTAACGTATCTTGTTTTTTTCTTTTAAAACGCGCTTATTTGTTATATATCGAAAATTTAATACAACGTTATCATACCCACATTATTAAAAAGGATTTCCTTACCGGCTTTTACGACGCGTTTAAAGCTGTTATAACGTCCGATAATATCAAATCCGGATTTGCCGCAATTAATTTCGTTCTATTCGATTTTAATACCGTTTTTTCCGAACTTGAAATTCCTTTAGTTGTACCTACGCCGACCGTCTCCCCGTTAACCTCCGCCGGTTTTATTTCCTTACCCGCAAAAACCCCTAGAAATATTAAAAAAACAAAAAAACAAAGATGTTACTTGCAAAGAAAAATTAAAAATTACTAGGGTAGTTCGCCGATAAGAATAATTAAATCGGTTAACTTTTTAATTAAAAATCAACTAATACTTTGGTATAAAGTTATTTTTTTAAATAAAAAACCGCCTAATTGCGCGAAACCAACTATATTTTAAATAAACGTCGAAAAACCAAAAATAAACGTTTCCAAAAAAAAGGACATTTACTATACAAAAAGGACAAGCTCTTCTAGCCGAAAAGGAAAGGGGTAGTAAGAAAATGCAGCCAATAATAACTAAAGGTAGTCGTTACACGAAGGTTAAAACGAAGGAACGGAAATATAGCGTTTACGGCAAGCCCGGATATAATGCGCATACTTGTAAAAAAAACTGTAAAGACGTTTAGCGAAAAAAAATCCGATTAATTTTAATTAATTTAATATGTTATGGTTAATTAATTCGAATTTGTTATTGCGATGTAATAAAAAACCGCGCAGCTCGTTTGTACGCGTAGCTTGTTTGTGTCATACGTTAATTCTTATTAAAAATAACCCTTAAAGTTTTCTTTCATAAATTTACAGTTTTTGTAATATCTATTAATTTTAATTATTTTTAAGTGCTTAAATGTTTTTATAATAGGTTTTTAATTAGTTCATTAATTAATATATCGTTTATAAGCGTATAATTCATTTTAATTAAGGTTTTTTATTACTTTTTGTAATTAATGATTATATATATTTACGTACCGTAACTCTGTTTTTAGAAAGGCGACGTCGGCGTTAATAAACCGTATAATCTGTTATTTATCGTATTATATATTTAACGGTGCAGCATTTAAGCCAACTTCCAGTTTTTTAATTAATCGAGAAGCAAATAAGGTTTTTTAAGTAGCTTACGTAAAAGATAACAACTTCGTTTCGGTTATAAAAGTAATTACTGTATCTTGCTTATTTGTATATTATTTTATAACTTTTCTAAAGAGCTTTATAACATAAATTTAAGAGATTTTTAATTGAATATATTATTTATTAAAAAGACGTTATTTTAAGTATTTAACGAATCTTTGTTATTAAATTATAACATTAACATTTTGGTACCGATTAGATATCGTATAACGCGATTAGCTGCTTTATAGTATGCGTTATTAGGATTTAGGTTAAATTGAGCAAGTTTTGATACCGTAAAGAATATATCAAATCGTATATAGACTGTAATATAAAGGATAGAAATAATCTTTTTTTGGTATTTATTAACCAAAACTAGATAAGCTAAATTAGGATTCGGGAGTAATTTGGTATTTACTATAAGCGTTTCTGGAATGTTATTCAGATTTTTTTTAAGGATTAAGTTTGCTAATTTGTTTATACAATTAAATTAAAATAACCAGGGTTTTCGATTAGGTTTATTTTTAATTACTTCAATACCTAAAAACCACTGTAAATTCTTACCCTTTATAAAGGTATACTGTTTTTATATTTACTGAATTAACCGATTAACGAAAGCTTGGTCTTTCTTATTATACGCGGTGATAATATCGTCGATGTATAAAAAAAATAACACTTTTTAATGAAAAAAGTAATAAGGCTTATAACGAACGGGGCTAAATTTCAAATCTTTAAGCGTGTTAGTAAATCTTTTTTATTAAAATAACGGCGATTTTTTTAAGCCGTATAGGGCTTTCTTAATTAAAAGTACCTTGTTACGTTAAGGGTATTTTAAATGTGACAGCGGGGCTAGTTAATTAACTATTAAACCTAATCGTACGGGTTTATGTTGGCAGTGGTACTGTGGGAAACTAAGTAATGAATAGTAAACTAGTTACGTCTGGTAATAGCAGATAACCAAAGGTAATTTGGGTAATTAAGTTGTATTATAAGCTGGTGTTATTTAAGACTATGGGAAATAATAAGCGTATATATTTTTCTTTTGGCTTAAAGTATTTAAACCGGCTTAAACCTTATTTTGGTAACCGGATTCCCTTAAGTTCTTTAAGCCCTTTTGAGTTATTTTTTTAGTTTAACTGGCTTAAGCCGCTAAGCTTTTTTGGAGTTAATAAAATTTATTGAACCTTTTAAGCCTATTACGTAACTAAGATCTATTATCGAAGTTAACTTTTCTAAAGCCCCGACCTTTTTTAAAGTAGTTAAGTTTGCTAAGCCATAATACGATTTCCTTTTTTTTAGGATTTTTGCCCTTAAAGATTAATTTGTCTATTTGTCGTTTTCGGTAAATAACTTCCTTTTTTTATATTTCATTTTCGCCATAATTAACGGTATTGAAAAGAAAAAATTTCGTAAGCGTTAAAACGTTTTTACGTTATCGAAACGTATTGATTGTTTAAGTTTCGATATGTTATTAATTATTTTTTATTTTTGTTGTAAGTTTGAACGGAAAATTTGCAAGGTTTATTTTGATTTTGATAAGTATGCGCGTTACGTCGAATACGGTGGTTTTTATAATTTTTTTAGTTTTTCCGAAATTAAGTATTAGAAATTGGTAACAAAAGAAAACCGTTTGGATTTGCAGGAATATCTTGCCGAAAAAAAAACTGTTACAGATGTAACAAAGTTTTAACGATTTTTAGAAATACCTTTAAAAATTGTTCGGTTATTTGGTTTACTTTTGGAATTAAAAGAAAATTTTGCAGAAACGGGGTGTTAAGTTGTTACGTAAGAAAATCTAAGGTACAGAGGTTATGGAAAAATTTAAGCGTTTGGAAAAAGAATAATAACAGTTAAAAACCGCGGTTATTACAGTTACGTTAGTTGCAGCTTTAAACTCGGTTAACTGACCTGGTGCCGGTAATATTAATTGGTTAAATCCGGATAACGTAAATTAAGGGGCATTTATAACGGGTTCCGGCGTCGTTAGTGAAAGTTTTTCAAAAAGCGCTAGGCGTTTATGAGATTTTTAACGGGTTTTTAAGTATTTTCGAAATTTGAGTAGTTTTTCTATTTAACTAAGTATTTAGTAAGTCCGTTTTTTTTGCGTACGTTTAGAATCTTTTCCGCCTTGTATATTGGTGCATTTTTTTCTGTTTTATTTTCGTATCCTGTATTAATTTGATGGTATTTATTATTAACTTAAGTAAGGAAATATAAAAAGCTGGATGGAGCTTAATTTTTGGGGGCAGTTTTAATTCGTAATTATATTTTAAGATTTTCTTTTTGACTTTATACGGGTTAATATATTTAAAGTCGAATTTTTAATTTGGGCGTTTGGTTTTGATATTTTTGGTAGCTAGGTAAACCATGTCCCTTTTTGAAATGGTTAATCTTTTTAACCTTTTTTGGTTATAATATTTTTGTATTTAATTACGTACGAATTTAAGTTTTATTTTTATTTTTGCGTATAGTTATTTAAGTTGTTTTAACGTTAAAATAACTTTGATATTAACTGAACCGTTATTGCGTATTTTTTTGTAAACTTTTGGTATGAACCTAAAATTGGCATTTACTGGGGTTGTTTTGATATTTTTATAATAATTGGTATTATAAGTTAATTAAGTTATTAGTAACTTTTTAACTTAATTGTTTTGTTTGTAGTTGATATAATATTGTAAGTAAGTTTCGAAAATTTGATTTAACCGTTTTGTTTGCTTATTTGTGTGGGGTTTGAATATATTGGATAATTTGTGGTTTAGGCCGATTTATATTATAAGACCTTATTAAAATTTAAAGGTAAAAGTAGTATTTTTGTTTAAAATAATTTCCGTTAGTAATCCATGTATGTTAAATATGTGTCGAAAAAAAATATATGCTATTTGTTTTGCGTCGGTGTTTTTATTGTAAGGTAAGAAATAAGAAAACTTTATCACTCGATCGATTATAACGAAAATGCTGTCGTAATATATTTTTGTTGCTGGGTTTTCGGATAAGGGAAGTTTAGTAATGAAATTTATGGTAATCGAATCTTATAATTGCTGTAAAACTGGAAGTAATTGTAGTTTTCCGTATGGTTTGTATTTCGGAACTTTTGTTTTGGCGTAAATATCGCATTCGTTTTTGACTTTTTGTATTGCTGTTTTTATGTTAAGAAAATAATAGGTACGTTGTAATCGTTTTAGGGTTTTGTGGATCTCTGGATGTTTATGAAATGGATATTAATATATATCCCATATTAAATCTTGTTAATATTTTTTGGTACTTAAATTTTATCCGTTTTTTGATTGTCGGGTAAGTTATTGTTGTATTGTTGGATTTTTTGATATAAATCGGGGGGTATTACTTTAATCGTTACAATTTACCGTAATTTTAGGTATTTTTTTGGGGTAATATCGAAAATCCTGTGATTTACCTTAATTAATTTTTTTTAGGTTAGGTTGTTTGTTAAGGGTATTTATTTTGCCGTTTTTAAAGTTTTTTTAGTAAATAATAACGAAATCGTATTTTACTAGTTTTTCGGCGTAACGTAATTATTATCTTGTAAGTTTTTGTATAGTAATAAAGCGGGTAAGGTTTTTATAATCGTTATAAACCTTAATTTAATAAAGGTTTCTTTTAATTATATATCTGAATTTTCGAAAAGTTTTAACGATAACTATAAATTCTTTATCGGGAATGACATAATTTAATTTTGTTTTTTTTAATTTGTAAAAATAAAAGGTAATCGGATAAAGTATTTCTTAATTATCCTGGTATCCGATTATTGTATTTAATGCATAATCCGAGAAATCGGTTTTTAGCTTAATTAGGTATTTTAGATCGTATATAATTAATATTGGTTTATTAGTAATTGCATTTTTAATTTATTGGAAAGCTTTTTTTGTTTCCGTCGTTTACTGGAATTCGTTTTTTTTGGTAAAATTAAATAAAGATGTCGTAAGTTTGCTAAAGTACTTGATGAATTTTTTGTAGTAATTAGCGAATCCGATAAATGCCTGTATTTTCGTAATGGTAATAAATGTAAGCCATTCGGTAATTGCTGTTATTTTCTTAAGGTCCATTTTGATATATTTTAAGGTAATGATATGTTCCAGATATTTCATTTTTATATATGGAATTGATTTTTCTTTGCGTTAATTAACAAATTAACGTTTTATAAAGCTTAAAAAACTTAATAAACGTATTTTGTATATATTTCTTTTAACTTTAAAAATATCAAAATGTTGTTTAAATAGTATATAACGAAGATATCCAGGTATTTTCGGAATACGTAGTTAATTATTTGTTAAAAGGTTGCTGGTACGTTCGTAAATTTTATTGATATAATTAAATATTCGTATAGTCCGTATTTCGTTTTAAAAGCCGTTTTTTATTCGTATCTTAGCTTAATCCGAATTAAGTTATATTTATCTTTAAGGTTTAAAGCGGTAAATTATTCAATTTTTTATAAGTAATTTTTTATTTCGGTAATTAGTGGTAAAAGTATTTTATTTTTAATAATAATGTTATTAAGGTGTCGATAATTTATTATTAATCGTAACTTGTTATTTTTTTTTAATACGAAAAATATGGGATATCCAGTTGAAGATGTAAATCGTCGAATTTATCTTTTTTGAAGTTTATTTTCTAGGTATATACGTAAAATGTAAAATTTTATTTCGTTTAAATTGTAAATAGGATAAAACTTGAGTAAAGTGCCTTTTTTAAGAATTATTTTATGGTTTTATTTACTGTATTCTAGTAATTTCGTTTCGATTTTTTTCTGAAACAATCGTTTGTATTTGCGATATTGTAGTAATATGTTAGTTATGTTTTTTTTTGGTTTTTCGGGTTGGTATTTTAGAATTTCGTTTATGTCGCAAAGTTATGCCCGGATAATGGTTATAATACGTCGAATACGTTTATTATACCCCCTTTTTTTTATGTCGTGTTTTTTTGGATAGTAAGGTTTTTGTTGTATTTTTATGCTTGTATTCGTCGTTTTTCTTATTGCTAATCGAATATGGAAATCTCGTTCGTTTTTTTTATTTGTTAATAAGGTATGAAGTAAATTTTACCTGGTTAATATTTTAATCGATTAAAGGGTTATATTAATACAATTATGGTTTTTTTAATATTATATCGTAATTTTTTAACGGAACGATATCGAAGTTAATTATTTGAATTCGTTTTTGGATAAAAATCTCGAAGTAATTAATTTCGCGTGCGATTTTTCCGTTATCGTAAGTAAATGCCTAACTTTCGGCGTTTTCCGTAATATAAGGGTTTTTTTTATCTTTTTATAGCAGTTTAAGTTAATTTATTAATTTCGGGGTAATATAGTTAGCGTTTAAAGTTTCGCAGTTTATTATTGCGGTATATTAATATGTTTTAATTCGTATTTTTAAGGTAACAGGGTCGTTATTAGTTCCTGTCGTCGTATACAGAGCTTTTCTAAGAGGTTTATATTAACCTTTTTAGTTTCCGTTATTTTGTAGCTTTTTTACAGGTAACGTTTGTTTTTTAGGTACGCCAGTTGCTTTATTTTTATTTGTAGTTATTTAATATTTTTTTAACGCCGTAATATTGCTTTTAATTTCATAGTTCGTATGTTAAATAGTTTATTGTATTATTTTAAAGTAACGATATTCTTTTTCGATTTGTTCGATTGCGTTTTTTTTCGAGCGGTTTAATTGTATCGTTTAGTTGTTGGGATTGTTGATTTATTAATATTGCGCGTCGTATCGGGTTATGTTTTTTTACCGGAATTGTATTTCTTTTTGAAGCTTTTATCGCTTATAAGGGTTAGTTGTAAATATTAGTTGAAATTGTAAGTCGTTAAGAGTTTCCTGTGTTGTTTTTATAATTATTTGATGAATTTATTTTTTTATATCTTATAGTTATATGTTTTAAAATAACATATTAGATTCTTTTCTGGGTAACTTTATTTTTTGGGTTAATTTTTTTTTACCGTAAAGATGTTGATGGTGTTTTGTAATATTAATGTGCGTAAATATCGATATTATTATTGGTTTTTGGAATTACTTTTTGTTTAGTTATAGAAGTTAAATCCTTAATGTTATATGCGCGTAATGCGTCGTTATATATAGTTTTGCTATTTTTTATATTTTGGATAGTAGGTTTATTTACAGTAAATAGCATGTAATTTCCTATATCGGTTAGGTGTTCCTGGTAATATGGATTCGTTTTAATTATGGTATTTCTTAATTTATACGTTTAATTCCAATTGTTCGTACCGTTTCTGCTTTTTTTTTTGGGATTGCGAACGTAATTTGGAAATAAATAACTTTTTTTATCTTTAATGTTCCGTTAATTATTTTGTTATGGCAAACCGGTATCGTTAAACAACTACTCGTAAGAGGGTTTTAGCCGCTTTTAATTTTTGTTAAATTTTTCCTTGTTTGTCGTTATTGCGTATATGGATTATGTTAACCTGTTTGTATTGCGTATTTGGTATAAGGATTAATTTACCGTTAAGTTTAATAGGTTATTTTTTAAGTATTGAAATTTAATTTCCTTGTCGTTATTATTTAGGTGCTTTGTAATATCGGGTTATATGTTTTTTTTTACTGTAATTATAATATTGGACTTAGTTTATATTTCGTTATTAAGTAATGTTAAATTTTATAAGTTCTAGAGCTGTTTTATAAGAGGTAAAAAGTACCTTGCGTTGTTTTCCTTAATTGGTTTTAAAATATTTAACCCGTAGAATAAAGCGTTTTTTTTCTTGTCGTTTTTCGAATTACCGATTGTCGATTTTTATTGTTTTGGTAATGTACTTATCGACTATCGTAAGTCGCGGGAGTTTAATAATTTTATTTTTGATATTTTCTTTTAAATTTTTATAAAATACATCGATTAAGATGTTATTTTTTTTATCCGTTTATTTTGTTTTTACTCTAAGGTTCTTAAATTTTACAGCGTACGTAAAAGCTGGGTTTTTTTAGCGTAGTTGAAAGATTTTTTGGGCCGTAATTCGTTTTTCGTCCGGATTTTCAAAATTGTTTTTAAGTTTGTTTTTAAAATTAACATAATTAGAAAAAACCTTCCGAGTAGTTTCTTCCTGGTCGGACTTCCCGTTTTTTAAGAAATCCCTTATGGTAGGTTTAAACCAGTTAAGAGCGTTTTTTTAAGTAAGCGGTAATAGCAAGGATTTAATTAGCTGGATTAGTAAGTTTTTTAAAACGAAGGTAAACCCGAGCCTGGGTTAAGAAACTTTGGATGTTCCTTTTCCCGTTATAGGGCTGTGGTTTTTTAGGTTTCATTTTGCAAAAATTTAATTGTTAGGTTGTTATTATTTAGTTAATAAGTTGCTAAACCGTAATTTTAAGTTTTTTAATCTTATCTTAAAGTTATTAAGCCGTAAATTCCGAAATAATGGTTGTTTATATATTAGTTAACATAATAACGATTTAAATATTGCTTAAAGTTTAATTGTATTACTGAATAAAAACTTGTAACGTATAACAGCAGGGTTAGTTAATTAATTATTAAACCTAGTTATACAGGTTTATATTAGCAGTAATACTGTAAGAAATTAAGTAATAAAAAGTAAATTAATTACATTTGGTAATAACAGATAACTAAAGGTAATTTAAGTAATTAAGTTATATTATAAGCTGGTATTATTTAAAATTATAGGAAATAATAAGCGTATATATCTTTTTTTTGGTTTAAGGTATTTAAACCGGCTTAAACCTTATTTTGGTAACCGGATTCCTTTAAGTCCCTTAAGCCCTTTTGAACTATCTTCCTGGTTTAACTGGCTTAAGCCGCCAAGCTCCCTTGAAGTTAACGAAACTTATTAAGCCTTTTGAACCTATCACGTGACCAAGATCCACTGTCGGAGTTAATTCTTTTAAGGCCCCGACCCTTCTTGAAGTAGCCAAGCTTGCTGGGCCATAATATTAAGGGCGTTTTTATAAAGATTTTATAAAGTAGGTTTACGTTAACGAAAACGTTCATAACGTTATATTACTTAAACTTTAAATCGAACTTAATTGTAATAATTATCAAGGCTTTAAAAAACCTTTCGGTTAAAGTAAATACGTAGGTATTGTTATAAGCTGTTAGGTGTCATGGGGCCAAGAGCCTAGGAGCAGATGCGGGGGTCGGCGATAAGCCCAAGGATGTACGCATCAGGGTTACGTTACGAGCTCGATGCGGGGGTCGGCTATATGTATGGGTGGTTCTCCCAGTTTCTCCCAAAGGGGAGCTGGAAGGTCAGGTTTCAAACTGTTGCCAGACTGCCGTTAATATATGGGTTACCTTGCCACTCTGACCTTCCCAACTACAACACATGACATAAGCGTTTATAAGCTATTAATTACCTTATACGACAAAACGAATATTATATTTTTATACCTAGCTATGTTTATTAAATTTATAAACGTATATTTATATATACCTTAGACCCTGTTTCTTTTTAGTAACGGAGTAATCGACGATCTTCCAGAACTGCATATTTTTATAACTTTATAAATAGGTTTTTTCAGCTTTTAAAAACATATTTCTTAATAGGTATGTACTTAGCTTTTTATAGCTTTTCGGTAGTAGCGGTAGGTTTTGCCTATATACTCAGCCTTATAACTTAGATAATACTTTCATTTTTGATTTTATTCTTAAAAAATTAAAACCTTTCCGATTAAAGTAATACGAATTTCCGGTTATCTTTTTCTTTAAGTTTCCGCAGCTTACCGGCCGATTATCGCTTATATTAATAAAATAAGTTAATCGTTTAACGTTAAACGCGGTTTTTTATATTTTATAATCGTACCGATAACTATTATTTCGATGCGGAACGTACGAGAAGCTTAAGTTTACAACCCGTAAAAAGCTTTCATTGTTTACCGTTATTCTGGGTTAAACAAAATAATAAAAACTTAAAGTTTTCTTTTTTTCTTCCATCGGCGTAATAATTATAACAATCATTAAAGTAAACGGTAATAACAGCAATAATCCAGGGAACGGAAATAGTTCGAATATAACGGTTATATAAAGATAATTAATATTTTACACATAGATTTATTTTACTTTATCCTATACGTTATTTTAAACGTCTATGCCATTTTAAAGCCATTTTATAACCTAACCGGTAATTAAATTATTTTATTTAAGTTTTTATTTTTCATATATATACAATAGCCGAGAGCCTAATCAAGTATGTAAATTTATCGGAGTAAGTTTTATAGCTCGTTTTCGCTAACGTAAAAAAGGTTAATTTTTTAAGTATTTAATATTACTTAAAAAGGTAATTTTTTGGTTAAATTATACGTTTCAAATAATAATAACTTTGTTCGTTAAGAGGTTTCAAATTTCGTAAATATTTATTAATCGGTAACCGACGAAAAAGCCTATTTACGTTTTGGGATTTAGTTTTTGAAATTTCTGTTTCTTTATAGTAACGGTTGTTATAACGTAAGCTATATAGCCGTAAGTTCGTAAATGGGTTTATTAAGGTTTGTAATTAAATACTGGAACGCCGCTTTTATATACCAAATAAATATAGTAAACTTTATATAAGGTTTGCTTAAAAAAAGCGTATTTAGGGATATAGTTATATAAGTATACTGCAGCTTTAAAGATATATACGATTAGAAACGTAGGTAATTTAATGCTATTTCATATAATAATTGTTTTTTTTAATCATATCCCTTCAACGTTCTGTACCCTCGTTTTAAATCTGGATATGCGGTATTAAAGGCTTAAATTTAATACTAAAAAAAAGCGATTAGAAAATATTTCGAAATAAGTGATTTTTTAAAATTTCGTTATTGTATTCGATTACTTATAAGAAAACTTTATCTTAATTTTATAAAACGCTTAGCAGATATCAAAACATAATAATTAATATATCTTGTTTTCGGGTTTTAAAATACAAATGCTAAATAAAGCCTAAATATCCGTAGATAACGAATATAACGTATTTATATCCTTTACGGTCTTTTTCGAAATCGGTAAATTTAATAGCTATTTTTATTTTAATTGAAAAGCCTTTTTTAAGCTTACGGAGTATTTGCTTTTTAACCTTCGTTTTGTTATATGTCTAATATTCGACAGTTATAAAACCCTTTAATCGGATTTTCTTAATATAAAACTGCAGCTAAATAATTATTTTAAGGCTTAAATGGCCTAATTACAGATATTATAAAGTATCGTTACCTATATGCGTTAACTTCGCCGTTTTTAAATTAATACTTCGTTTGTAAATAACCCAAATTGTGTAAAGTATAATTACGTTAATATTTTCGATAATAAACCAATTAAACTTTTTATTAAAATAAATATAACTTAATTATACTTATTTTAAATACTGTTATTAAGTTTTTAACCATCTTATTAATAATCTTTTTTTCGAAGTTATTAAAATAATACCAAATTATAAGCGAATTATTCGTAATAAATTACGTTATATAGGCGTAACGTTCTCGTACCGTTAAAACTTCGAAATAACATATTAACTTTTCCGTACCTTTTAATCGGGATAAAGCTGTTGCCTACGTATATTCCGTTATTTTATACGGTTAATTTAAAATTCAAAAACCTGTTAATAAAGTTAAAAACGTATATTATAAACCCGGAATCCAAAATGAACGAATTCCGTAAAAGGTAAAACGATAAGTTTATAGCAACCCGTTAATTAATAATTAAAAAATCCGCCAGGGTTCGTTTTATTCCTTTTAAAAGTTAATTTGTCTTTTATACAATCAGCTTATCCATATATTTAGATATTCGGCTAATTGTTTCTTTTAAGAATTAATCGGAAATTATCCGATTTCGAACCAGTTTTACAGTTATTTTGTTAAATATAAATTTTACTAAAATTTTATTAAAAAACGCATAATAATATTAAGGCAGTAAATATATTAAACTTAAGTACGCTTTGTAGCGAATCCCTTAAACGTTTGATTCGTTACGTTTTCGCTTATTAAGGCTTCGGTCCGTACGGGCACCTTTACGGTTATGTTGCTTAGGTCTTCGTTTAAAGGTTTTCTTTCACGGCTAACGGTTAAAAGGTTTGTTATTTTCTTAATCAAGATTATTCTAATTAACGAAGTGCGCGGGAACCCCATACAAAGTCGGAAACGATATCTTAAAATTTCGTAATATAAAAAAAATTAAGTTATAATTCAGTAATTTAGAAAGTTAACCGTTATCTTTTAATAATTAATTGTTCTGTTATTAATCTTAACTTTTTTTACCATTTAAAAAGTAATTATCTAGGTTTTTATTATAAAAACCAAAGCTATATATAAATCGTTAACCTATATAATTGTTATTTTCGTTTTTGAAACGCCGTATCGTTATCTTTACGTCATTATTTTTTGCCATTTTATAATTTAATTATTTAACTTTTTACTTTACTTTGCGGTTTGTTTTAATTCTTTTCCGTATTTTCGTTAGGTATTAATCAAATATTTGTTATTGTATATTCTGCCAGATTCGGCCCTTTTAACCTATTCTTTTTGTAAGTTCTTCCTAAAAAAAAATATTTTTCTAATTGCTAAAAATATAAACTTTAAGATATATTTCGTAAAATCGTTGATATTTTTTCAAAAGGTATTGTACTTACAATCTCTATAAATATATGTCGTAAAATCTTAATTATAAACTTATTTATATTATGTTATTATCTTTAAGGTATTTATTAAAGAACTTATAAACCGATTTTTTCGGCAATTCCTTTTAAAAATAAAAAAAAGATATTAATTCGCGTTAAGTAATCAATTCGTCTTTTCGAATAAATGGTTATATCGAGGTTTATATGTTTAACAGGTAATTAAAGTAATTAATTAAAATTAATAAAATGTCAAATATTAAGCGTATACGTTTTAAATTAAAATTCGTCTTTAAAGCAATTCTAGTCGTTAAATCCTTTATAAATAACGAAGAACGTTAACGGTACGGTTGCTATTATTGTTATTAAAGTATATTAAGATAATTGCTACTAATATATAACCTATATCGTCTCAATATTAGCTGAGTAGTTAATAATTGCTTAAATTAAGCGAATAAAACTCTTAATTGTCGGATATAGCGGATATTAGTTGCGTTATTGTATTCCGCTAATTGCGCAAGTGCTTCAGCATACGTACTGCTTTTGTATAGCCTAGCAACAGAACAATTATCCTCCGCTCAAAGCGTAGCCTTCTTCAGTTAGGGTGCTTTAGCACACCTGGCCAGCTGACAGTTTTTCATCCGGCCCGTCTATGGGTAGTTTTTAGGGAGTGCTCGCCGGTCGCATCGTAACCAGTCGTATATATATATAGTAAGCCAGCGTTAGCTTGTACATAGCTAGATACCTAGTAGCACTTGGCCTTGCATATATATTATTTTAAGCCTTGTTTTAAAGTTTTCAAACCGTATATAATATTTTTTAAATAATGTACACCTTTTAATTCTTTTAGAAATAATTTAATAAGATTTTTATTAAGATTATTATATAATTAAAATTACGCGTTTTGGATTATTCTAAACGTCCGGTAACGGCCTTTATTATTATTAAGTAAATAACCGAATTGAGGTTTAATTTCGTAGATTTTATTTTATAAAACACATTAAAAGTATTTAACAAAGTTTAAATTAGGTGAATATAAAAGTTATAAAAGTACTTAAATTTTATAGTTTTCGAAGAATCTTTTAATAATTCTTACTTTATGTATTAAAGCGTTATTTTAAATAAAAGGATTTTTAGTTTCGTAAAACGAAAAAAGCCTTTATTTGAAGATTTCGATATAACGCCGAAAGGTTATTTTATTATCCGAGGAAAACTTATTATTTTCGAGAAAGAATAATAGGTTTAAAATTACTTTTGCTGTTACATTATTATATTATCTTTTAAGTTATAAAGTTAACGGAAGCCTTTTTATAATTTACCGCATTTATTATGTTTTCTCGATAACGATTCGACGATAAACGAAATATTTATTAATCCAGCCGTTCGGGTACGTTTTATATACAACATTTATTTGAAATAAATATTAAAAAAATGATTTTAGTTTTTCCGTTTAAGGAGTTTTGTTAATAAGCCTTCACCGTTTACGTATCTCGTTTGACGATAATTTAATTCTTTTCGCCACGTATCATCTTTCAAAATAGACCTACAGAAAGAGCATTTTATTATTAACCGGTTAATATAGGTATTCGTTTTTTTAAAGTTTACGGTACATATCGTAAAAATAATAGCGGCTTATTTAATAAAAATATAAAACTAAGTAACTTTAAATAACTTGTTAACGATATACCTGTAATAAGTTAAAGACCGTTTTATACATTATAAAACGTTAAATTCGTTTTCTAACGCGTTAATATATTATTCTTATTATTTCAGTTATCCGAATTTAGGTTATATCCGTAGTTACGGTTTTAATTATAAACCCGGGTTTCCGGATTATATTTGTCGTTAGGCCGACAATCGGCAACGAAAAACGGAAGTAACCTTATTCAAATCTATATTATAGTTATTAAGTTATTAGATTTTAAAAGTAAAAAGAGTGGAAATATAAGTCGGAATTAGAAAATAGGGTATTTAAGCGTACGGATCCAATTAATCCGTTAATATATTAACCGAAAAAAGGCAATTATAAACGGTATTTTATATCTATATATATGTACGTTATTTTACTTAAATTTAAAATATCGCAGGTTAACGGTGGTTAATAGTAGTTGTTGCCGGGGATTAATACGGAAAAATAACACGCGCCTGAATTGATATTATAACCGATTCGCGAAGATTAACGCTAACCGAGAAAGAGCAATTGTTAATGGTATCTTCTATTTAAATATACGCGCAATTTCTTATCGGGGGTTGGAATGTTGCAGGTCGACGGTAGTTATCGTAGGAAAGTTGAAACAGAAGGATAGAACTCGCCTAGGTTAATATCATAGCCGCTTTGCAAATATTAAAGCCGTCCAAGAAAAAAGCTAATTATCGATAGTATTGTAAATATAAATATATATTCTTATTTTCAATTTATACGTTGTGGTTGGTTAATTTGGATGTGATTTTGTAATTATTACAGATTACTAAAAAATGCCTACAAGCTTGTATATCTTAAAAGCTTATATGGCATATTAGCAATAATATAAAATTGTTATTAATAACTTCGCATTACTAAAAATAAAAATTATCAGATATATTTTACAATTTTATTTAAAACTACATATAAGTAAATATATTTATAGATAGAAATTTGTAAACATTATATTACTTTACTAAAATATATTTAATATACTATATATATTTATTATTTTTATAGGCTTGTCGCTTAAGTTTTAGCGGTTCCTAATAATCAACTTAAATTAATTAAAATTAATCGGACTTATTTTTTTCAAACTTATTGAAAGTCCTATTATAACTGGACGTATTGTATTTAAACTTATCGCAAACGCTATATCTTTTTTAAAAAAGAATTATGGTCTTATACTAATAATAATTGTTAATTGTTATTAAAAGTATTTCTTTTTATTTTGATGTTTTTTGTTTGAAAATACGTATTATTCTTATGGCATAAAGACTTCAATTACAGAGAAAACTATAATTAATTTCGTGTAACTTAAGGCTATTTATAAACATTCGATGTTGTTTTAAAAAGCTAAATTACTTTTTATTAAATAATTAACTCTTTTTCGAGGAAACGTAACCGTATATGCATTTGGATAAAATGATAAATTGCTACCTTAACTCCTAACTTTATTACCTCTTTTCGTTTCGTAAGTGTTTTATTTTAACGCGATTCCAAACTACCTAGTCGTATTTTTATCCACGATTCCTTTCGTAATTTTAAAAAACTTCTGATTATTTTAAGCAACCGGGTAAATCATCGTTTGTAACTTTCCGACGTATAATGTTCCAATAGCTAGATTTTGCAATTATTTAACTTGTTATTATTGTTTCTTTTCAGCTTCATTAGCAATACCTCTGCCGAAATAAGAGTATTCGATATAAGCTGCTGCTGTTTAAAAAATCGGTTATTGTTATATTCGGTAATTAAACGGTAACCGAAAATTAAAAGCTGTAATTGGTTTACTTAAAAACAGTTTTCCAAATCAACAATAACGTCAACCGCCTTGGATTGTAAAGTTATCTTTTTTTAAATAAATAGTTAAGAAAAGGATGATTTTTATCAAAACTTTCTCGTAACGGATAATGAGTATTTAATATTTAAGGTCGCCTAGCATATTATATTATTTCGGTTCGTGTTTTGATTAATGATAGTTTGAGAAATCGTAGAAATAATCCAGGTTAAACTTTATAATCGTAGAACTGGCAAGGGCTTGCAAAACCTTTTGTAAGCTTTTAAGGTTTATTTTTAAGGTTTATCTTTAAGGTTTACCGTGTAAAGCTAATTTTTTCTAACGGGCATAAGGTTTACCAGGGCCGAAACTTGTCGGTAACTACCAGTCGGAATTGGAATAAAGCATAAGATTAAGGTATATAATCTATCTAAACTGTGAAAAATTATTTAAAAAGTTATCGTATTCGAAAATACTGGGTATAATATCTATCGTAGAAATTTATCGTAAAATAATTTCTATATATTGGCTCAGTTTTATTTTCCAGGCTTGAACTTATATTTTACTTTGCATTAAAGAATTAACCGACTTAATAAGTAACATAATCAAGTTTTATTAGAAAAGCTTTGTTTTATAAATAACCTTTTAATTTTCGTTGTCTGGTTTTATATATTGCGAGAAGTTTTCGTAAACAAGGAAATATCAAAACTGGCAGAGGTAAGCGGCGAAACGGTCGACATAGGTACAGCTGGAAAAACTTCCAATTAGAAAAAATGTTTTAAGATTAAATAAATCAAATCCAAGTTTTGCAAAACTATATTTGATAATATATGACGTTATAACAGCTTTTACCGCTTTACAAAAGCCGATAGAACAACCTTGTTCAGCAATATAAGAATAATAAAATTATATTAAAATTCCGATATAAAATATATAAAATCTATTTAAAGAGAAAAAACAAGGTATAGCGAAAAGTTGGAATTACAGGTTTTATAATAAAAGTTAAATATTGGTGCAATATTATTTAAATTCTACTGAATAATAACTTTAATAGCCTTTACTAAAAAAAGAAAAGGTTCGACTTTTTATAAACGTACGAATAACTTTATTAAAATCTTAAATTTATTTGAAATATAACCCGTTTAATAGCTAGTTATTATAATTTATACAAGGTAACTATACAGGTCCAAGCCTAGAAAACAAAGCTGAGCTAATATATAAAAATTATGCCACGATTAATTCTCACGATAAATACTATACCCAGTACCCTTAAATACAATAACTCTTCAAATGGTTTTTTACGGTTTGGATAGATTGCACACCTCAATCCCGTATGTCACCCCGATTCCGAATAGTCGCCGACCAGCTTCGGCCCTGGTGAACCTTATGCCCACTGGCCACGGTTCAGCAGGGTCCTTAAAAATAAAAAATAGCTTTGCATGGTAAACCTTAAAGATAAACCTTAAAAGCGCATAAAAAGCGCATAAAAAACGTTGCAAACCCTCGTTATTTTACGACTAAAAAATCCAACTTCGATCGTTTTTACGGTTTTTTAAATTTTTATTAATTAAGATACGGATTAAAACAATATAACATGCCATACGAATACAAAATACCAATTATCCGAAACGGAAAGGTTTCGACAGAGACCGTCTCGTTTACGGTAATCCATTCGAAAAAAATTACCGTATAATCCAAAATAATTAACGCAACTATCGATTTAGAAAGTTGTTTTAAAAAAAATCAACTATGTTTTTTGATTTTCGGGTACTACCTTATTTTCGACATTAAAAAGTTTACTTTTTTACGAACTTATTATAAATAACTTCGATTTAACGAAAAGACTGCTAGCGAAGGTATAATAAGATAAGGACAACAAGTTAGATAATTCCGAGATCCAGCTGCTGGAATATTGTACGTTGGAAAGTTACGAACGTTAGTTTGTTCGGCTGCTAAAGACCGCGAGGAACTTCCAGAATTTCGAAAGGAATCGACGTAGATAGAAACACGACTAGGCAGTCTGGAGTCGCTTTGGAGTAAGACATTTACGAAACGGAAGGGGGTAGTAAAACTAAAAGTTCAGGTAGCAATCTATCATTTTGTCCAAGTGTATATACGGTTACGTCTTTTCGAAAAAGAGTTATTATAATTTATATAAACTTTATAATCAAGCAATAATAAGTTATTACGATATGAATATTGATATAAATCTTTTTAATAATAGAAAAACTAATAATAAATTACTTTTATAAAGTAATAAATTATATAATTATAATATGTTCTCATAATTAAAATTGTTTTTATTTATAATATTTATATCTTTTGACATTTATTATTATTATATCGTACATTATTAAGATCTGTATTAAAATCTGGTTTTCTCAAACTTGTCAATATTTATTTTTAAACTACTATATTGCTGATAATAACCCGAACAAGTTCGAATTATTTCCGAAATAGCTTTCTATTTTCGTAAATACTTTTAATAATTATTTCTTTTCTCTGCATTCAAGGACCCTGCTAAACCGTGGCCAGCGGGCATAAGGTTTACCAGGGCCGAAGCTTGTCGGCAACCACTAGTCGGAATCGGAATAAGGACGGAACTGAGGTATATAATCTATCCAAACCGTAAAAAGCTATTTAAAAAGTTATCGTGTTCGAAAATACTGGGTATAGTATCTATCGTAGAAATTTTATTGTTAAATCATTTTTTATGTATTGGCTCAGCCTTATTTTCCAGGCTTGGACCTATATATTTTACTTTGTATAATTATTTCTTTAAAGCAAACGCCTTTTAAAACCTTTTACCGTTTAATAAAGTTCGATATTTAGTTCATTATTAGGCATTTTATAATACTTTAAGTAAGCAGTAAATCCGTCGCATTTTCAATATGTCAAAACTGTATAAAAAAAGCATTTATATTTTGGTTTAGGATTTGATTACCGATCGATTTTATTTAGTTAGCATTAATCTGCGCAAATTGAAAATAATATCTGTTCGTAAAGCTATACTATTAAATTGTGGTTATAATATAATATCAGAAACTATATAGTATATAAAAACGCTCACAATTCATTCCAAGGGTTTTCAAGCTGATTAACTAAAAATATCCTCACTTTTTCTATAAGCTGCTTTGTATTGTAAATGATAAAACAGATAGTTATAAAATTAGCTGATTAGGAGGATATAATTACCGGAAAAGAGGTTAAATAGAAAGTTGTGGCTTTAGAAAGTAATAAAAGTGTAACGATTAACGCCTCGAATTTTCCAAGGCGTTTAAGGGGTATGTCAGCTAGCTAGGGTGCTAAAGCACCCTAATTACGTTTTGATCGAAAGATAATTATTCCGTTATTAAGTTATATAAAAGCTGTACGCGTATTAAGAAGCTGCATAATTAGCTGAATATAACAACGCAACTGATATCACTTATATCTGACACCTTCTATAGCTAGGATGCTTTGGCATCCTGGCTAGCTGATAATTGTCGACCGAATCTTTAACTTAAATACGCAAACGTTTCCTGAGTTTTATTATAAGTTATACTAAAAGTGATATTAATTAACCTATTACAATTTATAAAGATATTTTGACCGTAAAAACTATTTAATCAGTTATTGTATTCGAAAATACTGAGTATAATATCGACTGTAAAAATTATACCATGTAATGATTTTCTGTATATTGGCTCAGCCTGGAAAATAAGCCTTGGACCTATTCAATCTTGTATATAGGATATTATAAAAACGATATTAAGAATTCGATATTACGGTCGACGCGCCCGAACCAACATTATCCTCAATTTCTGAAAATTAACCTCGATCGAAAAGAAATCTATTATCGGAAAAGGTTTTAAGCTTAATACGTAAACGTTTTCTATCTGGCTTTATATATTAAAAGTATTGCGAAATTATTACTTGTTCAACCCGTTATAATATACATTAAAGGTAACTGAACGGCAAACTTTATATAATAGCAATAAGGAAAGCGTTTAAATCGAAGAATCGATTATTAAAAAGGATTATACCACAATCCGAAAATATTTCGCTAGTAATTTCAGCGTATTCAGGTTATAATTACAAAATACAACATTGCAAAAAAAAAGGCAATTACAACTTTAACAAAACAGGCTTTTTAAAAAGGTTTTTAAAAATATACGACATAGTAATTATAAATATTAAAAAGTTTAAAAGGTTTCAACAAACATAATACGTTAACTGAGAATAAGTATTAATAATATAAGTGATTATTTTATAAAATTGATTTATACTACTATATATTAGTTTTACAAGAAAATCTTCTTTAGTTTTTAATAATTTAATAAATCATTCCGAACAAAATAAAAGTTAATATTAACTATAATAATTAAATAGCAAACGTATTAAATTCGAAATAAATCTAATATTGCGATAATTATATTCGAACGTGTACGAAGAAATTAAACGTTTTCTTATCTTTAACGGCTACAAAAGTTACTATTCGAGAGAATCCGAAGAGTATTACGCGCATAACGATATTATTACATTTTATATATTTTCTTATTCTTCCTATTTGCTTTAATATTTTAGTATATCTTACTTTTCTATTTTAAAACGCGTTTATTCGCTTTATATCGAAGATTTACCACAATGTTACTATATCTACATCGCGATAAAAAAAATACTTTTCGATTTCCACAACGCGTTTAAAGCCGTTATAACGCTCGATAATATTAAATCCGGCTTTTTAAAAACTGGACTTGTTTTATTTAATTACGCTAATATTCTTTTTGAATTAAAAATTTCTTTAGCTATATCTATATTGATCGTCTTTTCGTTTAACTTTTTCGGTTCTATTCGTCCTTCTTTTATAAAAACCTTTTAAAATATTTAAGAAGAAGAGAAAACGAGATTGTTATTTATATATAAAAGATTAAAAATTACTAAAAGGGCTCGCTGATAAAAATAATTAAATCGGTTAGTTTTTTAGTAAAGAACAACTCAATATTTTTATACAAGATAGATAATAAATCAAAGTTTTATTTTTCAGGCTGAGCCAATATACAAAAAACCATTACACGATATAATTTCCATAATAGATACTATACCCAGTATCCTCGAATACAATAACTAACTAATAGTTTTTACGGCTAACGTACCATATGGGCGAGCTGTGTATACGGGCGAGCTGTACACTTTTTAGCACCAGTTAATAATTAACCCAAATAACTTTACTACAAAATATCGAATTAGTTTAAATTAACAGTATTTACTTTTGTTAACCGTACCTACAGCTTATTACCAATTGTACCCAATTTTATAAGGTTTATTAAGAACGTTATATTGTTATTTCTTTTTATTAACTTATATATAACCGACACTTCTAATAGCTATTAACAGCAATTATTTATCACCGCTTTTTTTATTAATTTGAAAAAACCTTTTTATTCCCTATAGTAAGTTTTTTCTTTTATTTTAAACGTTTGTTTTAATCTTTTAATTGCTAAAATTGCATTATTATTTCGACAAATCCTGCAATACCTCGATACGCCTTACGACGCGCTCTGGTACGCGCCTTACAACAAGCCTTATAGCCTTGCCCTATAGCCTTGCAATGCGCCTTGTAACAAAGCCTTATAACCTTCTGATACGACGTATTTTGCGAATATCTTTTACGTATTAAAGCCGGACAAAAAAACATTCGCGTATATGGGTTAGGAATGCGGTCGGTAATAAATTTCCCGTCGGTCGGTTTTAATTCGTACGAAATAGGGGTTATATTAAGTTGGACGCGTTAAAAGTTAGTCGTTTATATATAAGTTGACAAAAAGGAATAATAATATAACGTGTATAATGTAAGATAACTATATAGGTCTAAGCCTGGAAAACAAAGCTGAGCTAATATACAGAAATTATGCCACGATTAATTTTTACGATAGATATTATACCTAATATTTTCAAATACGATAACTTTTTAAATGGTTTTTTAAGGTTTAGATAAATTACATATCTTAATTACGTACGTTATTCCGATTCCGACTAGTAATTGTCGATAAGTTTCGGTCCTGGTAAATCTTATATCCGTTAACTACGGTTTAGCAGGATCCTTAAAGGCAGAAAATAACTTTATACGGTAAACCTTAAAAAATAAACCTTAAAAGCGCATGAAAAGCGTATGAAAATCATTGCAAGCCTTCGCCATTTTACGATTAAAAAGTTTAACCTTGATTGTTTTTATAATACCTTTTCAAGTTTTTATTAATTAAAATACGAACTAAAATAATATAACATATTATGCGAATACAAAATACCAGTTAGCCGGAACGGGAAAATTTCGACAGAAACTATCCCGTTTACAGTAATCTATTCGAGAAAGATTATCGTATAATTTAAAGCAGTCGACGTGATTATCGATTTGGAAAATTGTTCTAAAGAAAATCGACTGCGCTTTTTGATTTTCGGGTACCACCTTATTTTCGATATTAAAAATTCGCTTTCTTATAAGCTTATTATAAATAACTTCGATTTAACGGAAAGATTGTTAACGAAGGTATAGGGGTATAAGGATAATAAAAATAACAAGTTGGATAATTCCGAAATCCAGTTATTAAAATATTATATGTTAAAAATTTACAAATATTGATTTGCTCAGTTACTTAAAACCGGAAGGAACTTCCACAATCCCGAAAAAAGTCGACGTAGATAAAAGTACGATTAAATAATTTAAAGTTGTCTGCGAAACGGAAGGAGGTAATAAAGCTAGTAATTCAAGTAACAATTTATTATTTTATTTAAATATATATACAGTTACGTTTTTTCGAAAAGAAATATCGTATGTAATAAATTTTATTATAATAAATGCAATTATTAATAAATTATAAATACGATTAACGAAAAAGGATAACGTTATCGTTAATTTAAATTAATTTGATATGTTATAATAAAATAATTTGGATTAAATATTAAGTAATGCCAAAAAATGTATAATTCGTTCGTATAGTACGTTATTAAAATATTTATCATTTTTCAATATTCATAGTAACCACATTTAACATTATAAACTTATTTATTAAATAGCTTTTTTTAATTTTAAATATCCCTTTTACGATAATATATTTTATAATTATATTTTAAATAATCTCGAAATATTGGCGAGATGGTTTTAATCTTAGTATGCAATGTAATTATATAGGTCCAAGCCTGGAAAATAAAGCTGAGCTATTATATGGAAATTATGCCACGATTAATTTTTACGATAGATATTATACCTAATATTCTTAAATACGATAATTTTTTAAATAATCTTTTACGGTTTAAATAAATTGCATATTTTAGTTCCGTATATTCCTTTGATTTCGATTAGTAGTTGCCAATAAGTTTCGGCCTTGGTAAACCTTATACTTGCTGGCTACGGTTTAGTAAAGTCCTTAAAAGCCTATAAAAAACGCATAAAAAACTTTGCAAGCCTTCGTTATTTTACGATTAAAAAATCCAACTTCGATTATTCCTATGGCTTTTTAAATTCTTATCAATTAAGATACGAACTAAAATAATATAACATGCTATACGAATATAAGATACCAGTTATCCGGAACGGAAAGGTTTCGATAAAAATTATCCCGTTTACGGTAATCTATTCGAGAAAGATTACCGCTTAATCCAAAGCAGTCCACGTAATTATCGATTTGGAAAGTTATTCCAAAGAAGATTAACTGCGTTTTTTTAATCTTCGGGTACCACCTTATTTTCGATATTAAGAATTCGCTTTTTTACGAATTTGTTATAAATAACTTCGATTTAACGGAAAAACTGCTGGCGAACATACAAAGAAATAAGGATAATAAAAACAACAAGTTAAATAATTCCAAAATCCAGTTGCTGGAATATTATACATTAAAGAATTACGAACGTTAATTTATTTGGCTGCTTAAAACCGTAAGGAACTTCCAGAATTACGAAAAGAATCGATATGGATAAAAATACGACTAAGTAATCTGGAGTCGCCTACGAAACGGAAAGGCGTAATAAAGCTAGGAATTTAAATAATAATTTATCATTTTGTTCAAATATATATACGGTTACGTTTTTTCGAAAGAAAATAATATATGTAATAAATCTTATTATAATAAGTGTAATTATTAATAAGTTGTAAATACGGCTAAGGAAAATAGATACCGTTAATTTAAATTAATGCGATATGTTATAATAAAGTAACTTGGATTAAATATTAAGTAATATTAAAAATATACAGCTAGTTTGTATAGTACGTTATTAAAATGTTTATTATTTTTTAAATATTTATAGTAACCATATTTAGTATTATAAACCCATTTATTAAATAGCTTTTTTTTAATTTTCAATATCCTTTTCCCGATATTGTATTTTATAATTATATTTCGAATAATGTCGAAATATTGGCGAAATGCTTTTAATCTTGGTATAATATCTTTTTAAAAGCCAAAAACCGATTTAACTACGTTTTAAATTCTTTTACAGTTATTAAATTTCGACATCCAGTTAATTCCATACCTTAAGTAAATAATAAGTTTTGTAACGTGCTATATAAGCAAGCTAATACCTTTCTTAAACCTTTTACCTAATTATTTTTAATTCTTTATTTTGAATAACCATAATATAAAACGGCTTATAAAAAAATTCAGAGATAAACCTAGCCGTTTAAGCAAATAAAAACCTTTAAACTTATAAGTAAATAATTTAGTTTTTTTTATAACGTTTTATATTTCACTTTAAAAACACGATATTACAGCAAACGCGTTCGAACAGGTATTACTTTTAATTTGCGAAAATTAACGTTAATCGAAAGGAAATTTAATTATTAATCGAATTCTTAACCTATATACGCGAGCTTTTTTTATCCCGGTTTTGCATATTAAAGATATAGCGAATTTGCTACTAATTTAGCGGGTCGTAAAAGGCGTCGGAATTAACTAAACGTCAAGCTGTATTAAACGAAAAAAAAAAGCAAAACTCCTTTAAATTAAATAGCGTTTATTAAAAACTAGTTTAAGAAAATTCAAAGGTATTTCGTAAATAATTCGAAGTTGTTCGAGTTATAATTACAAAATACGACATTGTAAAAGAAAATATTTACACTTTAATAAAAAGAAATTTATAATAAGATTTTATATAATAATATATATAGTAATTATAAGTATTAAAAAAGTAACATTTTATACAAGCTACGAAATAAACAAGTTTACGAGATACTTTTTAAGTACATTTTAATTGTCTAAGTTTAATTGTCCGTTTTTAAATAACAATAATATAAAACGGTTTATAAAAAACGCTAGATTAAACCTAGCCGTTTAAATAAAATAAAAAGTCCGAAATTTTGTTATAAAATGCTTAGTTCGATATATAAAGTTTTCTATATTATCTTATATTATTAATATACCGATAAATTCTTTAAAACCGACAGTGTGTTTATTTCGCGAAAATCAAAGCTAAGTGAAAAATAAATTATTATCGACCGAATTTTTAGCTTATATATGCAAGCGTTTCCTATCCAACTTTAGCATATTAACGATATGGCGGATTTATTGCTTGCCCAGTGCGTTATAGAACGGGTTAGCGGTATGTTATGGTATAGGAAAAGAGAAGCGGCGTATATATCAATTATTAAGAAAAGGCTTAATATATTAAGATAGGGAAAGGAAGAGAAGTCCTATGGATATATCTCTAGGAACGCGTACAAATAAAATGGAACGCACGAGTTATCTATATCAAGACCGTAACATTACCCTTTTTTTTTAAAAAAAAGCTTCGTTTCAAAGTTTTGCAGCCAGTTATCCTAACCTTTAAAGGATCTTTTTCGGCGTTAGCCCTAAGCTAGCCATCGCCGAGATCATATATCCGTCACTTTCAAGGTTACTCTTATCCGAATCGGACGTATCCTCTATATCAGAACGGTTATGAATTACTTTACGGATATAGGATATAGCCGAAAGTATCTTGCAGGTGCGGGCGAAGTAATTAGAGTTACCGCAAAGGTGATAACGGTTAAAACGTTGCCATTTATCGGGTTGAGCTTGGGTTAACGATAGAACTAACAGCTTTGTTAGTTTGGATTTAAAGATTTAATGGTTAACGTCGACGTTATTCACAATTACTCTAGACATATCTATGGCTTTAAGGTATTACTAGTAATAATTTCCGTTCCGGAAATGGGAAACACGATAGAAAAATTACAAACAAACCGTAAATGGTAAAAATAAACTTTCGATTAGCTAATTTGGCTTAAAGCTTATTAAAAAAAACTCTAGCGAAGCTTTCGAATCTGTTAAGCATTGTCTATATCGTTTTCGTTACAAGCTTAATATAATGCGCGCTTTTAATTAACCAGGAATTAACGAAAGGAATTGTTATTTTTTATCTTAATTTTTTTAAAAACGGGCTTTAATAAAAAATATCTTATTAAAATCGTTATAAATATAATTAAAAACTTAATAAACAAGGTTTGAGACGTTAATTAACGGTACGTTTAACGTACCAAATTTGCTATATAAAGAAATTCTTAATTTTAAGTTCGAGCCGGTTATATATGTATTAAGCTTTTACGTAGTTATCGCTAATAGCCTCGCGGTTAACGCGTAACTTATCTTACAATTTCGAAAAGCTATACGTTATATATAAAAGGTTCATCCAGCTTCGCAACGTTAAAAAATTCGGGTTTCGGGTAAGTTAAAAGTAAGGGTTTAATAACAATCGATGTTATTAAAGCAAGCTAATTTCGTAAAACTTTCGTTTTGACGTTTCGTTTTTAAAAAACGGTATTAAAATAAATTATTAGCTCATCGCCGACGTTTCGTACTGCGGCCTAAATAATTACTTGGACCTTTTAAGCGTTAATTAAAGCCATATTATCTCGGAAACGGAAAGATATATCGGAAAACTATTCGGAAAATCGGGAAAATCGGAAACGGAAACGGAAGAATAAGCGTTAATATCGTCGTTTCTTTAAAAAATTAATAGGTTCATTAAATCTTTGCCGTAATTAATAATGGATGTGTACAACTAAAAACTCTTAAGCTAATCGAAACATCGGAAAAATCGAAAATAGAACGATAAAAGCGTTAAGTTTTCAGCGAAGGATTTTAATATAATATTATGTTACAGAAATAGAAAGGCGGCGTACATATTATTACTAAGAAAAGAATTAATATATTAAAATAAAGAAGAAAAAAGAAGTTTTATAAATGCACGTTCAAGAACGCGTATAAATAAAGTGGGGCGCACGAGCCATCCATACCAGAACCGTAATACAGTAATTAAATATTGAATTTTATATAATGAAAAAAAAGGTAAAACGTATTTAAATCGAACAGTTTATTATTAAAAGAGATTATGCGAAGATTCAAAGATGTTTTATAAATAATTTAGGCTTATTCGAGTTATAATAGCAAAATACAGCATCGTAAAAAAGTATTTATAACTTCGACGAATCGGGCTTTTTAATAAGGCTTTTTATAATATCGAATATAGTAATTATAAATGCTAAAATAAGTGCTAAAATACGTAAAAACCTAAATAAGCTTAATAAAGCAATTGGAAATAAGTTAGTTTATATAGGTTATTAAAGTATTAGTTATAATACCTAAAAAATAAAGGAATTGAATTTGAATTAAATTAAGCATTTTAATAAGCATACTTAAACGCGCACAAAAAATAGAAACGCTTTTTTATTTATAACAGCCATTTAAGCTTTGTTTTATTTGATTTCAATAATATCCTTTCGAAATTAAAAACCTTTTCAGTTATATATACGCCGATCATCTTGCCGCTTACTTCCGCCGGTTCGATTTTATCTTTACTTGTAAAAACCTTTAAAAATATTAATAAAATAACGAAATAAAAATGTTACTTGCAAAGAAAACCAAGAAAATTACTAGGGTAACTTACGGACGACAATAATTAAATCGATTATTTTAATAAAAACAACTCATTCTAGTTATACAAAATTCGTTTCTTTAAAATCCGTCTAATATACAAAACAAAATAAAGTTTAAATAAACGTCGAAAAAAAAATTTTCAAAAGAGAAAAATACTTACTATATAGAAAAATATGCCTTTCTAGCCAAAAAGAAAAAGTTTAATCAAAAATACAGTTAATAACGGCTAAAAATAGTAGTTGTAAAAAATTAAACGAAAAAAAAATATAGCGTTGGCGATAAGCCTAGATATAATACGTATATTTGTAAGAAGTTTACAACAACGTCTAATAAGAAAACTCTTATTAATTTAAGTCGATTTAATACGTTATTATTGGTTTATTTAGGTATGTTATTACAAGGTGCCAAAAACCAGCTATCTCGCTTATGTAATACGTTAGTTTGTATTGAAATTGTCAGACTTTTGCCCCTCTATTGTAATTAGGGGTACCTATCCACGGTCGTTAGTAGTGCGTAGATATCTCTGGGTGGGTAAATTAGAAAGCCTATGTGGTTGAAACAGTATGCAAATCATTGTAGAGTGCTTTGATATTTCTAATTATGCGTGAAGCTTGTATATGCCAAGCTACAAGCCATAGCAAGGGTATGATAGGTTAATGTCAGCTAGCCAGGTACGCTAAAGCGCCCTAACTGAAGAAGGCTACGCTTTAATCGGAGGATAATTGTTCCGTTGCTAAGCTACATAAAAGCTGTACGCGTACTGAGAAGCTGCACAATTAGCTTCTTAATAGCGTTTTATCTCTAGCTTTTTAATAGCCTTTTATCTCTTTTGAAATGTCGGTTAATTTAACCGGAAAGTTTTATTAATCTTTTTTATAACGTTTTCGTTTTAAAGATTCGCTTTAAATGTTAATTACAATTAAATACCGATGACGGCTTTTTAATAATATTTATCGACGAACTTTTAAATTAACTTTTTTAAGTCTAATATTTGTATTATAGAAATAATATAAGAGATTTTTTTTAAAAACATCTTTTATTATCCGGCTATATTAATACTGGTGTTATGTTTTTAATCTTTTTCTATCTGGTATAGGTTTATAACTTTTTATATTATGATTAATTTTCGTAATTATCTCTGGAACGGTTATAAAAGTCGAAACCTTCTTTTTATATACGGGTAATTCGTTATAGATCTGTTATTTTCTGTTACGTTAATAAAGCACTAGTATTAGTTGTAGTTAATAAGATAAAGATCCGTATACCGGGCCTTTTATATCTACTTTTCTACTGCTACTTATAAAAAGGCCTTGGTTAGTTTTGATTCTTATCGTAACTCTTCTTATTTATCGTTTTTGTAAATGCAAATTAGGTTAACATATTTGTTATTACGTAGATTTTTTAATAGTTTTTTTATATTACGGTCTAATGTATTTTTTGGGTTTCTTTCTAACGTATTTGTTATGGACAAGACCGGCTTCTTGGCCGGAGGGAGGTCCCAGGTGTGTGGGACCGGAACGGGTAAACCTCGGACTCACTGATGGTCTCTGTAGGGTTCACAGAGACCGTCCAGAGACTCCCAGAAGACCGCACGAAGACATTACGAAAACACAGGAAAAATCAAAAAGATATAAAAAACGGTTTCCTAAATAAATAGCCTTTAAATAGTTTCGTTCCTTAGTTATCAATCTAAGCCTTTAATTAAAGGCATCGTTTTTTGATTAAGGGAAAAATACCTTAAATCTCTTTAACGAATACATTAAATCATTTTTCGCCCTATTATTATCTGCAAATCAAGACCCTTTTCGGATACTGCTTATACCTCCAGGTAGATATATAACAGGTTCGTTACAGTATTATACCGTCGAGTAATATATTTTATTTTAGCGTAATTGTAATATTGTATTTATTTTATGTTCGTCGTTAAGTAAATATTAAAATTTATAACTCTTAAAGTTGTTTTATAAAAGGTAAAAGACGTTTCGCGCTTTTTTTTCTTAATTAGTTTTAATATGTTTAACCCGTAATGTATAACGCTTTTTCTTTTTTATTATTTTTCGAATTGTCGATTGTCGATTTTTATTATCTTTATAATATATTTATCGAATATTATAGGTCGTAGAAACTTAACGATTTTATTTTTAACGTTTCCTTTAAGTTTTTATAAAATACGTCGATTAAGGTATTGTTTTTTATTATTTATCTATTTTATTTTATATTTGGAATTTAAACTGTTTTCGCATAGTTAAACGATTTGTTAACTTATAACGCGATTTTTATCCGGGTTTTCGAAATTATTTGTAAGTTGGTTTTTGAAGTTAACATAGCTAGAAAGGAGTTTTTAGTAGTTTCCTTTTAATTAACCCTCTTTTTTCTAGGAAGTTCTTTATAATAGATTTAAATCAATTAAGGGCTTTTCTTCTCAGGTAAGAAGTTTTAATAAGGATTTGATCGGTTATATCGATGAGCCCTTTAAAACAAAGATAAACCCGGGTTTGGGTTAGAAAATTTTAAACGTTCCTTTTTCCGTTATAAAGCTAAGGCTTGTTAGGCTGTGTCTTGCTAATATCTGCTTGCTAGGTTGCGATTATTTTATTAGTAAGCTGTTAAATAGTAACTTTAAGCTTTTTATTTTAAAATTAGTAAGCCGTGGATTTCGAGATATTTATTATTTAAATATTAGTTAATATATCGTGGTTCGAAAGTTATTTAAATATAGTTTTATTATCAATTAAAAGTTTACATTGTATAACGGTTAAATTAAGTAGTAATAATATTATAGAAAAATAATAAGAAATAAATTACTAAGGTTTAATAATAATAAATAATTAAAGATAATTTAAATAATTAAGTTATAATATAAGTTGATAGTATTCAAAATTATAAACGTAATAAATATATATATGTTTTAGATTTTTTAAAGTTAAACGTAGTCGATCTAACCGCGTTCAACTATAAGTTTAATATAATCGAACCGACCGTATTTAACTATAAACTGGTTAGGTAATCCTTGATCTGTCTCTTCTTTTCTGCGGCCCCGACCATTAAGGGAAGCCAAGCCTAGCTGGGCTATAACACCCTCGTTTTAACGTATTAAGGAACAAAAGAAATGGAGTAAAAAGTGCCCTTGTTTAAACGTATTAAGGAACGAAAGGAATGGAACGGAGGGTTATTATGTCGTTTTCCGTTTCTTTAAAACCGATTTCCTAATTTGGAGCTTTAGCGCGTTTTAATTAAGAAAGTAAAGGTAAGCGCACCATGCGGCCCGTGCGCACAGGGCGGTTTCCAAGACCCCTGCTAATTTGTATAGCCTGTACGAGACCTAGCAATGCTCAAAAGCTCTAGAAGCACCAGATCTTGACCTTATTGTCGACTAAGCTACCTGTTAACCTGGAAACCTTAAAGGCTTTAGTTGACCGTCGATTTGTAAGGCCTAGAAGCCCTGGCTGGCCGCTGACCTAGCTAACCATCGACCTAGCTAACCGTCGACCTAGCTAACCGTCGACCTAGCTAACCGTCGACCTAGCTAACCGTCGACCTAGCTAACTATGTTGCAACTATCAAATTGAAAAAAGGGGTGCCGGAACGTATGAGGCGTACAAGGCCTGCGTCAGCAGGCCGAATAAGCCGAAATACGCGGGAGGCCCTCCTTTTTTTCTAGTATTGGATCTAACCGGCAACTATTATATTATTAAAACGAGGGTTTATTGTGCTGCCGCGGCGCTGCGGTAGCTTCACGTAGTTTAATTATTTGGATTAGTTGTTACGAGATGCCAAAATACTTACCTTGCTTAAGTCAGGCCTTACCTTTAAAGTTATAGCTGCGCCTGCCGCATAGCTGTAGCTAGGGCTTCTTAAAACCTTATAACTCCAAGTACAGACCTATAAAAAGACCTATAAGAAACTCAAATCTCAAAAGTAAAGCCTAACTCCAAATTAAGATTTTTTAGATTCGTTTTCCGTATTTCTAGATAAGTTTTCGAAAAACTATTTTGAAACTTTGCAAATATAACAATAGTAAAAATAATTAGAAATAGTAAAAATAATTAGAAAATAGTATGAAATATTATTATATGCAGTTTTAAAAAAGTCTCTTAATTATAGATGTAACGTCTTTTTTAGAATTAGTTTAGCGGAAGTAATAATAAAAACAAATCAAAATTTTTATTTTAAATAAACCTTTTATTCGGAACGCTTTTATAGCTACGATAACGTAACTACTACCAGTATCATTTCGCCATGGGCCGTGCAAGGTTAATTTAATATGGGAAAAGTCCGCCCGGATATTCTTTTATTCGTACGGATTATAATTATTACGTTGCAGCAGAAAAAGCGTTCCGATTAATCAAGTCCGGAACTATTGTAGGGTTACGACGTAATAACCATAACCTATACGGGTAAAAAAAGTTGGTATACGGGTTTTCCCTATATAAAGTATACTTAGAAAACCCGGTATATAATAATACGACCGATAATTATGTTATCGCAACTATAAAAACATTATAATCGCTTATTTCCCAAATTTTAATTTAATCGTATTATTGCAGCTTGCATTTAAAAGAATAAAAAAGAATCTTTATATATATATTAGCTTGTATTTAACGTATTGGTCAAGTTTTATATTTACAAAGCTTAAGTTACCTAGGTAATAATTCTTTTTTATTGAAATCTTTTAATCTTTTAAAAAATAAAAAAAAGTTGATAATTTTAGTAACGATACCCAGAACGAAACCCCTGTTGGTATAATTAAACCTCCGCTTTTGCTGGTTAATTACAGTTTTATAGGATTTGATTAGTTACTTTCTAAAGCAATATCGCAATACATTTAAAACACTAGCCAGTGATGCCTAAGCTAGCTAAGGTAGCTAAATCTAGCCAAAGTATTTATGTATCCAAAATGCTTATCCGATACGTTAATCTTAATTGTAGAATCTATATTAATAATATTGTTGCAAAGTTTACAAGTTTTTTTCTACGTTTGCTTTCATATTTGCTATAATATTTAAAATGAAGTATTTCTGCTTATAAAGCTAAAAGCGGTTATAAAAAGAAATAAAGCTATTTTCAAGTTTAACTTTTTCCTTGATTTTCTAATATATATTTTTTTATTTATCAAATCTATGTTTAACGTAATATATAGATAAAGTAGATAAACGATTAAAATTCATACTTTGTAGCATTTCGTAATATCTAATATCAACGACTTAATTATAATATAGCAAATTAATATCAATTAACGTATTAATTGTTTTAAAGCAAATACACGTATAATATTTAAATTTATCCCTGATATTATATTATTATTTCTCCTTTTACGGTTTTATGGTTAATTGGTTTTGAATATGTTTAGATTAATATGACTTTTATAATGCAAATATTAAAGCGATCGATAAAATAGGGTTGTCGAGCGAATTCCAAACCTATATATATCAACCTTTTTTATCAGGCTTTAGTGCGTAAAAAGAATTTTCAAAATACGTCGTTTTAAAAGCTTATAAAGCTTGTTATGCAAGGTTGAGAATAGGTGCAAGCTTTATTTCCCAGGCTGAGCTAATATATAGAAAATCATTATACGATATAATTTGTACAATAAATATTATATCCAGTATCGTCGAATACGATAATTAGTTAAATCTTTTTTACTGTTAAAATAAATTACATACTTTAATTCCGTACCTTATTCCAATTCCGAATAATTGCTAACAAACTTCGACTTTAATAAACCTTATACCCGCTAGCCACGGTTTAACAGGGACTTTAAAAACAGATAATGGCTCTGTATAATAAACTATAAAAATAAACCTTAAAAATGTAGAAAAAGCTTTGCAAATGCTTGTTAGTTCACGATTAAAAACTCTAATTTTAATCGGTTTTACGATATGTTTTTAAATTACTATTAATTGAAATCTTAATTAAAATAATACGTAATACCGGTTATTTGTAGCGGGAAAGTTTCGATAAAACCTATCTTATTTACAGTATTCTATTTTAAGAAAATTATCGAATGATCTAAAACAGTTGACGTTATTATCGATTTGGAAAGCTTTTCCAAAAAAATTCGATTTCGACTTTTAATTTTCGAATATATAAATAATCCATTATTCGATAACGTACTATGTAAGTGAACGGCCTAAACAAGTAAGCGGACCAATTTTGCGAACATTCCAACTTTTCGACTTTATTTACTTATTACTTAATATTAATATTATGGAACGTTTTATAAAAAGAGCCAGGATGAACTTAGTTATTTAGGTTAAAAAATAAAACCAAAAATTAAGTTATAAAAAACTTAGTTTTATTTACGATATTGCCAAAATTACGTTAAAGGCCCGATATAACGGTAAACGCGCCAGAACCGAATTTTTTTTTTTTACGAAAGTTAACGCTGACCGAAAAGAAATTTATTGTCGCAAAAGTTTTTAATTTAAATACGCGAACGTTTTTTATCCGATTTCAGCATATTAAAAATACAGCAAATTTATTGTTAACTTAACCTGTTACGATACGCGTTAATATTAATTAAGCGTCGAACTTTATTCGACGGCAAAAAAATACTTAAAATGCTGTTAAATCGAAAAATCGATTATTAAAAAATGTTATACGAAAATCCAGAAATATTTCGTAAATAATTTAAGTTTATTCGGATGATAATCGCAAAATATAATATCTTAAAAAAAGATTTATAATTTTAACAAAACCAGCTTTTTAATAAAGCTTTTAATAATATATAACATAATAATTATAAATGTCGAAAAACGTAAAAAACTTAAATACACGTAATAAGCTAATCGGAAATAAGTTATAATTATATAAGTTATTAATTTGTAAAATTAAGTTATATTATTATTTATTATTTTAATAAAGAAAATTTACTTTAACTTTTAATATCGCAATAACTTATTACCCGTTAATTAAAAAATCGGAATTAATTATAATAACTAGACGATAAACGAATTAAGTTTAAAATAAATTTAACATTTCGATAAACATATTTAAACGCGTATGAAAAAAACAAAACACTTTTTTATTTTTAATAATTATGAAAACTATTATTTGATAAAAATAAAGAAATATTACTCAAATAACGATATTATTACATTTTATATATCCTTTTAATTTTTTTATCGGCTTTAATATTTTTACGTATCTTATCTTTCCGTTTTATAACGCGCGTATACGTTTTATATTAAGAATTTAATATAACGTTACTATACTTATATCATTAAAAAAAATTTCTTGCCGGTTTTTTCGACGCATATAAAACTGCCATAACGTCCGATAATATCAAATCCGGCTTCGTAAAAATTAAACTTGTTCCATTCGATTTTAATAACGTTCTTTCCGATTTGGAAATTCTTCCAGCTATACCTACGTTAACTATCCTGCTGTTTACTTTCGTCAATTTTATTTTTTCCCTACCGTCGAAAACCCCTCGAAATATCCAAAAAACAAAAAAAATTAATACTTATAAAAAAATTAAAAAATTACCAAGAGAGCTCGCCGATAAAGATAGTTAAATCGGTTAATCTTTCAACAAAAAATAACTTAATACTTTTGTACGAAAATGTTTTTCTTTAAAGAAAAACTGCCAAATTATGCGAAACTAATTTTTTTTCAATAAACGTTAAAAAAACAAAAACAAACGTCTTTAAAAAGAAGGAACATTTACTATATAAAAAGGATAAGCTTTTTTAATTAAAAAAGAAAAAGGTAATAAAAAATACAGCCTACAGCAGCTGAAAATAATCGTTACAAAAAGATTAAACGAAAAAACGGAAATGTAACGTTTACAGCAAGCCCGGACATAATACGCGTACTTATAAAAAAGCTATAAATACGTTTAGCAAAAACGAATCCGATTAGTCTAAGTTAATTTATTATGTTATGGTTGTTATACTTAAATATATTGTTGCAAAATGCTAAAAACGGTCCGCTTACTTGTTTAGGCCGCTTACTTATATGGCACGTTAAGCCTATTATAAATAATCACGATTTAATAAAAATAATGTATAATACGAGCAAGCTATATATTCTTTGGCATTTTATAACAACAAATCTAAATAAAACAATTGCAACGCGATAAATCAATTTAAATTAATCGGATTTTTCGTTATTAGACATATTTACAGCTTTTTTACAAGTATCCGTATTATATCCGGGCTTGCCATAAATATTACGTTTTCTTTTTTTCGTTTTAACCTTTTTACGACGATTTTTTTAAGCCGTTATTAGTTGCATTTTTTCATTACCCCTTTTCTTTGGGCTAGAAAAACCTTTCTTTATAAAATAAATATTCTTTTTTAAAAAAAACATTTGTTGCTAGTTTTTTTCGCCGTTTATTAAAAAGATAATTAATTTTACGTAATTTAAAGGTTTTTTAAAGGAAAAAAAGCGTTTTTATATAAAAGTATTAAGTTACTTTTTATTAAAAAATTAACTGATTTATTTATTTTTATCGGCGAGCTTCCTTAGTAATATTTAGTTTTTTCTACAAATATCATTTCCGTTTTTTTATTTTTTGTATATTTCGAAAGGTTTTCGAAAGTAAGGAAAAAATGGAACCGGTGGAGATAAGCGGCGAAACGGTCGGTATAAGTATAACTGGAAGACTTTTTAAATTTGAAAAAACGTTATTAATATCCAAAAAGTAAGTCCAATTTTCTTAAAGCCGGATTTAATAATATTAAACGTTATAACAACTTTAAACACGTCGTAAAAACCGGTAAAAAAATCCTTTTTCGTAATATAAATATAATAATATTATATTCAATTTTGGATATATAGCATATAAATATATTGTAAAATAGAAAAATAAGATAAGTCGAAACGTTCAAGCCGATAAAAAATTTAAAAGGTATATAAAACGTAATAATATCGTTATTTACGCAATATTTTTTAAATTCTATTAAATATTAAATTTCGTCGTCGTCGAGAATAAAAAACTTTTCGTTTTTTAATACGCGTTCGAATATATTTATCGAAATATTAAATTTATCTTAAACTTAATTCGATTATTATTAAATTATCAGAATTAATATTAATTATTTATTTCATTAATAATAAATTAGTAGGGTATTAAAATTTAAAATAAATCTTTTTTATTAGAATAATAAATAACCATGTAATTTAATTTTGCAAATTAAAATTTCGTATTATTATGATTTATTTTCGATTATTTTATTACGTTTATTTAAATTCTTTCCGTTTTTCGGTATTTGTAATTATTATGCCGTATATTATTAAAACTTTTATTAAAAATCCCGTTTTGTCAAAATTATAAATATCTTTTTTGCGATATCGTATTTTATGATTATAACTCGAATTAACTTAAAATACTTGTAGAATATCCTAGGATTTTCATATAATCTTTTTTAATAATTAAATTTTCGATTTAAATATAATTTAATTTTTTGCGGTTGTATAAAAAATAACGCCTAATTAACCCCGACCCGTTTTACGAGGCGTTAGGTAAGCAGTAAATTCGCCATATCTTTAATATGCTAAAGCCGGATAAGAAACGCTTGCGTATTAAGGTTAAGGATTTTTTCGATAATCGATTTTCTTTCGGTCGGCGTTAATTTTTACAAATTAAGAATAATCTCGGCTTAGGTGGGTTTGCCGTTAATTCGCGTTTGTAAAGTAGTAAATAAAACGTTATAAATAGAACTAAGCTTTTATAATTAAGTTTCGGATTTTGCTTTTTAGCCTAAACGGCTAGAGTCATTTTCGTTTTTTTTTGGTAAGTCGTTTCATATTATAGTTGTTAAAAAATAAATAACTAAAGCTAAATAATTAAAATGATAAAAAAATATACAGCTCGCTCGTACGGTACGTTACTGTTAACAAACATAAAAAGGAAAAATAATAACACATTTAAATTTTTCAAATACATTTATTAAAACCATATATATTAAAAGGTTATAAGCGATAGTTTATCTAGCTGTTTAAAATTATAAATAACTTCTAGAATTCCGATACAAATCGAAGTAAATAAAAACTTATAAAATTAAATAATCTAAAGTCGGCTTGGAATAAAATGCTTCAATGGTTGATATTGTACCAATTCTTTAATATCGAACAAATTTATATACGAAACAGATAAATGTTAATAAAGCATAGGAATTAAACTAGCAATCTATATTTTATCCAATTATATATATACGATTATCTTTCTTTTAAAGAAAATAGTGCTTGTTATAAAATATATTATGGTATTATATATCAAGAGATCAATTGGATCCGTACGTACCCTATTAATCAACCTTCCTTTGTATTCGCCTTATATCTTTAACAATTAATTTCTTTATTAAAATACGTCCTATTAAAAAGTTATATACATTATTTTAAAACCCTACTTCTAGGCTTTAAAACAGTATATATTATTTTTCAATATAACGAACAGGTTTTAATATCTCTAGAAATAACTTAATAAGTTTTATTATAGGATTAATATTTCATTAAGATTATGCGTTTTGAATTCTTTTAAATGTCCGGTAACGACTTTTATTATATTAAGTAAATAATCGAATTTAGGTTTGATTTTGTAAATTTTGTTTTTTAAAGCGTACTAAAAGTATTCGATAAAATTTGAATCGGGTAAATATGAAAATTGTTCGATATTTAAATCCCATGTTTTTTGAAAAAATTTCTTAACGGTTACCGTTTTATATATTGAAACGTTCTTTTAAATAAAAAGATTTTAACTTCGTAAAACGGAAAAAGCTTTCGCTTGAAAATTTCGATATAATGCCGAAAAGTTATTCTGCCGCCTAAGAAAAGTTTATTAATTTCGTAATAAATAATAAGATTAGAACCGTCTTTACCGTTACGTTATTATATTATTATTTTAAGTTATAATGGAAATAAGAACTTTCTCATAGTTTACTAGATTTATTAAGTTTTTCTAATACCGTTTTAACAATAAACGAAATACTTATTAATCTGGGCGTTTAGGTACGTTTTATATAAAGCATTCGTTCGAAACGAATATTAAAAAAAGGTGCTTTTAGTTTTCCGTTTAAAGGTTTCGTTAACGAACTTTAAACGTTTATATACGTTATCCGCTGATTATTTAATTTTTTTACCACGCGTTATTTTTTTAAAGCGAACGTACGCAAAAAACGCTTTATTCTTAACCGGTTAATATAGGTATCCGTTTTGTAAAGAAAATTAACGATACGTATCGTAAAAGTAATAACGGCCTAATTAAGAAAAACATAAAATTAAACGATTTCGAATAATCTATTAACGATATTTCTGTAATAAATTTTAAATCGTTTTGTAAGTTATAAAGAATTAAATTTATTTTCCGATTCGTTAACATTTTATTCCAATTATTTCGGTTATCCGGATTTGGGTTATATCCGTAGTTACGGCCTAAGTTATAAAGGCCCGGGTTTCCGGATTAAATCCTTTATTAAGCCGAAGATCGGCGACAAAAACGGGGACGACCTTATTTAAATCTACGGCGCGGTTGTTAAGTTATTAGATTTTGAAATTAAAAGGGGTTAGAAATATAGGTCAGAGTTAGGAGGTGGGGTATCCAAGCGTACGGATCTAATTGATTCGTTAATATAGGATTTATCCAAATATTAATTCGATTTTACGTTTTTAATAAAGAAAAAAAGTTATTATCCAGGATAAATAGGTTTTTTTGATTAATAAAAAGTTTATAATAAAAGATTGGTATTTATAACTAATAATAATAATAATAATAATAATAATAATAATAATAATAATAACTTAAATTTAACTAAATTTAAACTATTTAATGTATTACAGTTAAATTATTTGGATTTGTTATTTTATAATTTTAAAATATATCCGGAGGCTTGCTTGAATAGGTTTTCTTGCCGGTGTTCCTATATTCCGTATTGAGCGCTGCTCCTTCTCGTTATCCTTGGTGGCCACTTTTTAGGCATAGCGGCGTTGGGGTGCTTCGTTGCGAAGGCGTAGACCGCCCCGCTTATATTATATAGCATTAATAATTATAGTGAAGAGCTAAATTAGTCCGGCCCAACCTTATAACCTTTAGCAACGCTAATATTTAATAATATTTTCATTTATACGTATTTTTGTTGGTATTTGGGTGCTTTTAGATGTTGTAGGCTGGAAGGCTTTATCGGTATAAGGTTGTAGAATGTAGCCTGCGACATACTTTGTTTACCGTTTTCCTGTTGACCGCTTAAATCATGTACTTAAGGCGATTGTTACGGATAGGATTTGTTTATTAGAGTAAATAGAGAATTATCGTATATAAGTTACGCCAGTTTAAAATATTTAATTGTTGTAATTGTTGATATAGTAGCATTTTTTAGTTAATTAATAATTTTAATATATTATATAAAGTGGTTCTTTGTAAAGTTAAGTTAACGGAAAAAGCAGAAGATTTAAAAAGCGTCGTTTAGTTAAAGATTTGAAAAAGGGTTTAGTAATTTAACAGTTAACGATAGTAAGTAAGAAAAAGAACCGCGGAAAGTTTTTTGTTAAAAGCGTTTTATTCAATAATAGCTTTGTTTTTTAAAAGGGCCAAAAGTACGTAAGCGATAAAAGCCCCTTTTTATTTCTTTCCTCGTGACTTAAATCTTTTAATAAATGGGATGTATTTTAGAAAGAAAGGTTTTATAATAAAGAAGAAAAAAAAGTAAAAAAAGGAGGTTTTAGTACTTTAGTTACAGTAGCCGGGAAAACGATTTAAAATATTTATTTAAAGATAGTAATTTAAGGTTAATTTAAATAGGTTTTATAATTTCCTGAGCATTAATATAAGTGGTATTAGGCCAGATGTTAAGGTACGAAGAAATAGTTATTAGTAGGTTTAAAAGAAAGTTAAAAAGTTGAAATAATAAAATAAAGAATTAATGTTTTAAAATTAAAAGATTATTGATATAGTGGTGCGATTAAGCGAAATAGTGATATAATTTTTAGATAATATAAATTTAAAATTAAACTTATTAAGTATTAATATATAATTTAAAATGTTAAAAACCGTTTATTTTGAAGTTAAGGTTAATGGTTTTAAGGAAGTTTTTATTATAGTTGAAAGTAATATATAAAAGATTAATTTACTTAATGAAAACAAAATAAGGTTTAGAAAATGGTTTATAAAGAAGCTTAATTTTTTAAAAAAGTAGAAAGCCAAGAAAAAAAAGGTATTTAAGGGAAAGAATGTGGCGCGTAGTGATTTTAATGATTTAAATAGTTCCTTTTTTTAGTAAATTCGTTTATAAGTTATTTTTCGAAAGATAAAAGGAGCTATAGTAGTTTTTTTAGCCGTATTTCCAATAGTTTAGATAGTTTTAAAAGGGTAGGTATACGTTTAAAGAGAAAAAAGTTTCGTAATGATTCGAAGTTCTGTTAGAAACGATTCGATCTTATTTTCGATAAAGAGAATTATCTATTAGGTTAGGTTAATTGGGAACTTTAAAGTAACGTTTTAAGTTTTATATTAAAAGAGGTTAGTTACGAGGAAGGTATAAAGCTGAAGTAATTAAAATAGCTGCGTTTAGTTAAGGCGACTACCAAAACTTATAAGAAGGTGTTTTTAGAGTTGATTATAAGTATTAAGAAAGGTACGAAGATGTTAAGAATGTTGCGGAAAATTTACGTTGGTATAGATAAAGTTAAATAGAGGTTTTTTGAAAAGAATTTAATAAGATTATTTACAACGGTGGAAATTTAATGTAATTTATTATTATATTTTAGAAATTTTACAGAAAGTTAGAGGTTGCGGAATAAAGTTCCGTAACAAAAAGTATATTATTATATTTTTTATTACTGTAAAAGACCGAATTGGCAGCTGGTGCAAAATTATGGAATTAATATTGCGGCAAACGGATTATTTTTTTTAATAACTGATCGACGATTTTAATAGCGAATTTTATAACTGTTTTAATAATAAGAAAAAAAGGATAAGAAATTTAATAACGTTTAAAAGATAAAGGAGGTAATAGGGATTTCCGAAATAACAAACTGGTTTAAAATACAAATAAAAAGTTATTTTGTTTTAATTATAGAAAGTATAGGTATTTAATTAAGGATTACCTTAAGTTATAGAAAGAAAAAAAGAAAAGAAAGGAAAAGGAGGTTAAAATGATGGTTAACGTTAAAATAATAATAGTTAAAGTAATAGTTTTTGTAATACCCGTAGAGATGGTAGATAGGACGAGGAGCAGTTTATCCTTAAAGGCCTGAGAAATTTGTAACGTTTTAACGAAGGAACGTTTAGCGTTTACGTTAACGAATAATAGTTGCAAAAGTTTATATAGTGATACGACGAGAGGATTTAAAAAGAAGTTCTAGAAGTTATAGTAGCTGTTAAAAGCTTTGAAATAAACATACTTATAGTAATTTAAAGTATTAAAGCGATAACGGTTAAATGTTTTAAAGAAGTAGTTATAGTAGATAAAAGCCTTAAAATAAAAGTAGTTATAATAATCGAAATTTTTTAAGTAATTAAAGCAGTCGTTATAGGAAACGTTATAGTGCTTTTATACGTTTATTTTTTTATAAAGAACGATAAAAATAAATTGTTTTAGGTTTTAGGAATTAACGTTAATATTATTAATAATATTAAAGATTTCGAACGTGATAGCGTTTTAGATATTATATTTAAAGGAATATAAATTTTAATAAAAGGTAACCTAATAGTTGTTATGTCCATTAGAATAATAAAATAGCTTTTAAAAAGTTCTCTTAAAAAAACGAGATTATAATAAAATATACCTTATATATTCATACGCTTCTTTTAAAAGTATTTTCTAGAAAGATGTATTATATAAGTAGAGGCTACTTAAATAAGAATATTTTGGTAAACTTTAATAGCTTATAATTAATAACTATTAACGTTATCCGAAAAGGTTTCTTTTTATAGATTTATAAAAAGCCAAAATCTATTATTAAGACTTTAAAGTTAAGGAACGATTAATAAGGGTACGGGTTAAGGGTGGTATTTGTTAAAGACGGCGATAACTTAATTCTTTTTTTAAAACACTTATAAAAACGGAAAGGTTTTCAAAATTAGAAAAGTTATAAAGAAAATTATTTTTTAACACTGCCGTCTCTACCACCCCAATATAAAACAATTAATTTAGATAATTAAAGAATCTACGAAAATAAATCTAGACCTTAAGGAAGTAAAGATATTCACTTATATAACTTATACATCGATAAATTACAGAAATTCCTCTCTATAAACTCTTAAAAAAGAATAACATTTATAAAAAAGATTATTTAGTGTAACGTAAAATCCGTTAAACCCGTTAATATTAAAAATAAAGGTTATTTCGGTTTTATTATAAACGATCTTTCGCATTACAAAAAATAATATTCGTTTAAAATTAAAGATAAGATATAGGAAAACTTATACGCATATATCACGCAAATTAGCAAACGTTTAAAGGCTTCTTTTCTTAAAGATAAAAAAACAATACAGATCTTACACTTTAATAGCAATAGGGAATTCGGTACAACGATTATCGAAAAGTTCGACGTAATAAAAAAACATCGAATTAATAATTTCCAGCTTTCATAACCAGTATTAAAACGGTATAGCAGAAAAAAGTATTTAATTTCTTCAGGAGAAAACCCATATAACGTCTACCTAAATAAAAGTACTTACCTACTTTTAAAACTTTATCATGGAAACCATAACGCATACGATTACAAAACTGAACACTGTATAATAAAAGATATAACTTTAGTAACGTATTGTAAAAAAATATTTAACCTTAACCTTGGCTTTAAAGGATCCTATAAACCTAATAACAGTTACTTTAAAATTCTCGGTAGCAGATATACAATCCTAATTAATAAGAATTACAGGACTAAATCGGAAAAATTAACAGCTCGTAAAATAAAACGGGTACTATTAAGCTATTAAAACACCCATAATTCCAAGGTATAATTACTAAAAGGCGGTAAAATACTTATTATACTTTACGTTACAATTTACGAAAATCTAGAAAAACTAAAACACCTCTTTAATTTAAAAAATATCATTCGATTACTTTCGCAACCTATCTAAAAACGTTTGAAATACCGTTAGAAACAAAAAGGTGTTAAAATAAAAAATAAAGACAATAACGTTATTTCGAAAGATAATACGGATCAAGAAATTAAGAAAATTAAGCGTAAAAACAGACGCCCGAAGACAACGGTTTTAAAGCTATACGCCCTAAAAGCCCCGGACGAAACCCCGGAGTTAATACGCGAATTAAAACTAACTTTAACTTAAAAGACGATTACGATCTAAATTACGATCTGGATTATAACTTTAAAAAAATTTAAAGCTTCTTATTAATAATTAACAACGACGACTTTATTAGAAACTATAAAACGTTATAGTAAATAACGGCCCGTTATTAAAAAATTAATGGAAAACCTAAAACGAAAAATTTAGCTTAAAGCAATTTTCACAAAAATTAAGAAAAACCTTTCGCGTAAAACGTTTTATTTCACATCCCTTACAAGGCCCATAAACACTTAGTTAACGCAAAATAGATAATAATAAAAAACATACGTTTACAAAAAAACTAAACAAATACAAAGCCTATATCTACGCCAAAGACTTTACCTAACGGAAAAGTATCGATTATAACGAAACAGTTACAAATACCGCAAAAACTATACATTAAAAAATTCTAATAACTTTTATTACCCATTTGGAATAACATATTATACAAATCAATTTTATTATAACGTACCTAAATAACAACCTAAAGGAAAATATCTACACAAAACAATTTGCCATGCTTAAGGAATATTTTAACGTATACCCGAAAAATAAAATAAAAATACGGATATTCCCTTAAAATAATTATCAAGCTAATGAACCCCTTATACGGCCTAAAACAAGCCGGAACTACCTGGCAAAAAAAAGTTAAAAAGTTACTTGCAAAATTAAGCTCTCTTCCGTTAATTTCGAATAATGCGATTTACTATAACGCGGAAACAAAAAACGTTATCTCATTATATATAAATAACTTCCTACTTTTCGAAATTAATAAAGAAAGTTTAAAAAACTTTGCAAAAAAATTAGCTAAAAACGTACCTATTAAAAACTTAAGTAACGCAAATTAATACCTAGGCGTACGGCTTATATATTCTTTACCAACTAACTACGTTAGGCTAAATTAACAGCAATAGATCGAAAAGATACTAAAATCAATCGGCCTAAGCAAAATACGGAAAAAACCTACCCTATTTATCAAAAATAACCTAAAATACGTTATAAAACACAACGACGTAACTAGCAAAAAAAAGAATTTTAAATATGTAAACTTACTAAAAAAAAGTTCAACTTCTTTAATTACATTACGAAACTTAATATAATATTTATAACGTCTACTTGGGCTAAATTCATAAAAAACCTTTTTCTAAAACATTAAAAATATATCAAAAAACTACCACGCTACCTAAACGGTATAACAAACTTATAGTTTCGGTACTGGAAACTAAAACAAAGCCACTTACATTTACAGTATAACGATTTAAAATTATTCGAAATAATAAGTACAAATTTTACGAATAACGTCACAGATAAGCTCGCAAGCCGGACAAGCTCGCGAACCAATTTTCTTAACATCTCAACTACCCAACTTTAATTACTAATTTTTTAACATCACAACATGGAGCGCCTTACAAAAGAATCTAAAATAAATCTAGCCATTTAGGCGAAAAAGCAAAACCCGAAACTTAGTTTTAAAAGGTTACATTCGATATACGACATTCCCGAATCTATATTGAAAGTCCGTTACTACGGACAATACGCCCGAACCGATATTATCCCCCATTTTCGAAAATTAACGGCGACCGAAGAAAAATCTATTATCGAAAAAATCCTTAACCTAGATACGCGAGCGTTTTCTATCCGGCTTCAGCACGTTAAAAATATGGCCAATATACTGCTTGCCCAACGCGTTACAGAGCGCGTTAAAATTAAATGGGCTTCGAATTTTGTTAAACGGCAAAAGAAACTTTAAACGCGTCTAAATCGGAAAATAGATTATTAACGGGTCTTATACGAAAATCTAGAAACATTTCATAAGTAATTCGAGCTTATCCGGGCTACTATCGCAAAATACGGCATCGCAGAAAAAGATATTTACAACTTCGACAAAACGGGATTTTTAATAGGGCTTTTCATAATAACGGGCATAGTAATTACCAGTACCGAAAAACGTAAAAAACCTAAACAAGCCCAATAAGGAAATAAAGAATAAGTTATAGTTATTTAGGTTGTTAATTCCTAAAGTTAAGCTTTGCCGCCATTTATTATTATGGCAGGAAAAAATCACCTTAGGTCTTAATATCGCGACAGCAAATTACCGACCGATTAAAAACTTAATATAAACCATAATAACTAAACAACAAACGAATTAAGTTTAAAATAAATTTAGCATTTCGATAAACATACTCGGACGCGTACGAAAGGTTCGAAACGTTTCCTTATCCTCGACGGCCACAAAAGCTACCATTCGATGGAATTCGAAAAATACTATGCCAACCACGACATTATTACACTTTGTATACCCGCGTATTCCTTTTATCGGCTCCAATTTTTTAACGTATCTTATTTTTCTGTTTTAAAACGCGCTTATTCGCGGTATATCGAAAACCTAATGCGACGTTATTATATCTATATTGCCAAAAAAGATTTTCTTGCCGGCTTTTACGACGCGTTCTAAGTTGCCATGACGTCCAACAATATCAAATCTGGATTTGCAAAAGCTAGTCTTATTTTATTCGATCTTAATAACGTTTTTTCCGAATTGGAAATTCCTCCAGTTGTACCTACGCCGACCGTTTCCCCGCTAACCTCCGCCAGTTCCATTCGTTTCCCGCCCGCGAAAACCCTTAGGAATATCAAAAAAATAACAAAGCAAGGACGTTACTTGCAAAAAAAGATTGGAAATTATCAAGGCACTTTGTTAATAAAGGTTATTAAATCGGCTGGTTTTTTAACAAAAAGTAACTTATTACTTTTATACGAAATTGCTTTTTTTCGGAAAGAAAACGCCCAATTACGCAAAACTAACCATATTTTAAGCAAACGTTGGAGGATTAAAAATAAACGTCTTTAAGAAGGAAGAATACTTACTATACAAAAGGGACAAGTTTTTTTGGCCGAAAAGAAAAAAGTTAGTAAAAAAATGCAGCTAACAGCAGCTGGAGGGGGTCGTCGTAAAAGGGTTGAAACCAAGGAACGGAAGTGTGGCGTTTGCGGCAAGCCCGGACATAATGCGCGTACTTGTGAAAAAGCTGTAAATACGTCTAGCGAAGGAAATCCGATTAATTTGAATTGATTTGATGTGTTATGGTTGATTAATTTGAATTTGTTGTTGCAAGGTGCCCAAAAACGGCTCGCGAGCTTGTCCGGCTCGCGAGCTTATCTGTGACGTTAATTAAAAATTAACTAAATTTACTATAAAATATATATTCTTCATAACTAAAACACCCATATTACAACTTTCAAAACTATAAAATATTATCACGAAATATACTACACAAATAAAATACGTTAAAACCGGTACAACTACTACGGAAACAACTGGAATTAAGAATTTCCTAACAAAACTAAGGCTCATATTTAAAAGCCCTATTCCCATTCTAAAAGAAATACAAAAATACTTAAGTAAATAAAAAAACCCAGATATTACGAAAAAAAAAACGTAATATTCGAATAAAATATCACTACGTCCGTTAAAGAATACGAAACGGCAATATCAACTTCTAGTACGTAAAAAATAAGAACAACCCAGCTAATAAACTTACGAAACCATTTAATAAAACGGATTTTAAATAATTTATATAAACTTAGAACTTAAAAAAATACGAAAAAAAACTTAAGACTTATTTAATACAACGGCTAGCACACCATCTTACCATTTCCAAGATAAATACAAAAATTAAAGTTCAATTCCTATATAGATTAATTTATTTTTAAACTTTTTCGCAAAAAATACCTAACGCAAAAAAATGTATCGGCATTTAAATACTTTTAAGCATTACAGGCTGAAAGGCTCTGTCGGTATAAGGCTATAAAATACAGCCTATAATATACCTTATCCACCGCTTCCCTGTTAACCGCCCAAATCATATACTTAAAGCGATTGCTACGGACAGGATTTATCTATCAAAGTAGATAAAGAACCATTGTACACAAGTTACGCCAGCTTACTGCATTTAATCACTATAACTACTAATATTTTTAATTAAATAAAATCGTAAAAATAAACAAGCTTTTAATTCGTTTGTTTTTAAGCTTTAAAACCGTATATACCAACCCTTAACCTTTTTAATTATACGCAGCCGTTTCCTTATAAACTAAATAACCTTTATTATAAAAGCGTCTAAAATAGCTTCCTACGCTTTATGAAAACATTCGATAAAATAAATAATATCTAGCTTATGTTTTTTAAATTCCTAAAATTCCGAAAATGTCTTTTTAAAATTTCTTTAAATGCAGTTTATATATGCTTAATTAAGTTAAAGTTAAGGTTATGTAATAACTAATCCGAAATATTTTTTATAACGTTATTTATTAATTAATTTAAAAACTTTTCGCAAATCTCTATCATAACGTTATCTTATTTAAAAAATTACTAAGGTTTATAAATCGGTAATAATACTTTTTTTAAAACTTTTCGATAATTCCATTTATTAATCTCTTATTAAAAACCGTCCAGTTTTAAGATTAAATCGCGTTATATAACGATAAAAAATATACGGCATTTTTTCTTATCCTTCCCGATAAAAATCCTATCTTACTCTATAATAAATATATTCGCTTTAACGTAATTTTAAAATTTACGAATTTTTTATTCTATTTTTTGAACGAAAAACGGAATACCTAAACCGTGAAGTTATTAAAGAAGTTTTAATAGAACTATTTATTGAAAAAAATAATCTGGAATAATTAACTAAAAATTACACCAATTTTAACGTTACGTACCCGTAATAAATCGTTAAGATAACCAAGCTAATAACTTACAACACATATCTAGCTTTCGCTGTTTTTTAAAAAAAAAATGGTATTTTTTAAAAAAATCTTTATTTACGGAAGTTTTGCTTTTTTATAATACGCTTAACCGAACGGATACTAATTTTAAACCCAGCTACTTTCCGGATTTTTTTATACGCAGCCTTTCGGTTTTTCTTTTGCAAAATAAAAAAATCCACCTTTTTTTAACGCCTTATAAAACCCGTACGATCTTTTTTTTTTCGGATCAAAAGTAAGTCGTTTTTCCAGTTTTTAATAATGGAAGTAATAACGGATTTCGAGGTTTTAAATAAGTTCGTTAAACGATGTTATAGTATCCTAAGCTTATTTGCGGTAATTATGCAAGCTTTTTTTCTGTAAGTAAATTCCTGGCCTTTCCAACAATCGGCGATTAATTCGGCGCAAAAAGCTTCAAAATTGTCCATGATTTGAAGGAGTTATGATTTTTTTGAAGTATAAGTATCAAAAAAGAGGTGGTTCTAAAAATCGGGTGGCTGGGAAGCTTGGGCCGGATTAACTTGGCCCTTCACTGTAGCTGGATATTGCAGGGCATGAAGTAGCAGCGACAGCGTAAAGGACTATAGGACACATGCCTGATGCGCGTGGGAAAATAATTAAGGAATGGCCGGGGCAGTGGCATATAGCGTGCCCTTGTTCTTTACCTAGCGCCCCTGACGGAATATTGCCGCTTTTCTCTTTCGAATTCCCAGCGTCTCCCACTCGTCCGGATGAAGACCGTAACTGAGTCAAGTCTTTGTTAAAGCCGACGACAATGAATCCACCTCTTATAAACAGAGAAGCTCTGGTCAAAAGGAGTTTCCCATATTGGCATCCGCGCTTCCTTAGAACAGCTGGTGAGAAGGAAGGGTTACATATGTAGTATGACAAGTGTACCAGAGAGAACTCCTTACGGAGGACGCTGCGGACCTGTCGAGGAGTAGCTTTGTGCCGAGGTCGACAAACAAGTGTTATAGCCGGACGACAGGAGATGGCAAGTCGCCGAAGGTGTGCCCTCCTGATATTGCTGAGCTTGACGTTCCTATCACTTGTCGCGTTTAACTTGTCAAGATGAAAGCGAGGGTACGGATTGACAGTGAAGCAACCGGTGACGACTGTGCAAGTATTACATCTACAACCTCCCTCAGCCTAAGGTCAAGTACCTCGTTACACCTTATGTTGAGTACACTGAATCTTGACAGCTGGAGCAACGCCTAATGCCCAACGCCTCGTCCGTAGCGCTCTTGATCGCCACCTACGAAGACCTTAACGGACAGACGCTTTGTTGGCGAGGCTCCTCTCAAGTAGATAATGATGAAAGATGACAACTCGTTCCGCCAGTTACTTGCTACGAACAGAACAAGCAGCCCTGCTTTATTGTTTTAGAAGTTGCCGCATCTTTCAACGAGTGCAAATTTACCAGTGCTTTTCCCTGCACGTTTTAGGAGCCCCCTTACTGAACGTAGTACAAGGTTTGGAAGGGAGATTTTTGGAAGACATATTCACATCCCGGGCGCCGTGACCGAATGGGACGTAGTTAACCACGGTTGCTTACCTAGGAGCCAGCTATTGTGATTCTTTGTGTGGGGACCAGCCTATCCCTGCGCAACCTCGAGACAGCATGAGGACCTTGGGTGGCGTGGATATTTTCAACAATAAAGATCTTATAAGGCAATGTGAACATCACTGGGTTGAGCAGGCTATGACCCTAACGGCATCTTTCCAGGCCGGTCAGCCGCAATTGGAGGCTTACATTAAGAAGCTTCTGACTTGCCCAACACGGGTGTGCGATGCTCTGTCGGTTGTATTCTCCTACTGGGCAGGGAATCAGATAGCTTGACCACTTAACATGTCTTCTAGCCCCTGGAACCGAAGTGCAGAAGGTCGAACACATATATGAGTATCGAACATTCCTATTCGAGGCGGTGGGCCATGCATGAATGCTGCATCATGCAGATCACCCGTCGTATAGGCATGGATGTCTCAAGCCACGCTGTTGCATGGTAGCAAGTGACCTTCGCTAATACAGCTCACAGGGGTATTTTCAGTTACTTACCTCCACCACCCCGCAGGATTCCCTAAACAGCTGGTATGTATACTCCCATACATTTTGTATCCAAAATACCTACATCGATTCATTTGCAGTTTCCCACCACTTTCAACGCATCGCTTCATCTTGTTCCCTCATGACAGCGCCAGCGTTATTTCTTGACATATTTAATCTGGGCTTTAGTAACCGTTAAGAAAACGAATTAATAGCTTCAGCTGCGTTAAACCGCGTTAGTTATCATAAAATAGTAAGGTAGCGAAGCTAACGGTAATTGTTGTTATTGTTGGTTCTGTCATGACGTTATTTCCCATATAAACTGTATGAGGAGCTACATCGTAATCGTATTTGGGAAATAGTGGGCGGGTGGAAGTAACTAACTGAAAACACCCACCCCTGTGACCTGTACGTAGAATGCCATCCAGAAGGTGAGCACCCCAATCGTCTAAAGCATTTGTTTCCTCGCATGGCGCAACAACCGAATTCCACTATCACATACCTCTCTAATGGTGCCTCGACTGAATTGATGTTAAAGAGTATGAATCAAGTCACGTGATAATGACATAATGCATTAGACGCAGCGTCCAGATCGGCTCCACCATAGTAATGCAGGAATGCTGGGGGTGAGAGGGGGGAACTTCTTTATGTGCTCCACTGCTGCTGCGCTTCTAGAAGCTGCTGTCCAATAAAAAATAGACTAGATCGCTTAGTTGCATAGTACGTATGCCAGTCAGATGCACTGCCGCCGCCAGGGCCGCGCACTCTCAACCGTTGTTTCACCTGGGCCACGTCAACCTGCAACTGTCCTGAACTTTAACTACCTCAACCCTCAACTTATTCTCTCAACTCTCCTCCTTCGTTGTATCCTTCCAACTACAATATCCCATCGACCCCGTAAAGTGACGTATCTACTTACGATTTCTACTGCAGAGGATCAACCTCCAAAATGCAGTTAAAGGCCATTCTCGCCGCAGCCGGACTGACGGCTACGGCTACCACCAACGCTCTCCTTTTGCCTCCCGACGTATCCGTCGACGATGTCATCACCACCCTTCCCGTACCCAGCGAAGTCGACTTCGACGTCGACGTCCCTAAGATTGCCCAGGCTCAGAACTTGAAGCTGAACTGCCCCGGATGTCCCGTTCGCGTCTCCCCTCACTGGAAGGGCAATGGCAAAATCAACACAGATATCCCGAGCCACCTGGAGCTGGACTTCAGCATCGAGAAATCCGACGGCATCGATCGTCTCATGCTGAACGGATACGAACTCTACCCCAACCCCGACCCCTTTATGAACACCCTCACTGCCGCTCTCCTCCCCGAATTCGGAGACAAGAAGATGAGACGCCCCCACCATTTCAAAGGCCCACGTCCCCATAGCATTCAGACCCTCGGTTTCGACCTGCAGGCCCGCGTCGTGCCCCCGGCCGACGGTGTTGATGCGCTCGAGCTCGTTGTGGTTGATCTTCATATTTTTGAGGTTGGGGATTCATTCGTCGATGGCATCCCTAACGTCGAGATCAAGCTCGTTAAGACCCCTTTGGGCCAACTAAGGATCGCAGACATCGCGCCTACCGCCTCCGAGACTGTTCAGGAGACGCCCAAGGATTCCCAGGAGGAATGCACCACGAAGTTCTGCAAATGGCTCGCTATGGCCAAACAGCAGCTTGGTCGCTTCCGATCTGGCAAGCACTGCGGGGGCCGCCCAGCCCATGCTAGTCAGGAGAGTGGTCACTTTACGGCGCACCGTCCGGGCCATCCGGGCCATGGTCATCACCATCACGAGTTCAAGCATAGCTGGAAGCACCTCCTGAAGAACATCGCCACCCAGATTCTCCTCCCGGTTGCTATTGGCATCATGGCCGGCGTTACGGCGAGTGTCCTTGGTATGATGGTCGGCACATTCGTCGTTTACGTCTGGCGCACTTTCGTACGTCGCCCATCTAGCACTCGCCGCCGGCATCGTGGACACGGCCACAGCTCCAAGGCTGCCGTAAATGAGGCTGTCGTCGAAGAGGAGAAGTCTGGCCTCATGGCTCATCAAGAAGAGCCTGATGTGCCGCCTGCTTACGTGGAGGAAGGAGTTGTTGTGAGCGATGACAAGAAGCCCGAGGATGGTGCTTAGAGGAATGGACTGTCTACTGAAGCCAATACGATGTTCCTCGGGAGTGGAAGTCGATTGACAAGGAAACCACGTTCTCTTGTTCTAGGAACTAGAATCACCGCAACAGAATGTAACATTAAGTACTCATGATCGATATTGGCAAGGACAACTGATACCATGGCGTTTATGTCGGTTGCCCAGATTAGGATGGATGGCCTTTGGAATTGTTTTAAGGCGGGACTTGACGGATGATGGCTGATTATCAGGATTACTCTCCCTTTGATCCCCTGAACAGCTTTTCCTAGATTGCTCTCGGGTTTCGGCGCAATACTCACAATCCTTTCAATTGACTCGTATTTCCTAGCTTCTCCAGGTCCCTGATTTGCTGCGAAAAGGGTCCAGCCTTGTTCGGTTTCGTGTTCGTGGTGAAGTGGTGTACTGTCGGGTATACAGTTGACATGCTTCACGTCTCCATTGATACCCAAGGTGCAAGCAGAAGTTTGAGCTGTGTCTCCTTAGACCATACGATTACGCTATGAATAGTATATTGAAAGGAGTGTCCAAGCAAGATACCCTAAGGTGAAAGTATAGTATGAAACCTACGGCCCAACATAGCCTTTTATGATGCAGACTGAACAAGATGGGTGTTATACACAAGTCTCACGCATAACACAGAGTTCCGGAGTTACGAGACGCCCCTAATATCTAGCCTGACTAGCGCAACGCCTACGATGAAGGAATCGGCGAGATACGACTTAGTTGCGTGTTCGTTCGCTCGCCCACTACTCCCTATCACGTCGTGCTCGCGCTCGTGCTCTCGAGATGCCTGCCGACCTCCTCTATGCGGACGGCGCCGCCCAGGAACTGCCTCGCGGTCTCCCTGTCCCGGCCGTCGGCCCCCTGCACCACCATCCTCACGATCCCGCCGTCGTCGTTCATCAGCAGGCGCCCGGACCTCCCGTCGGCCCACTCGATCCGGATCTGCTTGGCCTCGGCGTCGGCCGCGCTGACGTCCACGACCACCGCGGACCGGTCCATCTCCGTCTCGGCGCCCTCCCGCCGCCGCCCGCCCCCGTCGAGCCCGACCGCCCTCCGCAGGTCGCCGACCACGGCCACGCGGTTGTGGTACCGCACGAGCTCCCTGCGCAGGGCGCGCACGAAGCGCGGCAGGTCCTGCTGCCTCGCCCGGGGCGTCTCCCCGTCGTCGTCGCGGCCCACCTCCGCATCCCGAGACCTCGGGCCCGGCGGCGGCAGGTGGCGCGCGGCGAGCCCCGAGAGCGGCACGCACGCCGGCACCGTGTGCCGGTGCACGCGCAGGTGGCGCGGGCTGTCGGGGTAGGGCCGGTTCAGCATCACGTAGTAGGGCCGCGCGAACCGCGTCCGCGACATGACCTCGAACCGCACGCCGAGCACGCGGCCCCCGTCGACGGCGCAGGGGTCCGGGTCCCGCACCCGGAACGTCGTCACCGACGCGCACGCCCGGTACAGGCACTGCTGCCCGTGGGCCTTCTGGTCTGCCGCGAGCTTCGCCAGCTTGTCCTTGTCGGGGCCGGGTTGCGCCGCGAGGGCCGGGTCGTCATCTCGTCGCGAGGAAAGGAGGTCTTGTATGGGTTTCGAGGCGAGCAGGGTCGACGTGTGGATTTGCAGGTCTCGCTTTAGGGACTGGACTTTGGTTTGGTGGTGTCGTGTTAGTTGGCCCTTAACTCTCGGCTCCTACCTTGGAATGCGGCTGCGGCAGAAGAGTGCATGTTTTGCTTACCCTGGGCTCGCAATCTCGCGATCTCGTCGTCCAGCTTGTCTGCGGTGGATAGTTCTTGCGATTGGAGCTCCGGACTTGCCATTGCGTCCGTGTCTTCGCTTCGGATTGACCGGTAGATATATGTATATCTTTGGGATGTATGCAGTCTGGACGCGACACAAAGTACGCGACTGGCGATGACCCAATGTACTTCGAGTGGTCCTTAGCCCCATGCATGTACCTACCTTTGTACCTACCTAGGTATGTAGGTGCATGCTACTGTACGTATGCACAATCTGGTGGGGCTAGCGGAGCCCTTTCTTATCAACGCCTCATTCGATGCTTATCAATCTGACCCACCTACTTTATTAGGTTCGCACCAATGCGCTTTGTCAGTCAGGGCACTCTGGGGAATGGGATTCAACGTTCCAAGCTTTTTTTGCTTTAGAATTCCCCGAGTCGGTTTTCTCGCTCACAACCGCATCGTCTCCAATTGGCCCGTTTCCCCTTTACTACCTTGTCGTCGTGGCTCCATCGGCAGAAGAGGCCACGACGCCTTGCCGCGATGGACTAGAGAGACTGTACCGTACTTTTCTACTACAACTCATGTCACAAAGTACTACGAGTTTCTTGTCTTATGGTCACTTCATTCATTGTAAACCAAGCACTTCATTTGCCACACTGTAGTCACCAGGCGTCCCGTCTCAAAAGGCCACGGTCGCTGCATTGGTCCACACTTACCAACACCTCGCTCGTTATCGGATCTACACACATACGCGCCCTGTGCGCCTTTGAGCCTCTTACACGCCACCCTCTCCCCAGACGTTGCCAAGCGCTTCCGATCTCTAGCATTATACCCTGCTGCTACAGAAATCCCACCCTTCTCTTGCGATTTGCAGCTTACCTTCAAAGCCTTGCTATTAACTTGGACCGGACCTACTGTGAGCTGTCGGCTACATACTACCATTCCACACTCTCAGCCTTGCCGATTTCCAGACGACCCCAAACACTATCCTTTGCTCTGAACTCTACGCCGGGGTACGAATGGGTAACAAAACTCGACCCTCCAAGCCTTCAGACCGGGGCCGATTGTCCATCGTGACCACGGGCCGTGTGGACGGTTCTACAAACGGGAACATGAGCAACATCGAGATGAGGCGGAAGGCGTCCACGAAACTGGACTCTGATCAGGTTACGTCACATCTAATGGCACGGGAATCATTCTCCCTAGACGAGCATGTTCCCAAGACGCCGGTACCCAACAACCATGGCTTTTTTGAGCTCCCCCGCCAAGACCAGCGGAATTTCATACTGTTGTGTTTGCTCTATTTCTTGCAGGGTATTCCCATGGGTCTAGCAAGCGGCTCGGTCCCGTTTCTTCTCAAGGACCATCTGTCCTTCGGCGAGATCGGTGTCTTTAGCTTAGCGTCGTATCCGTATTCTCTAAAGCTCCTCTGGAGCCCTATAGTTGATGCCGTATGGAGCCCTAAAGTCGGCCGGAGAAAGAGCTGGATCCTGCCCATTCAGCTGCTGTCCGGCTTCGGCATGCTGTACCTCGGCTCCATGGTCGAAGACCTTATGACCACGACTGGGAAGCCCGGCGGGCCCAGCGTATGGAGCTTCACCGGCTGGTGGTTCTTCCTGGTCTTTATGTGCGCCACACAAGATATTGCCGTCGATGGCTGGGCTCTGACGCTGTTGACCCCGGGAAATGTCTCGTATGCCTCGACTGCGCAGACCGTCGGTCTCACCGCCGGCCAATTCTTGTCCTATACCGTCTTCCTGGCTTTCAATTCTAAGGACTTCGCTAATCGCTGGTTCCGGACTGAGGAGTTGGATACGGGGCTTGTGAGTCTCGGAGGATATCTGACTTTCTGGGGCTGGGCATACATTGCCATCACGATCGGCCTTGCCCTCCTCAAGAAGGAGGAAAAGTCGAGGAATGAGGAAGGCGTCTGGGATGTCTACAAGATCATGTGGGACGTCTTGAAGCTTCGCAATATCCAGACAATCATTATCGTCCACCTGATTGCCAAGATCGGCTTCCAGGCTAATGACGGCGTCACCAACTTGAAGCTCCTGGAGAAGGGGTTTGGAAAGGAAAACATGGCACTGACTGTGCTGATTGATTTCCCTTTCGAGATCGGATTGGGTTATTACGCCGGGAAATGGTCCCAGGAATACACCCCCATGCGCCTCTGGTGTTGGGGTTTCATCGGTCGCCTCGTCGCTGCCATCGTCGCTCAGACGGTAGTGAGCGTCTTCCCCACGAACGGCGTCCAGCCATGGTACATGCTCATGGTCATCGCCTCGCACGTGTTCTCAACCTTCACCAATACCGTCATGTTCGTCGCCGTCTCCGCCTTCCATGCCAGGGTGGCCGATCCGGTCATCGGCGGCACCTACATGACGCTACTGGCCACGTAAGTTCGAAGCAATCCCCTTTAGACAGAAAAAGATAGGAACCCGGGCTGACCCACTCCGCAGAGTTTCAAACCTCGGCGGTACGTTTCCCAGATACTTCGTCCTCCGACTGGTCGATGCGTTCACGACGGCCACCTGCCATCCCCCCCCGGCGGAGAAGACGGACGTCGGATCCCTGAAGGGACCCCTGGTCACGCAGCCGTTCTCGTGCGCCCTCCAGGCCGAGAAGGAGAGGTGCGAGAACGGCGGCGGCACGTGCGAGATCCTCCACGACGGGTACTACATCGTCAACATTATCTGCGTCATCGTGGGCGTGCTTACCTTCGTTATGTACATCCGGAGAAAGGTCTTACATCTCCAGAGCCTGCCGCTGAGAGCCTGGCGGCTTGCCCCCGGACCCCGATGATGACTGATGTTGGCCATGCCCGCCCGACAAATAGATATGCGTGCTGATGTATAGTATATAGCATCTGGATATGAAATAAGAATACAAGATGATACTTGGTCTTTCGTGATATTTTCGCCCCCCTCCCCCCCTGTGTAGCGGACTCCTCCTCACCTGCGAAAGAAAACGGGCTTAATTAGCCCGGTCATGCGCCATGCGCAGATCGCTTCAGCGGCTAACGCTGACCAGGGCTGAAGTGACAGGGTACTTAGGTGAGCGACGAATGATGAGTTCCCAATGACCTCAGAAATCCCATAGCTTGGTTTCCCTTGCTCACACGTGGTAATACCACCTGCTTGTTCCTTTCGGCAAGGGTACGAGAGGAGGACGACGGTTGAGTAATTTGAAGAGAAATGGCAGCGAGAATAGGATAGGGACGTGATCGGACTCTGAAAGCATGTAGTCCAGCACGGTGGCACATTTTAGGCTTTTCTTCAATCCGCCAGAAGGCTACTCCTCTTTATCCCCGTCTGGAAAGGGCGCCACGGCCTAAGGAGCGAGCGCCTTCTTTCTTACTTTCTGGCAGGCTCAGTCAACCGCGTTGGTATCGAGACGGTGCGGAGATCGTGAATCAGTCGTCAACAGCAGCACAAAAGGGCCAGGCAGGTAGATAGGGGGGTTGCCTAGATATGTAAAGGAGAACATCGCTTTTGCGCTCAAGTAGTTCACATGCTGTCATATAGGCGTGGTATCTACGTCGAGAGTACATACTTTCCAGGTTGAGGAGCACCTGCCGGGGGGGGGGGGGGGGGGGGGGGGGGGGGGGGGGGGGGGGGGGGGGGGGGGGGGGGGGGGGGGGGGGGGGGGGGGGGGGGGGG
>QJOB01000031.1:164928-381150 GCA_004155035.1 Monosporascus sp. 5C6A
CACCCGCCCGCCCCCCCCCCCCCCCACCCAAGACTATCCAAAAACTCCTCTCACGCTTCCCTTCCTCGGTAGTCGAGTCGGACGGCCTCTTGTACATGCGTATGCGTAGGTGCCACCATCGACGGCGTACCAGAATCTGCCGATCCCCGGGCATCGTTTGTTTAACGACAGCCAGCGAGCACCGCACTCATCAATCAGCTTGTAGTCTCTGGCGAAGAAGAGTGCGGAATTTACGCCATATGCCTAACGGAAGGTTAATGCGAGATATACCAACGGGATCGGCGGCAGTCGGATAGAGCAACATACCAGTATACTGGCAGTATCGCAAAACAGACCGGCCGGCTCCACCAACGCATGAACCGAGCCGTCCGTCCTCCCCGTAGTGACGAATCCAACCATCTCCGGCATCCGCCCCTTCCACTCATCCATCCATGAACAGCATCTAATACCGCGCGCCGCGAAGAAAGGCACGCCGCACCGCCGGACTTCGCCGCCGTATATCAAACAGTGAGGCATCTCTCCGCATATTAAAAACGCGCACGGGCGGCATACCGTACAGTAACTATATACAAGAAGCTTGCAGTCGCCACCGTCACAAGACGACACCGTCACCCACACACGCCCGGATGCCTTCATTCCCCACCCCCCTAGCGGACTAAGTAGACAAGTAAGGCGGCGGGGGCGGGGGCACCACCCATCATGGACGGAGCCGAAAGCGTTCCAAGACGTCGATACATAAGCTAAGGGTCGACGCCGGTCCGGGCATGAGAAGGAAGAGGAGGATGCTCCGTGCTCCGCAGCTATGCTACATGGATGGGCCTGCCACCTTCGATGGCAACCACCAACCAGCCAACTAGGGAGGGCCGCCCGAGCCTTCTGGAACGTAGGGTTCTTTCCTGCAGGGTGGACAGCACGTCTTCGGCGCCGGTGCCGAGCCCGGGACGGGGAACATTCGGAAAGCACCATCGCGGAATCCGCATTGCGGGCGGTAGGTCGCGATCACGAGGACCGCCGGTCACCGGGCACGCGACCCAAAAAGGAGGGAACGCATACGAATCAATGTGCGACAACGAACACATCTCGGTCCTAATCCGCTGTGAAGAGAAGTAAAAAGAGCCGCGAGATGAACTTTTTAAGAGAACAACTTCAAAAAATTGGCTTAAATAATTCAACTGCGATATAAATAAACGTAGAACACATTACTCCCCCCGCCTGTGGTGGTAGTACATGCCGCATGGAAATGTACAAAAGGGGTATCATAGTTATTGTCTTTCCTCTGTCTTCTCTTCTCTTTCTTCGTGGCGAAGTGAAAAGAGGAAAAAGAAAAGGGGGCAGAAAACAAGTTGGCAGCAGCTGTTCGAGGATCTTCCCCGAAAGTCGAAGCACAACAGGGAAGAAGGAATTACGTAGGTCTTGATTTTCATCTCATTAGTCGGGACATCTTCATGCATCCTCCTCATAGGGCGTTGTTGCCTTTCCCTCCCTGGGCCTTCCCGACGCCCCCCTCCTGCTCCTCCGTGTCGAGCCGCTTCCTCCAGTCCGCCAGGCTCTCGCTGAGGCCCAGCCCGACCCCGTCGTCGTCCTTCCTGGATGTCGTCGCGCCCTCGAAGTCGAAGGTGTTCGACAGCCGGTAGTTCTTGTTTGTCGCCTCCCAGTGCGAGCGCAGCATGTCGAGCTCGTTAGCCAGGTTGTCGAGGGCCGCGCTGTTCCTGGCACCGCCGCCGAGACCGCCGTATATGCTTCCGGTTTCTGAACTCTCTTCCCGGGTATGTCCGAGGCCGTTTGTAGTAGGTGTATTAATGGGGATGTTTTCGGAGCCAATGACGCGACTCTGTCTCCTGTAGTTGTCCACGGAGTTTTCGACCTGGTCAAGCAGCAGGCTTACTTTCTGTTCGGCGTCCTGGGCCCGTTTCTCGAGGAGCGCATTTTCCTGTTGCATCTCCTCCAGTTCTTTTTCTCGAGCAGTCAGACGCTGGATGGCGTCATCGCTCGACTTCCTTGCGATGTCGTGCTCTCGCTTGGCCTCGTCGAGTTCCTTCCGGACTTCGGCTAGCTGACGCTCCAGCTCAGCTGAGGAGGTTCGAACCTGCTCTTCGAGGATTACGACCCTGTTCATCAGCTCAGAACGTTCGTTCTGCCACTCGGCAGCACTGCTGCTGTTATCGCCCGCTTCGCTTTCTTGGACACGCTCCTCCAGCTCGAGATTCTCGTTCTTGAGACGAGCATTATCCGACTTGTACTTGGAAAGCTCCTCTTTCATCTTCTTGAGCATCTTTTCTGTGCCCTTGACGTAGTGGACGGCCGACTGATAGTCGTTTTCAAGCTGTGCTATTCTGTCACGGAATGCAGATTCGGACTCCTGTATCTGGATTGCAAACGTCTGCTTGGTCTCCTCGTGAGCGGCGACTGCTTGAGCTAGCTGACGCTCGAGGTCCTTAGAATGAGATGGGCCAGGCGAATCGTTCCGGGATTCCAATCCACGCATACGGGCAATGCTGGTTGGACTGATGCCTCTCTCGCTTAACAGATCCTTCAGCGTGTTGTGTTGGACAGTCACCGCATTAGTCTCTAGTTGCTGGCTGGCGAGCTGGTTTTTCAGCTCCGTGTTCATTGCCTGTAATGACTGGATGTCCTTGAGAGAAGATTGCAGTTGTCGCCGGATAGTAACGCCTTCCCTGCTCGACTGTTCTTGGTAGGCTTCCAGACCAGCGATGCGTTCCTCTGCGCTTCGCAGCTTGTCGGAAGCAGCGTCGGCCTCCTGCTGATATTTCCTAACCAAATTATTGGCGGCGCTGATCTGCTCCTGGAGTGCGGCAATGCGGGCCGCATCAGCCTTGTTCGGTTTGACATTCTCCATAGTGATCTTCTCCAAGCCGGAAAGTATGGCCTGGCGATGTGTTTCTGCCTCGGCCGCACGGCGTTCGGCGAGCTCTTCGGCATCCTGCAAGCGCTGCCTCAGCACAACAACTTCAGCAGTTCGAGCCTCAAGCTCTGCCTTGGCCTTGTTGAGGCTTATTTCGGCCTCCTCTCGCCCAGCACGCTCCTCGTTCAATTTCCGCTCCAGATGGTTCCTCAGGTCTGCTGACGCGCTAACGGCGTCCCGCAACGAATTCAAAGACTGTTCATGCTCTTCGTGACCTCCGGCGGCCTCTTTTAGCTTAGACTCTAGGTCATCCCTTTCAACCCGCAACAGTTGTAAGCTGGAGAGGGCTTCGGCGCTAGCAATTGACTGTTCCCGTGCTTCACGCTGTGCCATGTGTAGTTCAGCTCTTAGCCTCTCAAGCTCCGAGGACGTTTGCTGCTTGTAACCCTCCAAATCAGCCATTCTCTTCTGCGCGGCTTTTGAGGTCTCGTCCGCCAGCTGTCGCGCACGCTTCTCCGATTCGAGCTCCGAGTTTATACGCGCCAGACTGCTTTGGAGATCTTTCTGGAGGTTAAGGGCCGACGCTAGTTTGCGGCTGAGGTCCGCGGACCGATCGCCGCTGTCCGCATCTCCTTCGTTATCCGGTTGGGGGGTGCTAGCCGTGCTTCCGACATGAGCTGCCATCTTGGCTTTGGCGTACGCAGCTTCTCGAACTGCAGCGTCTCGTTGCCTCTCCGCCTCTGCGATCTGCTTGGCGGCCAAGACGGCTTGTTTGTCAATGGCGCTCTGGACGTTGGCCAGCTCCTGTCTCATGGCTAGAAGTGCCTCGATGAGAGGTTTGTCGTCATCATCGAAGGTCTCCGCGCTACGGCCGTCGAGCGCAGGGCTGAACGAGGCATTCGGGACATACCCAGCTTTCCGAGCTAGCTCGAGCTCCGAGGCATACCACGCGTTCCGGTTCCGAGCAGAATCTAGCTCCTTAAGCAGGGCAACCGTTTGAGAGTTCCTGTTAGATCCTCTCCGGGACAACGGATTGCTGGCTTGCCGGGTGGGCGGAGGTGGCGACGATGGCCGAGTCGCTACGTTTCTGAGAGCCGGCTCCGTGCTGCCATCGACCGAGCCTTGGCTCCGGGCCGCACGTGGTGGCCGGGGTTTGGATGCTTCCGCACTTTCACCCTCGACCTTTGGAGCGGTGCGCTGTCCTTGCTGAGTTGGTGTATTTGGTGTGCGTCGGCCGTTGGTCATGGGACTGCCCTCTCTGATGGGCTCGCGCGTTGTAGGCGATTGGTTTTGGCCGGTGAGACTCGGGGAGCGGGTTCGGGCGGCTTCTCTCTCAATTCGGTCAATCGATGCATTTCTGGGACGGGCACCAGGGGCATTTGGATTGACCACTGGCCTGGGCGCTTGTCCTGGGGGCGGGGGTCCCGACGGAGTTGTAGTCCCCCCAGCTCTTGGGAGCTTAGCGATCCCATTACTGACTGGAGGAGGTGCGTGACTGTCGATCGAACCAGTTCCCTTGCCAGAGCCGCTGGTTGGACTGGTTGGGCCACCAGCTAATCTCCTCTGATCTGGAGGAATTGAACCTTCGCGAGAAGACGGAGGCTGACTGGTAACGGGCGGTGTCTCGGCGCTCGGCCTCCTAGTCTGCTGTAGCTTTTGGCCGCCTGGTTGGACCTGAGAATCGTTCGGGTATCGAATCTTAGTCGTGTCGAGAACGTAGACCGTAGAGAGGTCGTTGACTTGACTGGTCGCGGAACTGGGCTCCCCCCCCACGACTACGACCGACTTGCCCACAGCTGTCATGCTGTGGCCTGAGCGGGGTGACGGCGATGGACCCATGTTCTGGAAGGTATACCAGCGCCGCGAAGAAATGCGAAAGGCAGCCAGGTCACCCAGATCGGCACCTTCTTCCGTACGGCCACCGAAAATGTACATAACATCATCAACCAAAGAAGCTGCATGTCCTTCTCTAGGAACAGGTATGTAGCCAATGCAATCCAACTGAGTCCACATGTTCGACGACGGGTCATAGCACCAAACGTCATTGAACCACTGGAAGCCGTTTGTGCCTCCAAAACTGGCGGGTAATGAGCATGCAACGAAGACGTTTCGGGCAAGAGAAAGCACTCACAGATACATCTTGTCATTGTAGGTGACAACGGAATGGTTCGTTCTGGCTGGGGGAACTTTTGTTTGTAGTGGGCCAGCTGTCTCTGTATTCTCGAGCAAAATCTCCCATCTGTTGTTGGGCATCTGCAGCTGGTTTAAGTCGAACGCGACAAGGTCGTTCATGAAGTAACCCTCCACTTGACCTCCAAATATGTATATCTTTGAACCGACAATGTTCAAGGAATGGCCGTAACGGCCAGAGGGTCGAGGACCGGCCGGGAGAGCTCTAGACCACTGTCTCGTGGCTATTCAGGTAAGGGTAAGTTAGCCATTCTGCGTAGGGATCCAATCGAGGAGGCGGCTGCCTTACAAGTATTAAGCAGATATAGCGTCTCGTCCAGGATATCCGTCTCGTCAATTTTGGTGTCACCTCCGTAGACAATGAACGCATTTCCCACGAGAAGCGAGGCGTGTCCGACACGGGGTCCGGGACCCTCAGAAGTTGTTGCCAGCGGGTAGCATGTCATGTTTCCTCCAGCTTCGATCATCCATAAATCGCCCTTCACGGTCGAGCTATTGATCAGACCACCCATGACATAGATGTCGCCCTCCTTGGACGACACCCCATTGACCGCAGCTCCGTATCTCGGGAACGGACTCGGTATAGCCGAGGTGAAGGCTAATTGTCGCGTCGACCATGGATACAACGAGGCATTGGGATTCGGGGACTGCTGATTGCGGAACTTTGGCAATTGTTAGACATGGACCAAAAAGACACGGGCGCAGAAAAGCCGTCGAGACTTACCGGCAGGTCACTCATCTGCTGTACTTGTTGCGGCGGTGGCTGCTGGCGAGGCTGCTGCGACGGTATCGCTTGTGTCTGCTCTTGTTGTCCCCGACGAGAATTGTACTTCTCTACATCCGGGCTTGGAGTACCTGCTTCATCGAAAGAGTTCACACTCCCAGTCGGGGTAGAGCGTGCGAGTGCGCTCTTCTCGTCCTTGGTGACACGGGCAGCAGCACCAGCAGGAGGGCCATCTCGAGATTGTCCTTGCCGGTCCGAATGCTTCTTAGACTTGAATAGGAAAGCCATGGCGAAATCAAGCCAGGCTCTCCTAATGGCATGGGACGTAGGCGACGTGCAAACTTGCGGACGGTGTTCTTTCTTAACGACGGCTAGGGGTCGTTATGGATAGATGCCGTCACGGTGCGTGTGCGACGGGAGGAAGAAGAGGCGGCAAATGGGAGAGGCCGGCTGGAAGGGTCCGCAATAATGTTGCTACGGGTTGACTCCTGAGAAGGCTGGGGTAGGTAACATGAATACGATGTCGGGTTTTCTGAGTGGTGTAGAGTCCGGAGAATCAGCTAGGATATCTAGACCAACATTAAGTTCTCTCGCCGAATTGGCAGGTTGCGCAGTGATTCGAGTCCACGGCCCTTAAGATCGATTCAAGCCGAGAATGCGCAATTAAGGAAAGGGGATCGTGTCGCAACGATCCGGGGAAACTCTCTCAAAGAGGCCGAAGCGTTGAGAAGTTACACGGTATGAGAGGGACCTAGAAACAGAGAGGACTCGAACCAAAAAAGGAGAGTTAGATCACCAGCTGAGACAGCTCCCGTTCGTTTGTTTCTTTCGTTCGCTTCGGTCCCAAGCGATAATTGAATTCGGGGGTTCGAGATTATTGAGATCGAGTTTGGGAGTGTCCTCGGCCGTGGTGCTGATGGGTTTACTGTATCGGGACAAATGCCAGATATTCTAGAAAAGAATAAAAAAAGTTATAGTGGTTAATCTAGCCGCGATAGGCGTTATGTAAGGAACAGAGCTGCAGGATAGTTATGTACGTAGGTAGGAAGTAGATTATGCAGCACGATATTGCAGTGTTACCTGCAAGATGCTATCCCGGCACAACTCGGGGTCGGTATCAGATCCCGGCCTTGGAGTGAGGAAAAAGAGAGGAAAGTAAAATGAATATCACCCAACCTCAATGGGATAAGTGAAATGAGAAATGGACGATTGCAGGTGATGAGGTCGGGGATCGAGGAACTGAGAAACTACATACAGGTACCTAGGGTGTCTATCAGTATGTGCCTAGCGCATAACAATTTGGACGTCCGAATCCCTTACTGCCACCACCTAAAAGGGACGTTCGGTCCAGCTCTCGGATACCACCCAGCCGCCTAATGCATACCGTACAACCTCAAAACTTCATTTTTCTCATGGGCATGCTTCCCAAATTCCCTGCCTTCTCCTACGTAGATATTCCGACCTATCTACATACTCCCTGATGCTCGAGATGTACGGATATGAAATATGAGGCGACATTGACCCGCGGGCCTACTGTACCTGAGATAACTGGACCCTGCAAGTCAAATCTGCAAGCTTCATCCGCCCCGTGGAACTACTGCTTGACTAGTGGTGCGCTCCCTTCTGATTGGATTGCTAGTCAAGTCCGTGGCGGGGGCTTGGGAGAGTTGGGACCTGGTATAATACCTATCAACAACAAGGCTCAACAATAGATCTCGTCACTCTCCTGAGCAAAAGCTAAATTAAGGACCCCCGCTTACGATGTATAAAATTTCTACTATACCGGATGTATCGTCGGATCTAGCCTTGAACACATGTATTTCGTAATCGTGAAGCTTCGGATCCTCTTGTGACCGCATATTCCAGCTTCGATTATAGCAAGTTGGGGAGATGATGGCTTGATATTTAGTGATAGGTTGGCAGTCTCCTATTTATTATACGAGCGGCCAAGCAAGCACCTGTATATGATAAATATCCGAATTCTTGTCTTTCGCGTTGTCTCGAGTGGGACAGGAAGTATGATGCGCCGTGCGGCTTTACCATTCCGTTTGTGGTTCTGGATCCGAGCTCTCTATGTCACCCTACACGTTTTAAGGGGGGCCTCACAGCGGACCCGGCTGGCGTTGGAAGCAACTGTAACTGACCCAGACCATGGACTTTAAGTTACATCGGAATTTCCTGCAGCGAAAGTGATATCGTACGGCTGGCGGAATCTGGGGCTTGCCCTCTAGATCGCCCACCTGATTTATCATCGGCTGTTCCGCTTCGTGATGTCGCGGTCATTGCTTGGCAGCAAAACTTTAAAGCAGCAGGTATCGCGGGATGACGTATCTGGCAACAATAGGTAAAGAAAACCAGGAGTTCGTTTCGCTTCGATCTGCTGAACACCCACTCCCGGTACCATACATAGCAATATCGAACCAAAAAAGGTACGATTCTCGGCATTAGCCACCATAGCCGTCCCTCCTGCCTGACCAATCATGATCGCCCTAGATCAATTGATAGGGGCAAGACGATTTCCCAAAAGGCGATTCTGAAACACCGATACCCCACCAAACCCAGATCCCCAGAATTAACCGGGCGGGCGAACCAATAAGGTGCTAAATACTTTCCTGGTTAAACTGTTTTAAGAAAGCCTTGATGGGCCTCGGGAACTTGACCTTAAAGAGTCTTAAATTAAAATAAAGCTTGATCTTTGAAATCAGCTCGTGCTCGGATCGCAGAGACCAGAAGGGCCGCAGGAAGGGCACCTGATGGATGAGTCGGTCTGACCAAGAAGGCTAGGTAACGCAAGATTCCCGAACACTTTTTGCGCGAGCGGGGAAAAGCACGTTGCAACCTTAAATAATACCCCTGCAACGGTGGGAGGGAGTGGGTGATGTCTGTCGACAGGTGGTCACTGCAGGTCAGATCTTACACCGACTCCTATCTATTAGTATATCGACAGACTCGCTCAATTTTCTCGTGGCTGACAGTGCCCATTGCCGTGTGCGGTGAAGGGAAAAGGCGCCGCTCTTCCCTATTATGATGATAATACGGAGAATTGTCCCGGAGATTCCAGTTATTCCTTTCCCACGCGGATAATGCGTGTCCTGACCGCATGTCGAGTCAAACGGGTCACATCTACCCCCGTACGTGGCTTTTCCAGACAATTCGGTGAATGCGTGGTAGAACGGGGAGACGCTCGAATACGCATGGCGTCGGACACATGTTCTCCTCCAGCTTCGAAGATGCATATTCGATCTCTAGTATATTTATAACATTATAGGTGGCTAGCTCCAAAAACACTCACGTGGTATGCAAAGTAAGCACTTCAGGCTCCGTATAATCGACTTCGCCCAATCAGAAAATGGCTTTTAGGTCAACGGCCCATTGAGCTGTACAGAAAATGGCACACGAGCCGACGTTGGGAGTGTAGGTTACCTAAGGTACCGTAGGAGGTAAGTAAAAGTACTCTAGACGTCCCTTAATCCCGACGGCTTCCCTAATGTCACCAACGAAGTTCGCGCCGTCACGCAATAGAAACCTGCACTATACCGTACCATATGTGTGGGTACCCAATTGAAGGCTACATACATCCATGGATGCATCCATAATCCCCTGCAACATACATTTTTGAGGCGTTGTACCGGTGTACTCCGTAAGCATATCGCGTCACTCACCCGCATCTTCGGAGTCCTTTACCTCATCCCAAATCCCAGCTGTGTGCGATTACATCCAACGGCACCAGCCAGCCAGCTCATCACTGGTATCTGATCAGAGCTGCTAATCAATTATTAATCTTGCAAGCGTTCCATAAGATACCATCACGTATACGAACACATAACTAGCAAAGGATGGCCCGATAATCGGCAATATGATATTCCTCTCAAAACCTGCGCCGTACTAATTCCACGACCTAATATCAACAACATGACTGCGGTCACGGCTCATCAACAACACCAAAGTCAGCAGCAGCAGCAGCAGTATAATGCGTACATCGCTGCCCGGTACTCGCATCCAAACTACAACCCCAACCTCGGCCAACAGATGCCACCCGCGGCCGCATCGCCGTCACAGCAGTCCCGTCACACCTCGAATGTTTTGCCGGGAACTAATGCTAATGGTGCATCCTCTACCGTCATGCCCACCCGCGTCGTGTCCAACGGCACCAACGGCGGTACCAACGGTACCAACGGCCTAAATGGCGGGACTCATCCGCTTTCTCAACGCGAACGAGGCTCAGGTTTGCAGCGACCTGCTCTCACCAACGGTAATTCCCAATCGAATTCGCGCTCTTCTCAGACGCCCGTCGATGACGACCAATCCGACACCGACCGCCGCCCATCAAGCGCCCCGGGATATAATAATAACAATTCGCTCTCTCTCGTAACGTCCCACGACGGTTCCGAACAAAACCGGTCCAGACGACCCGCCAAACCTCCCCTGCTGAGATCCAAGAGTGAGCACATGATGCGCCAGGATGAAGCTGCTAGCAGCCCGGACGGAGAGATACACGAATGGGGCGCGCGCCATGGCTTTGAAGACCACTACCAGTCAGATTTTGTCTCTCAGCTAGCTATTGTACGTTTATTTCCTTATTGTTTGTCCGGCTCGCTTTCTCTGTCACATGTTGCCCCCATCACCTCTTCTCGTGTTACCGAGAGGTGCGAAGCCTGCCACCCTTGCGCTCCTCTTAACAGGACTGGATGTGTCTCGAATCGGCCATGGCCTTTTTTTTTTTTTTTTTCCCCTCCAGCAGATGCTCCTGAGAGACTTCCTTGGCCTTGCATTGCTCGTTCGTGCTTGACTGGCAGCTAATACCTCGCCTAGAATTGGTACATGTATTTTACCGACAGACGCCATGAGACGACGGGTCAGCCTAAATTGCCCAATTACGAGATTGAAGACTGGCGCATGCGAGACCGTCTGAAGACCGTATCCGCTGCTTTGGCCGTCTGCCTTAATATTGGAGTCGAGCCGCCGGATCAGCTCAAGACGAATCCGGGTGCCAAGCTTGAAGCCTGGACCGATCCCTTTGTGCCGCCAGCAACGAAAGCATTGGAAACCATCGGGAAAAACCTTCAACAGCAGTACGAAAATATCTCAGTGCGTACTAGGTATAAGCAATATTTGGATCCTTCTGTCGAAGAAACTAAGAAGTTCTGCACGTCGCTGCGTAGGAATGCAAAGGATGAGCGGGTCCTTCTCCATTACAACGGACACGGAGTTCCCAAACCTACGGCATCGGGAGAGATCTGGGTCTTTAATAAGAATTATACTCAGTACATTCCTATCTCGCTGTATGACCTTCAAACATGGCTTCAGGCGCCTACCATCTTCGTCTGGGACTGCTCCGAGGCTGGGAACATTCTCAACAACTATCACCGGTTTGTTGAGAAGCATGAGGAGGAGGAGGAAGCTGCTGTGGCCGCCGATCCCAACCATGAGAAGACCAAGTACCGGTCGTATCTCCATTTAGCAGCGTGTTCCGTCAAGGAAAATCTACCCACGAATCCGCTCCTACCAGCCGATCTTTTCACGGCCTGCTTGACGACGCCAGTGGAAATGGCCCTATGGTTTTTCGTCCTGCAGAATCCGCTGCGAACGGACATATCACCGGAGCGGGCCAAGAAGCTCCCAGGGAGACTTCAAGAAAGGAGGACGCCGCTGGGAGAACTTAATTGGATTTTTACCGCCATCACTGATACGATCGCTTGGACGTCTCTTCCGCGGCATCTATTCCGTAAGTTCTTTAGACAGGACCTGATGGTTGCCGCCCTATTTCGAAATTTTATTCTGGCCCAGAGGATCATGATGGTATATGGTTGTCATCCACAGTCCTATCCTGAACTACCGGATACACATCAACATCCCCTCTGGGAGAGTTGGGATCTGGCGGTCGACCTAGCTCTAGCGCAATTGCCCATGCTGGAGAGGAAAGAGAGTGAAGGCATTGAATACGAGTATCAGAGCTCAACGTTCTTCACTGAGCAACTGACTGCCTTTGAAATCTACCTTATGCGGGGCGACGCTCATCTGAAAAAACCGCCTGAGCAGCTTCCCGTTGTCCTTCAGGTCTTGTTGAGCCAACAACACAGGGTTAGGGCCCTAGTATTGCTCGGCAAGTTCTTGGACCTGGGGCCTTGGGCTGTTCAGCTCGCTCTAAGTATCGGCATTTTCCCTTACGTGTTGAAGCTGCTTCAGTCCGCGGCGGCCGAGCTGAAGGCTGTCATGGTCTTCATTTGGACCAGGGTACTTGCGGTGGATATTTCATGCCAACCAGACTTGATCAAGGACAGCGGATACAATTACTTCCTATCCATCCTCAAACCCTCCGAGGGACTGCCGGTGGTTGACAGCGATGAGCACAAGGCAATGTGCGCATTCATCCTCGCAATGCTCTGCAAGGGTTACAAGCCAGGTCAGGTTGTCTGTAACCAAACGGACGTTATGACATATTGCCTGGCTCATCTCAGGAACGACAAGAAATTCTTGTTGCGTCAGTGGGCTTGTCTGTGCATTAGCCAACTATGGCAGGATTTGCCCGAAGCAAAGTGGCGAGGCATTAGAGAGAATGCGCCGATGAAGCTGTCAGCTTTGACCAAGGACCGGAATTGCGAGGTGCGGGCTGCCGTAGTCCATGCCATGACAACGTTCCTGGGCATCCCGGACTTGACCGACGAGGTAGCTCGGATTGAAGAATCCATCGCTTGGACGTTGCTCGACATGACTAATGACGGGAGTCCACTCGTCCGCAAGGAGCTGCTTGTCTTCCTTTCTCACTTTGTTCTGCGTTACGAGAATAAGTTCATTGTCAGCGCTTTTGAACAACTGATTGAAGAAAAAGAGTATTCGTCGTATCCTCCCAGAGACGACGGCTTAGACCACCGGATGGGATTGCACTACGCTCGGCCTGATAATCGAAACCCCGATGGCACGATCAAGGCAACGGCTCAGGGTCTTTCGCACAATACGGTGTTCGCGGCGTGCTGGAAACATATTCTCGTATTGACTGTCGATCCTCACCCGGAGGTTCAGCGCGATGCTACCGTCATTGTCGATTACGTCCATAACGCCCTCCTCTCATCCTCCGTTGGGTCACAAGCCCAAAGTATGATGGAAGACATACGAAAGCGTGCACGCCGCGCCCAAGGACACAAGAAGCAGCCTTCAACTACTCGGAACGGTATCATGGGTGTCACTGCTCCTGACATCACTGCGCCGTTGCCTTCCCCGGGTCTGTTGAAACGGACCGCTAGCTACTTATTCCCAAGCGTGTGGGGTGAAGATAAACTGGCGGAACCTGCGCGTACCGCGCCATCTGGCGTGCAACGCAGCCCTTCTCAGAAGCTTAGATCTGCTGTTGAACGGACTGCACCGCCCGAGCAGAACGATCAATTGGGGTCGCATGCCCACTACCATGTCGCCAATGAGCCTGTTTCAGGCGGTTTCCGAGAGCGTAACCTTGAGGAGGAGCCTTCCTTACCCCTTGCGAGCACCTTCCTGGATTGGTCCATCGAGTACTTCCGGGAACCGCAGATGAAACCCAGCGAAGCCGAGGAACCAGGAAGCACGGAATACAATGAGCGCCTGTGGAGAAGATCACGGAATGACAACATACTCAGAGAAACCCAGCCTCAAAAGCAGTTTGCCGGAAACCACAAGTGGAGCAATCAACTCTGCATCATGAATAATGGTGCTCAACCGACTAAGATGACTTTCCACCAGTTCGAAGATCATCTTGCAGTCGCCGACGGAGGTAATAGTGTATATGTATGGGACTGGAAAAAGCAGAACCGGCTGAATCGGTTCTCCAATGGCAATCCTGAAGGTTCCAGGATTAGTGATATGAAGTTCATCAATGAGGATGACACGGGTTTCTTGATGACGGGCTCTTCAGATGGCGTCATCCGTATCTATCGGGGCTACGATTCTGAGAAGACGACAGAGTTGGCATCGGCCTGGAGGGCATTGACTCACATGGTCCCAAGCAATGTCAACTCGGGGATGGTGTTTGACTGGCAGCAGGTTACGGGCCGGGTTCTGGTCGCGGGCGATGTCCGTGTTATCCGGGTCTGGGCAGCCGCTTATGAGACGTGTGTCACGGACATACCGGCACGGTCAGGATCTTGCGTCACGTCATTAACGTCTGATCAAATGACCGGCAACATCTTCGTAGCCGGGTTTGGCGATGGTGCTGTGAGGGTATTCGATACACGCCTTCGGCCGCAGGAGTCGATGGTCAAAAAATGGAAGGATGACGCCGACAGGCAATGGATCAGAAATGTACACATGCAACGCGGCGGACAGCGTGAACTGTTATCTGCAAGCCGGAACGGAAAGGTCAAGCTCTGGGATATCCGCATGGACAACCCGCTCCGAGTGATCCAAGCGACGAGTGACACCCTCCGGACAGCAAGTGTCCATGAACATTTGCCAGTGTTCTCAGTGTAAGTTTTCCCAGGGTCTCCCTTTATAGTGACTCCTTTGTTAATGGAATTCTCAGTGGAACATCCTCCCATACCGTCAAGGTCTTTAACCTCGACGGTACCGAACTTTCTCGCATGGAGCCCTACTCCAGCTTCCTGCAGCAGAACCGCGGGGCGCCCATTTCCGCCACGGCCTTCCACCCGCACCGCATGATCCTGGGCTGCGCGGCACGCGGCGATTACCACGTCAACCTCTTCACGTGCGCCTCGGAGAAAGCCAGCGACTATTTCAGGTCTATATAAATGAACCCTTGCCGGCTCTGTCAGCGTCCTATACTTTAATCATCAGACGATGGCTTCTTGATTGAAGCGATTTAATAACGTCCTTGTCCGCACTGACAGGGGTAAAGATTGTAACGAGACGATGTCTATTTCTTTTCATCCTAGCCTACTGATTAGTAGGTGTCCGTCCGTTTGCATAAGAGGGGTGGCTGCAGTCGACGTCTTCAGCTGGGTTTTACGACGGGCAGGCGTTCCGCGTTGTGGATTTTGCTTTTTGCCCTCAGACTCAAGCCGCAAAAATTCTTGAGGGTATCACTTATGACCGCCACGTGATTCTCATGGCGGTATGTTCATCTTTTTCTTTACGTCTCCTCGGAGAACGGACGCCTAGAGCTTACGTAGCGAGATGTAGAATAGAAACGGCCTTGTTTGTTAAGTTAGACAGACGACTGTATACAGCCCGGGAGGGGGGTCACATCTCATCCCATCTATCTGTCTGGGAATTCCATCTATCTACCTAGGTGCCTATGCCGGGGGGGTAGAAGGAAACCTGCATGCATGCAGAGAGATGACAGCTGGTTCCGGTCCTGATTGTGTCTGGTTAGGTGGAGAGCCGGCCGGCGGGAATGGACATTCGCAATGAGTTCGGACGAATAAAAAATTCCCGGACTGCGACTTCTGTGTGTTTTTATAGTGAGTTTTGTGCGAATGACTATGTGAGTGGATGAGAATTGTGGATGACGTCCGAGACGGTCTATTTTGTAACAGCTTCAGCCGACTCGAGCGAGTCGTGACCTTCCAGTCTGTCAGAGATTCTATTTGTATTCTTGGGCTGCTACAGGTGTATCAGCCATTCGCCTCATCCTGGATATTTCCAAATCGACTTCATACCTCGGCTGCGATACTGGAGCATCCTGGAAAGTTCATGCTTTACTTACTGGTCTAACTTCATCAATAGTGGTTCGCTTCGCCATCAGGTCCAATTCCCCTGCGAGCCAGTATCGCGCGTGCTGTGCTTTCTATCGGGATTGGAGAAGAGATCGGCGTATGCCGTCGCGTCCGCCATCGTGAAAGGGGAGTCTATGTCCCAACCTCGAGGTGGTACGTCTTCCATCACAGCCCTGACGCTGTCATGCCGACCGGCAAGACTCTCGGAGAGCTCGGCATGGCGGCGTGCATCCCCCCTGTGGGACTCCTGAAGGAACCCAGGCTCTTCCCCAAAGCTGCTCCGGCCGGTTACAGCGGTTGTGGTTGCGCGGCTACTCGATCGGCTTGCGCCTTCGAAAAGATCGACATTGTCGAATCCCGCAACCGAGCCCTCATTCGAGGGCGTCCATGGAGGTGTGGTGCTCCTGTCGCGCCTGATTGTGCTGGCGTCTGATGGGGCACCGCTCTGGGAACGGCGGTGGGCAGGGGAGGTTGGTAGTGGAGGCATGCTGGCAGGAATTTCAAACGGGTGCCTTCCCGCGAATGGTATGGTGGTTTTATGGTACTGCGAGTAGTCCAGCGCCGACTCATTCATGTTCTAGTAAAGATTCCGGAAGGGGTTTTGATAAGGACTAATGCCCCCGGGCCTGTCCGTACGGACTCGCCGCTTGACTCTTCTGCGACTCCAGCTCGTCCATCTCAACACCGCCCCGGAAACCAAAAGCCCCCGTCTCGGTCTTGGGGTCCGGGCCATCGAACGACATCCGCGCCCCTCCCACGCTGCTACCGAAATCCCCGCCCCCCGGGACGTAGCCCGTGGCCGTACGCGGCAGTGGTGTCGGATGATGCTTGAAGGCGCCCACAGGGTCGCGCCGACGGCGAAGCAGAGCGCCGAGACCGCCGTGTGCGCGATGCTGCATCCCCTAATAGGCGTGAAGGGGAACGTCTCGGGGTCCGCGGACGCGATGGCCAGGGTGGTGATCAGGACGAAGCTCACGAGCGCATCGAGGGCGAGGAAGCGGAACGCCAGGGCGAGGACGAGCGCCTCGGCGGTCTCGGGCGAGCTTGTGGCGTCGAGGATGGTGCGCAGGGAGGCGAGGGCTCCTCCGTGGGGAGGCCTGGTGGTGGGCATCCGGATGGGGTAAGAAGTGACCGGTTGCGAATGTGACATCTTCTTACTCGTGGGAGCTAGACGCCGCTGTTCATCTAGGATAGTACTGGGACTTGGGGGAACCTTAGATTTCACGTTGAGGCTGCTACGTAGGGGGGAAATATCCTCCACCTTGAAGTCTTTGTTCTTGTCCATATCATTGCGGTTGTGAAACAAGTGACCTGTCGGCTCGCCCGCAGGGGCTGAGCCATGTGAGTCGCTTACCTGACCGGCTGCCCTAACTAGATAGGATCTGGCTGGAAAGATGAGCGGGTAAATGGTGTTTTCCAAGTGCCAGGGCTCAAATGCACATCTGCGTGTATATTCACTGCCATTTCTATTACTTCGATGAGTGGCGTTCTCCATTCTTCGTCAGAGATGTGATTAAAAGCCTGGCTAGGCCTGCTCAGTGACAGTTGTGACATGTCGTTTATACATGTTGGGGTGTTTGTAGGCAAAGAAATAACGATCACCGTCTCTGCTGGACATCGAGCATAAGCATCCACCACTCCACGTACTGGGAAATTTATGTTCAAGATAGTATCGTTATACCGCTACGAACATCGGCTCCTCTTGGGTCATGGTGGCCCTCAGGAAGGTGGTAGCTACTACTTGGACGCCCAAAACCTTCCAGGCCCTGTGCCCTGCTCTCCGTATGACAAGTTTGAGGCGTAATGTGTTTGGTATGTCTACATACACATTGTCCTTAAACTGATGCTCAAATACTTCCGCCATGCTGGGCACCTGGAGGAGTTGCCGGCAAGGAGGCATACAATCTGCCTCCTTCTCTCGAGCGGTGGGAATGAGCAAGGAATCGAGAATATATAACCTCAAGCCTTCCTTGGGACTCTTAGCCCTTATTCAACCTTTTTCCTCGCTGGCAGCGTATGAGGACTTGTCTAGTAACGTTCCAATATCGATGCAGCCTGCCCGGTTCAGGCAGCAGCATATACTCCTGAGCTCCTACAAGTATCTCATATTATATATAGTAGCCTTAGGGAGTTTAAATGCCTACAATGTTCTACTAGAGCGACAGATACTAAATGTCCGTAAAGTCTAACTGGCATATGGCGGCAAAGATCAGCGACCAATCAGATGAAGCCTTTAAGACGACCCGGCTAAAGTCGGGCAGGCCGGACATCCCCAACGGCTACTATCAACGAAGCCTGGAGCGTGAGCTTCCAACTCCGACTTCTTCCATTTGCCAGTTTAGCGTGAAGTTCTTCTCAGAGACGACTGGAAATTTGAGCAATGGCATCGCCAAATCCCATTGATTACTTTGCGATCAAGAATACTCTATCGCTGTACTGCATTGCGCTAGATACCAAGGACTTCGGGCTACTGGAGCAAGTCTTCACCGAGGATGTTGACGCAAAGTATCCGTTTGCCGGTCTGAAGGGGGTACGAGATGTCGCGGATGCTATACAAAAGAGGTGAACCATGTCCCATGATACGAGTCACAAATCGTTGAATCCCCGGAGACGAGCGGGGGCCGTCTGGGGCGTAGTTTGTGTTCTTCTTGCTGACACGCAGCCTCTAGGCTGGCACCGATTACATCCCAGCACGCCCTGACCACGCAGACCATCTGTATAGCCGCAGATGGCAAGAGTGCGGAGGCCGTGACGTATTTCACCGGTATCCATTTCGGGCAGGGCAGGTGGAAAGGCAAAGAGGTCACGGCGTGGGGCAAGTATGTCGATACTCTCACCCTGTTCGAGGGAAAGGAGAGTCTGCCGGGCGCGAGTGGGCAGTGGCTTATAGGGCGGAGGGAAGTGATGTCTATGGGCCGTCTCGGGGAGGAACGGGTCATGGAAGGAGAGTGAGAAGTGATCCACAAAGGCAAACCAGGAGATTTAAATGGTCTCCTTATAAGTAGTTTCCAGTTGATTCGATTTCGCTTGGTTTGGGTTCGGGAACATATTTCTGATATTGCGCAGGTACATGATGATAGACCCCACCAAGCCCCGCCGAGGATCGATCATTACTTAGACTGAGAAGCAGTGTTCCTTCGATGGCACAAGTCCAGCCATTGACAATAGTTTGACCAATGGTTGTACCGTATGCTAATGATAATACTTAAGTCCTTAGGCATCTATATGTAATTCCGGCGCCGACGACATGGCAGGCAGAGCCAAGTTAGCATATTTTATTTACTACTTATTACACACCTGGGTGATGAATCTCAAATCATCTTAGCAACTCTTCCTCGATACTGATCATGTGGATCCTAAGAATGTTAGACAGACAGATGACCGTAGCCCATAGATAAACATACATGACTGAGTTCAGTAATCACATGCCTTTTAACATATTACTCTGACCTTCTACCATCTTTAAATGCATTCAAGCTTTCTACATAATGTCGACGACGAGATCTGGAGCGGAGTTGAATTCGGTGAATCCGCGGGATGCGTTATTATTGAGAATTAGGGGCCAGAATACCCATCCCCAATCTGAAGCTCCTTTTTGATGATTGGAAAGGAATTGGCTGTCGACGTATCAGTCCTGGGGTAGAGCCACTTGGAAAGAAAGTTGAAGAAAGACTACAAAAATACCCTTAATAAACTTGTGGCAATCCTCCAACACTTCTAATTTGGATTCCAGCTTCAAATTTAAGGAGTCTAAACGAACACAGCTCAAGGTTGGGGACTTTGCATTATTTATAATTAGCACTCTGGTCGCCTGATGCGCCATTCGGTAAGCTTCAGACTTTCGCCTATACACTGACAGGACAAAAGTCTGGTCCGACGACCTATATAATTACCACCAAAACTCTCCATATTCCGCAAAGTATAATAATTCGAATAGGAATCGTAATATACAGGAAAGCCGGCGTTCTATCTTTTAAGTGAGATATATTGTAAGAATACTATTTATTAGACGTACATGTCGGCAGTTGAGGTGATTTCTTGGAAGGAGCGGTAAAAGGAGCCAGAGGGCTTTGATGTGGCCCTAGGATTGCAAGACAAAGGAGCTGAAGCCTATATGTGGCTGCTCCCCCCCACCCCTAGTTTTAGGACAGAAGAGCAAGCAACCTACTCCCCCCAGTCTCCAGAATTGCAGCACATTTGCCAACAGTACAAAATATTTCCTAAATGTGGCCATTGGAGTTTGAGGTACGAAACTTTACTAAGAAACTTCAGAATTTATTACTACAGGAAATTCCGATAACCCGGATTCCACGTAAAATGTGTTCTTTATTGACGGTTTTAATAATTTGGTATTGGTATACATATTAAATAATTTTAAAGCGCTTCCGAAGTATATCATCGGTATAATCTTCGGATTTTAACTTAAAATTTTAATTATTATTTATCAAAAATTGTCGGCAAATGCGTTGCAATTCTGGAGACTGGGGGGAGGTAGGCTGCTTGCTCTGCTGTCCTAGAACTAGGGGTGGGGGGAACAGCCACATATAGGCTTCAGCTCCTTTGTCCTTGCAATCCTAGGGCCATATCAAAGCCCGTTTGTTCCTTTTACCGCCCTTCCAACAAATCACCTCAACTGCCGACAAAAATTAATAATTGGGCATATTGTGCTAGCACAGAACATATAATCTCCTCAGCGGCGATTGGGCATGCAAGAACCTAACGGTTCAAAGACAACATGGCGGCGTCCCCCAGCTAAGCATTACTAGTATCCCGAGGTTTCTACCTAGCATCCTCAAACGGCCATCCTACAAGCCCAATGTTCAGCTTCGTTCCCGCCTCAATCTCCTTGGCTTGAGCCTTAAGTTCATCCACATCCCAGTTACACCACAGAAACTTGCCCTTCAGGAATCGTGCTTCAGGGCTTGCTAGCCAAACATTGAAGCTCGCCGGCAGAGATACTATATTAAAGTCAGCTTCATGACATTCAGCATTGCCGCGATTCCACTTGCCGTCATCAGTCTTAACATCCTTGAAACTCTCGGCACCACCTACGCTCAGGTTCATCTCGGTGAGTATTACGCCAGGTTGGGTATGGAAGATGCTTAAGTTCGGGTTTGCAATGGCTACGGTGTCCCAAAGCCGATATACTGCCATCTTGGCGACGCAGTACGAAGCGAAGACGTCGTTGAGACTCAAATGAGCACCCCACGAATTGATGGCGATGGCGACTGCGTCGGGCGCCGCATGGCGGAGGAAGGCCTGCGCAACAAAGAGCGAGCCAGCAAGGTTGATCTGGATGGCTTCGAGGTACTGCTTGCCGTCCACATCCGCCACGGCCTCCTTGGGCCCGACTGTGGCCGCGCTGTGGACAAGGACGTTGATTTTCCCGTTGCCGGCAAACTGAGAAAAGGCCGCATCAACGTCGCTCTTCTTGGTGACATCGACGGAGATGGTGAACACCTCGACGCCTGGGAAATTGTTCTCGATGAAGGCCTTGTTGTCGAGAAGGGGCTTCTCCCGGCGGCCGAGGAGCGCGATCCGAGACGCGCCTGCCTGGGCGAAGTAGCGGGCCGTCTCGCCGCCGATGCCAGTACTGCCCCCTCCTGTGATTAGCACGGACTTGCCTTTGGCAGACAGTTCGGGGCGGGTGGGAGATGTGGATGGTTGTGCTTTCGTGTGCCACCGTTTGGTTGGGGAAGGGAAAGGAGGAGCCTCGGCCATGGTGATTGCAGGATGTATGTGTGTTTGTTAAGCAGTTGAGTGCAAGATGGATAGATGAGGAAGGATGGGCTGATTATGAGAACTACGTCTTTAAGAGACCAATGCCAATCTTTATATAAGCTTGAACTCCGCTGATGACACAGCTCCGATTCAGTGAGACATGTGTATTCGGTAAGACAGCCCCTATTGAAGACATTTCGGCGGTCCTAGATCTACCTATATAAGCAGTCTAAAGTCATAGGTAACATTGATGAAATACCTTGCTTCCATGCGATCGGGTACCCAGGTACTTACGATCATCACGTGGATATTTTCATTGCAAAATGTCCCGCCCGGCGGACTGTTCTAATTTGAGATATTCCGACGAGTGGTTGAAATGCTGACAAATGCAACGTATGGCGAATTCCATCATGGCTATTTCTTAGCAACGGAATTTTCAAGTCCGCAATGCAAGTCTTTTTTTTTTTTCCACGGATCCCGTGATTTACTTCGATCGAATTTGAAATGTCCGCAGCCGATGTGCAATCTGTCCTGCGTTGCCTGCAGTGCAACAAACCGTTTGATAAGCGTGAGTCGAACTTTCGCCAGTCGCAACCAGTACTGACAGCCTGGTGCCTCAGAATCCACGCTGAAGAGACACGGATATTACTGTCGGTCTCGAAGAGCTGGCAGTACCATTCGGCCTCGATCTTGTATCTCATGCGCGAGAGGGAAGGCAGGTTGCGACAACAGGCGGCCCAAATGCTCGAGGTGCATAACCAAGGCCATTGAATGCCACTATCCGGCGAACACGCCCAGAGCTACAGGGCCAGGGACTCCGCACAATGATGATGCGCCCACCGTACCGGGGAAGCTGACGCCTTCATCGGGGTCAGATTCTCCCAGTGCCGACAATCGTCAGGAAGTAAGCAACGGTGGTGATCTGATGATCGATGATGCGGCTGTCCTGCCAGAAGACACGAGCTTCGCAAACCTTGGAGGGGAGTATATTGAGTGGGACGACTCCGATAACGCTTTCGCCGACTTTTTAAATACGCAGACGAACGATCCTTGCCTTTCACCGGGGTCATGGTCTTTGGTTCGTCACTCGACACCTTCGACCGATCAAACAATCCGAGTGCAACATGGCCTCTCTACTCCCAATTTTTCGATACCAACAACGCCAAGTTGCGCTGTGCGATCACTTATCCATCGACCAAAAATGCAGGCCGGGGCACAAAGAATAGCCAATCTCATCCTCCACACTCTGAAGTCGTATCCTCTGATGATACTGCGTCACAATACCCTTCCGCCCTTTATCCATCCGAGTTTGGTATCTTCCGATGTCGATAATGTCCACATGGAGCCACTGACCAACTGTATCAGTCTGGTGCATATGGTCAGCAGTGGGGTCCAGGGAAGTCGAAAGCTATTCTGGAAAAACGTGCGGCTGGAATGTGAACGCTTATATGAAGAGGTACGTTTGAGTTGTGATGGTTCTAGAAGAAGTAATGAGGAGCTGATAGATAATCTTCAGCATCTAAAGTTAGGCAAGTGGGAACTACTTGCAGCCATGCAAGCCCTGTTAATATACATTCTCATACGGCTGGATGAAGGCGAGACGAATTACAACAACATTGACTTTATATTAGTGAAAGCGGTGACCGTATGTCCATCAACAGCTTTCTCCCTCTTACCTTGGCTCTAATCAAGTGACGTAGGTAATAGCCCAGCAACTCACCCGCAGCGACATCACATGCCATATGCAATGTGCGCTATGCAACAAAGGACTCGAAATGAGCTGGAAAGAATGGATCTTCAGGGAATCGAGGAGAAGGTTAGGCTCTACCCACCCCCATAGTAACGAACTGGCGGCAAAGATACTCATCGAATCAAAGACTAGGCGCGATTTACCGAGTGCTGAATATGCTCATCTATTTCGAGCCAGCGGCCATGTGCGATCTGCCCACGGACCTCATCCTAGCACCACTGCCGGCAAGGAGGCAGCTATGGGAAGCAGGCGACGAGTTTGCGTGGAAGGCGGGAAGCCAGAGGGAACCGGGGCTTCAGGTTTCCTTTGGATTAGCCGCAGACGGTGAGATCGTCGAACTAGACGAGGGCCGGCTGTCTTGCAGTGATGTGTGGCTGTCATATCAGTCCTCGGATGCCAGGACGCCGTTGAGGAGCACTGCGAGCTGGGAAGAGTGGTGCTCGGGGATAGATGGGTTTGGCGGGCTTGTCATGCTTGCTGCTTCTTTGATAGTGTAAGGGTTTTCGGATACCGGGACTGGCTTTGAAACAATGAAATTAATATGAGATGGTTTGTAGCTACAGTCAGAGGCTTGGCTATAATAGTTGAGACGCAAGTGGCATCATCCGACACGAAAGAATGATACCCATCAGGATCCATAATGGCCTATTATCTGATTGGAGACAATCTATATGTACGATTATTCTGACTATATCGAATTTACCTACACCAATATAAGGGTTTATTTAGGGGTAAAAGCCACCATTATACGAAGTACTCCACATAGATAAGTGGCCCGCGTAAGACTCCATCAGGTGAATAATCGTTAGAAAGGTCTTGTACTAAGAATAAATAAAAAAAAGAAATTAAAAGAAGTTTGGCCTTTTTCGATGTTTTCTACTTTTCCATCGTACATGCTTTTGTAAGATGGAGTTTATTTTTTTTCTTAAAAAAAAGAAGAAGAATCTAAGAATCTGGAGGTTCCCTTTGGGAAAAGCGGGTCCACCCCCTATTCGACGCGGCAAAAGGGGCTACGCTAATTTTTATATCTTTTTGTATTTTCCATGCGTTTTTATTCATTTACTACTTATATTAACGGAACTAATGGAATAATAAATAAATTATATGCTTAATAATGCGGTCATTCGAATATAGAAAGCCCAACATCCCCAGGGCTGTTGCAGGTAGTCCATAGCTCAGTAGCATCATCAATAGACACACCTTGAGATTTCCTCCATTCTTACTCGAGTGTACCCTGCACATTTTTACACACTAATTCCTCCCGAGTACCCTTATTGCTTCCTATATGGTAGCCTCACCTTCTGTTGCAATACAACTCTTACAAACACCTATGCAAACGACGGGACGTTGCTGCTCGAGCTGACGGCAGCGCTCATGATGCCAACATAATCCACCAGCAAGTCACTGTCTGCATGTAGGTCCTGCTGCACCCAGATAGACTGGATTGCATTTCTCACCCCTTGGACGCTTCTGATACGAGCGTCTCTTCCGGTCCTGTCAATCAAGTTGAGAATGACTGTCCTATGCTCCTCCTTCCGTGCCTCGCAGGCGAGAATAAGTATAGGAAAGAAGTGTTCACAAGAGAAACATGACTTGGCGGCCCAATTGAAGGTCGCATCTATCAAAGAGTCTAGCGTTGCTGGAGGTTCCCATGGGCACTGTGAAGCACGCGCGAGATATACTCGCGTTGCTATCTGGTATAATTCCACAACAAGTGTGGAATCAGCGGTCGACCTAGCCGATGCGAATTTGATAGGGACGCTATCTATCGATGCTTCTAGAGCTCTGAGACGGCCTTGGTATTGTTGATCCTGGCTTCTGGGATCCCACGGATCAAGCAATGTGTCGCATACCTCTGAAAGCAGGTTCAAGATAGCATACGAGGCATTCGGAGAATGCGGCGCCTACAAAGGGGAACGTTAGAGGAGAGCGATGACTAAATGTGTATTATGAGTAGTTCTCGGGAAACGTACCGGCCTATATCTTCCTAAAGGCAGATACTGAGGATTTCGAGGGTTAGAACTATTTCTATCCGAGGCCTTTGGAACTAATGGCTTATGGCGCCAATGACGTATAGCGAAGCGAGAAATTGTATCGTGATAGTATACCCAGTTAAGCAAATGGGCAGTATTGCTTGCGTCTAAATGACTGCTTAGGTGAGTCGCTTGAATCATGTCCATGGCTCCCCATATATGGCATAGCCATTCCCCCGAACTCTCCGACGGTAGTAGGATCTGTATAGAAGGGTTGAGCGCAACTGCTGACTTCCTCTTTACTGGTACCTTCTCTGTTACCTACCTCAAAAGCCACTAGGAGCATAGATGCAGCCACATGTTGGATAGCTTTCGCGGAGATCAGCGGTTCATCTTTCACCGAAGCAGATAGGAAATGGAGCGCCGATATCTTCAGCTGCATAGCCTGCTGGTTGAGTCCATAGCGGCGGAGCGAGGAGAAAGCAAGCAACGCGTAGAAAAGCGCGAGCCCTGGAAGCGTGTCGTGTGCTAGGGCCATGCTCATAATCGTATCGCGGATCTGCGTAGTCTCACCAAATGTGACCAACGAGAGGTAGGCTGAATTATGAACTGGCACAAGCGTCAGTGGTGATATAACTGGATAATGAGATGAATCAATCACAGGGAGTAGCTTCCAGCTTACAGTAATGGACTAGGTCCCGATGGTCCATTGGTAGTTGAGGCTGCATGCACGAATCTGGAGTAGATGGAGCCGGATGGAAAGGTTGCATCCGCAGGGACAAATGATGATACAGTTCCAGGTCCTGGCAAGTGGTATTGATGAAGAAGCGATTGGTAGACCCCTGGCTTGGGAACATGACCGCTGGCGGTGCATCATTCCTGACAATCGCACGTCTTCTGTCGCCGTCCCTGGGCCACGACAGGCGCATTTCATAGCCTTGGCAGTATCGCTGGGCTCGAGCACACTTGTTACAAGTGGGCAGGCCCCCATCGCACTGGACCTTGCGAGCTGAGGAAGCGCAGTTAGGGACAGTTTACGAGGTTCAGACTCTGCTCTGAGGCCATTATTACTAACCTGTACACGTCCAGCAGCCTTTTCGAGCCTTCATTATGGCGACAGTGACGGATGCGATGGGTGCTGGCGGCCGAGATGGGCAAATCATGAAGCGGTGATAAGTCCTTAAATGCGGGAGGGTTCGGACAGAGTTGCTTGCGATGGGGCGCTTACAAATATATCTTACTATCGAGGCAGTGTGTCGCGCAAATCTTTTTGAGAAAGATGCATTAACAAATGATTCCCAGCCTGTCATCGGCCCCACAGGAAGCAACTATCGTCGAGGCTAGGAGCTAACCTCTTGCCTTTTCGGGCTATCCGCTCCTGATCCTACTAGGCTTGGACCTGGTCCTCTGGCTACTGGGACTCATCAAGTTGATGAAAGAAACAAATCGGCTTTGACAGTCAAATCATGTCTTGCGAATAAACACAAGCTAGGCGCTATGGAAACATGGATATGCGTAAGCTCGTGGTGGATTACAAATTAAAGAGCAATCTGATTGCTGAAGTGGAAGTCAGCCACGGCCACGACTTACATACCTACTTAGCTATATATAGTCCGTAACCTAACTTCAATCTTCAGCAACTAAACTCAGCAGCACTCAGGTCCCGTCCGAGAATCACACTCCCCTCTTCATCACACAAAGCTACATTGTTCCTTTCCCCCCTCTACAAGGCACTTCCGCTATGGCTACCTACCTAATCACGCAGGCGACTGGCCAGCAAAGCCAGTGGGTTGTCAGGCATCTGCTTGCCGCGGGTGCCAAAGTTCATGCCGTGGTACGCGACCTTCAGAAAGTCCCGCCAGTCTTGCAGAGCCAAGGCGTTACGCTCTTCCAAGGCGAAAGCAAGAATTTCGAAGATATCTTTCGAGCAGCACAGGGATGTAGAGGAGTTTTCCTGAACACCGTCGCCTTCCCAGGACTGGAAGCTCTGCAGGCCAGAACTGTTATCGAGGCCTGCGAGAAGGCCGGAGTCGAAACCATTGTCGCATCCACGACTTTCTGCGTAAACAACAAGGCCATGTGGGATGATGATGGGACCAAGGAAATCCAGCTGCACGACTACTTCGCATCTAAGGCAGCAGTTGAGGATCTTGTTCGGGGCAGTAACTTTAAAGCTTATACTATTCTTCGGCCAGCAGTCATTCACTATGACTACTTCTTACCAGGTTCTCTTCATAACTTTCCTAGGCTTGCGAGCCACGGAGAGCTAGATCATCTTCTTAACGAAGGTGCTAGGTTGCCGCACACCGATGCGCATGATGTTGGAAAGTACGCTGCGGCGGCCCTTCAGGATCCAACCAAGTTTCGTGGGCAAGAAATCAATCTTACAAACGAGCAAGTCAATTTCCAAGAGGCGCGCGACATCCTTATGAGAGTCAGCGGCAGAGAAGTGCGAACAATCAAGCGGACACCTGCGGAACTGGAAAAGATAGGCATTAGCGTCGTCGGCCAGAAATTCCACCTCTGGGCGAACATCAAGGACTTCGGATCTTTAATCGCCGCTAACAACGAGGCTCTGGCGAAGTTCGGCATCCCCCTTACTTCACTGGAGGCGGCTTTGCAGAGGGACAAGGCCCTCCTTTTGGAAGGGTTGCCAGCCAAATAGCTTCCGGAACAACTTCGTCGCCGTTGGCTAAGGACAACCGCATAAAGTTTATCTGTGGGAACTTGAAGTCAGAGCAGTCAGTCCTAAGGTTAGCATGAGGGTTGGGTGGGTGACTAGGGGTGGTTTTGCAGCAGTCTTCTTTTCCCCCCAACTGCTCCCATCTCGCTCCTATCTCACTCGGAGAGGCAATAATGTAGCTAATTTCTTTCATCGCCATCTTTGGACACCACATCCTATACCATTTCAACCCGCACGTGAAAACTTCTCCTGAAACCGTAATACCAAAGTGTCCATGATTTACCCATAGCTAAAATCACTTTCCACAGCGGCATCCAGCAGACGACCTGCTATATTGAGCCAGGGTCATAAGCTTGCCTGTCATGGATCGTTTGCCTCTAGTAGCACTAGAATACTAAGAGCGTGAATACCGTCCCTCAACCGCTCCATGTACAACGGGCTACGGCTTGACTGATGTTAATCGTATGTTTACCAATAACGGGCGCTCTCTCAATAACATGTACTTGAAGAGCATAATAAATCGTGACAAGAGGCATTCCTAATAAACGAAGAGCGAAAGAAGAGGTGATATCTTATCATCGGACCGCACCTGAGCGGAGTACGCTGCCCTGACGCTTTCGGCCGCAGTCTTGTCGTTTGCTTTCTCGGCTGACGCGGCTCTGTCCTCCTTATCCCTACCTACGCCAACTGGACTTGGAAACTCTCCGAATTTGGCAAGGTGTTGCACGCGACTCAAAAGCTACAAAGAAGGACAGATAACGCCTGGCATTCCAGGGATGAGCCGACATCGACGTTGAGACACGGATGCTTGAGGGATTGGGGCACAAGGGAGTTTAGGCTCTGAACGACAACGCGTTCGGGGCACAAAAATTAAAGGTTAATGGCTACAGGCACCACATTCTGGGTACGAAATACCTCGCCAAGACGCGAAATACCGAATCTAGCCCATTTTAACTCTAGTTTTCGTAAAGGAGGTCGGTTAGAAGTCATGCCCACCTAACGTAATGTATCCTTTCGCCCGGAGTTATCGAAATGCCTAAAATGGCTAAGATTAACGGCAGAAATTAACGAAAGTAACGTTTCCTAAATGATTGCAGTTAATAGTCGCTTTAAAAGCGGCATTTTCGCTTTTTAAAACTTAAAAGTTATAAATTTATCAATTCGAAACTATCTTTATCGTTATAAGCCGTTAAACATAAAAGGATTTCCGATTTAAGAACAAATTCGGTATACGGCAATTACTTTCGCTGTTATACGGGCTTTGCGTATATTACGAAAGGTTAAAAAAAATCGAAAATATTTACTTATAATAAAAAAAAGTTTATAATCCGGGAAATAATTTTAAATAAGTTAAATCGGAAATTTAAAAATTTCTTCCGTATAACGAAACGTTAGTTTTTTTGCTATTATAGTAACTTTAAGATTATACCGAATTTAATAATACCCGTTATACCTCCGTTACTTAAAAGCTTATAATATTTTTATATATCATAATTTTTAACGAAATATAAAAAAAGGTAGTTAATCGGTTCCTTATTTCGTAAAATATTATTTACTTTATTATACGCCAGCTTTTTAAGTATATAATAACGTTTTTTTGTATTTTTATAAAGTAACCGAATGCAAGGTATTTTATGCCTTCGATCGAATTAAATCTTAAATTAAAACAATTTAATAAATATATCAAGGTAATTAATAGTATTTACTTTTACGTTTTTATTAAAAAAAGCAAATAATACGGATAGCGAAATTGCAAAAGTTTTATTTCGTAAAATATATTCGTAATTATAAAACGTAATAAAACTTTTAATTACCTATTAACCAGCGTTTACAGTTTTATAAATAACTTTAAGTTACTTACAAACGTTATTTCGTAAAATTTTAAAATACCGCTAGGTCGGTTTTATTTAACCAATAGTAACTTCGGTAATCGAATAAGGATTATCGTATTTTTCCCGGTAGTTAAATATTATTTTTAAAAATAATAATTAGACCAAAAAGAACTGTAAACAACAAAAGAATTGTATAACTTACGTTATTCGAAAATCAAAATTATCGTAAAATAGATATTCGATATATTAAAAAAATTTAAGATTATACGGTATTCCGCGCTCGAATATGGTTTATTAACGTAGGTCCGATTCGTATATATTACGTATACCTTATATAACTTTATTAAAAGAAACGGCAAAAAAATGTAAATGAAAAACGAGAACTTACGAAAGTTACGAAACGTTTTCTTAAAAAACGACGGCAACGCGTTATTTTGAAATTAAATAAAAAGTTCCTTTATAATATACGGTAGCGGATAGCTTTAAAGTAATAGCGGAACTATTAACAATATATAGTAATACTTTATAACGATAATTAACAGTTGAATTAAAAAATAATCTTTTAATTTAATAAAAAACGTATTAATTTAACAAAAAGTACGTTACGTTATGTTATAAAAATTTATATACGTTAAAAATTAAAAATATAACTAATTATTAAGTTAAAAATAACAATTATATATAATAATTTTAATAAAGTTTTTTTAAATACAGGAAAACCGTTAATTTATATATGGATTTTAAAGAAGTTAAATATTTCGAAAACTGTTACAAAATAACTTTTTCTTTATAATATTTCTATTTAAATATTTCTTAACTTAATAAGCCGTTATACCTCCTTAATCGGGCTTTTTATTTTTAATACATAACAAAATTTAATATTATACTTTTTAAGCGATAAAAATTAATAACGTAATAAAAAATATATAATAATTTTTATATTAATTAATTCGTTTTTTAAAAGCGATTATGATGTATATTTTTAATCGCGATTTATTATAAAAAGTTAAGTTAATTTCGAGCGCGAAAGTAAATAAAATTGTTACAATTATCTTAAAACGTAAAATTTCTTATATAACATTAATTTTTTTTAAACTTCTTTTAAATTTTTAATTTCTGTAATTATTTTAAACAATTAACTTTCGTTACCTTAACCCTTTCGTATATTTAAATTTATATAACTATCCCGGTTATAATTATTAAATTTTATTTATTAATATTTTTAAGTAAATTACTTTTTATTCTTTCGATTTTAAACTGTTAAATATTATAGAGTTTATTTTTTTTCTTAAATACCGCGTAAATTATTAAAAAATTAAAAGTTTTAATATTATCCGTAAAATTATTAACGAAATAATTTATTACCTTCTTTACGTTTTAAAAGCCCTATACCCTTTTAAAACCGTATAAACTTATTACAATTATTTTATTTTCGTTTGCTTTCTTTTTCGAAATCTTTTACCGCTTAATTAAAAACGGTATTTTTTTTATTACTTACAACGAAAATACCGTAGGTTATAAGTTTATTCCTTTATCGCCCGATAACGTTACGGTAATATCAAAATCGAATTTATTAACCCGCGCCTTAACTTTAAAAAGTTTCGGCCTTTTTACGGCCTTATTATTATTATTTTCCAAAGTTATGTTTTTATTATTAACGTTACTTTTATTAAATAAATCGGATTTATTACCGGTGCTTTTAATAAACTTTCTCGAAACGGTTTTTTTAACGAAAGCAATACGATATAAATTTTTAGTTACGAAAAGTTTTTTACGAAACTACGTTATGTCAAAATCTTTTTTCAAAATAACCTCTTATTTCTTTTGGGTAAAAAAAATACATTTTTTAATCTTTTTATTACCGTTCGTTTCGAATAAAACCGCCGTTAAATATTACCTTACTTAAGTCAGGCCCCATTTTTGAGGTTGAGGCTGCGCTTGCGGCGCAGCTGTGGTTAGCGTTTTCTATTATAATGTATTTACAAGAATTTAATGTATTAACTAAACCTTTTTAAGAAGATTTTCTATATAAATAACAAAACCTTAAAAATAAGGCCTGATTTTAAGTTGTGATTTTTCCGATCCGTTTTCCGCAGTTTTATACAAATCGTTAAAAATCATTAAAACGAAAATATTAAATATAGCTTTAATATTACGTTACGTTTTTTGTAACTGCGAAAGTTCGATATAAAATTGAAATCTATATTTTCTTATATACGTTTAATCTTGATTAGGACGAGTTATTTATTGTTAGTTTAAATAAATGACTGAAAATTCCGTTTTTCGTATGTTAGAACTATGTACTTTTTTCCGCTAGTACGATAACAATATAACCTTATAAACCAAAATAATAATATACAGGGCTTAAAATTGCCTATAACAAACTTCGAGATTTTTTTTGATTAATTAAATGCAGATAAAGTATTCGAACGTTTAGGGTAGATACTTTAATTTTTCGAGCATTTAATTATCTAAAGCGAAACGTTTATTTTTTCCGATAACTTTACCGGTTTTTTGTTGATATAGACGTGATTAACCGATACGTTAACGTTAAATGTATTATTAATAACTTAACGGAAATTTTACGCCGTCGATTTGTTCGTTTTATATTAAATGCTATGTTTGGCGAGTAAGGCCGTATTCCGCGGAAAAAACAGGTAAATACGGTATATAATTTAATGTTCGGAAAGCTTGATATTTTTTTCATTGTTAAACTAAATTTCGGGAAATCTTTAATTATTTAAGTTTTTTTTAATAACCGACTTAATTATTATTTAAATTATATTATTAATTAAGTTGACCGAAAAATAATAAACATTTATATTAACAATACTATGTTTTGTTTTTATTTTGATATTCGCGGATACGAAAAAGCTTAATTTGGAAATATTTAAACGTATCGTTACTGGACAATATAGTTATATTATTTTTAATTTTAAATAACTATTAAACGATTAATTCCAGAATATTATAAAAAATCCTGTTTTTAAACGACGATATAATTTAGTTGTTATTAACGAAACATACCTTTTAGCAAAATAGAAAGATTTCCGGCTTAAATATATTAATATCCGTTATTTACGATTTACTTTTCTTACTTATATATATTAATTTGCAGATATAATAACGACTAGTAACGTAATAAAAGAAATTGCGAAATATAACGGCTTTAATTAAGTAAACGGTTTAGCTGGATATGGTTATAAAGCGGAGGTCCGGCGATTTAATATTAATTACCCCGAAATCGGTATTATTATTTTTTTATAATTAAAAGCTAACGTTCGAATTAAGTATATTTGGATTTTCTAATAATTAATATATCCGAATTATCTAATAATAACTTTAAAACTTAATTCGATAGTTTGCGTATTATTATTAAGATTATCGTTTATGTTAACAATAAGGCGAAAATTATGGATATCCGTAATTACTTAATTAGGATTATGGTAAATCGAGGGTATTCGTCGAAAATTATAAAAAAAGTTATTAAGTTTTACAGTTCTGAAATATTTTACGGGAATTAAGCTTGCGTATACGACAAATTAAAAAAGCGCTAATAGTTCTATCCGTATCGTAATATTTACGGTCGCATTTGGATTAGGTATAGATATTCCGGATATTAATTAAGTAATGCAATGGGAAATGCCGAAAAGCTTTTCGATAAAGGATTTATGGCAGCGATTTGGCCGAACAGTTCGTAGTTATAAACGACTAAATATAATTAATTATGGACAAGTCATATTGTTCGTATTATATTAGGCGTTCGATAAATATAAAACCGATTTGTTTATTGTAAAAATGGTTAAAATAATAAAAAGAAATTTAAACCCGGCAGGTTAAGAACTTTATTATAGAAATTACAATAAAAATCGACGTAACGAATTCGGATAATAAGGTAGAGGATACGTAATTTATCACAAATAATCCCGATTAGGACGAGATAATTATCGAATTTTAATCGTAACTTTCGGCTAGTTAAGATATTGCCCGTAAACTTTCGAAATAAAGCAGTTTTGATTTACAGAACAGGGTAAAAATAAGGCCTTAATAATATGCGTTATTTAACGGCGAATACGTACGTTAGATAATATTGACGTATTTAAAAAAAACGAAACTATTATATTAAAAAAGGATCGTAATAACCATATTCCGGTAAGATTTTGTTACAATTTATGTACGCTTAATTTTATCCATATTTCCGAATTTTTAAATCCGAAAAAATCTGTATAAAAATAATTAAAAACCGGTTCGATAAAAAGGTTTGTTTAGGAAATGATTAAATTCTAGTATAAATAACGGACGAACTAATTGTTTTTTGCGTAATTATTTCCGTTAAGCGGTTAGGGAACTAAATAGATATTTATTTTTATTGAATTTAAGCAGTTCTTATTTAATATATTTTCGAATAAACCGAACGAAATTAAAGGTTTTTATTTAATTTAAAACGTAATTGAACTAATTAAAACGGTTCCCGAATTTGATAAATAGTAATATTAAGACGTTTTAAAAGATTATTTTTTATTTACGTTATGTTTAATTTACGAAAAAGCCGTATTTGCAATTTTATAAAAGGTACGGACAATTTTTCGCAAACAGTAAAATTTGTTTGATTTTAAATAACGGCGCCGTATTTTTATATTTCGTACCGACTTATATAAATTACGAACTATTACCGCGTTATAAGCCCGACAGATAACGGAAAAATAGCAAGGCCGTTGCAAGTTACGCCTGGTTCTGATTAAGGTATACCGTATATAACGGCTTAGTTTGAACTAGTAGCTGAAAATACGATAATAACCGTAACAATTTAAATACCAACTTGGCATACGGTTTATATACTTTCGAAATTTAAAGTTGCGATACCGGTTATCGTAACGCCTACTTCCGTATACGTAACGTACAACATATTGAATAACCTTAATTAAAAACCTACTTCGTTTTTGTTATTTATAATATTAATTTAAAACTTACCGTTTTTAATATCTTTAATTTGCCAAACCCGCTTTTATTACCGTATCCGCATTCGCATAGTTCGTTCGTTTTTATATCGTTACCGGAATCGCCGGTATTACCAGAACGTAATAATTTGTAGTCCGGTATTATAAATAATATGTTGGAAAATAAAGCCGTAATAACAGTTTTTGTCGAGGTTATGAAAAAGTACGCTAAAAGCAAACGTTATTTATTCGACAAAAGTAATGCGTTTTTAGGTTAAAAACTAAAAAATTAAACCCGGCCGGTTTTAATCAAAACGGCAAAGGAAAAAGGTATTTAATTTCGAAACGGGATTACGGTCGTAAGGCGCGATAAGTATAAATATTTGTATAATATCGATTAAGGAATAATTTAAGAAGTTATTAAGTGATTAAATTATTTTTAGCTTTTTAAGATAAGTTTTACTTAAGTCCTACGATGTTATGTATTTACTAAGATTACCGATAAGTAAGATATATTAAAAGTTAAGGCAGATATTTAGGAAATTGTTAAAAGATTAGATTATTTTTAGCTTTTTGGAATAGGTCTTATTTCGGTCCTATAACGTTATGTATTTGCCGAAATCATTAATAAGTAAGGTATATTAAGGGTTAAGGCGGATATTATAACTTTTAGCAGTTTCTAACGATACATTTTCAAGTTTATTATAATATAAGGCGTTATAAATATATTTAAACAGCTTATTTAAATCCTTACGAAATATTAACGTTATTCGAAATTCGAAACGATATTACTTATATTAAAATAACTTAGTTATATAAAAATTTAACTAAATAAATAAAGTTATTAATACATTTTCCATTTATTATATTTGTTATTATTGTTAATTTTAAATTTGGTAAAATATATTTAAACGTTGGTTTTTCTTAATCCGGATTAATTATATACGGTAATAAATATGCAGTAAACCTTTTAAACTAGGAAAATTAACGAATTTTTATATTACGCGTACTAAATTATAATCTATCGTAACTTTTAACAAATTAACGTTTTTAATTTACAGCTTACAATTTAGAATACCGAACTAAAATCTTTTAAATCCTATTTTCTGGTCCCTTTTTTCGAATTCATTATATTAATTCCTGAAATATTCTTATTTTTTTTTAACCTTTTAAATACCTTAATTCGGGTCGATTAATTAACGTAAAGGATCGAATATATAGGTAAATTAATAAAATAAATAATGTAACGTACCATATAAGCGAATCGGCCACATAAGCGAGTCGGCCGGTTTTTGGCATTCCGCAACAACAAATCTAAATAACATAACCACAACGTAATAAATTAATTCAAATTAATCGGATTCCTCGTCGTTAAACGTATCTACAGCTTTTTCATAAGTACGCGCATTATGTCCGGGCTTGCCGCAAACGTTACACTTCCGTTCCTTCGTCTTAATCCTCTTGCGACGATTACCCTCTGCTGCTATCGGCTGGGATTTTTTACCACCCCTTTCTTTCTCGGCCAGGAAAGCTTATCCCTTTTGTATAGTAAATATTCCTTTTTCTTGAAGACGTTTATTTTTGGTTTTTCGGCGTTTGCTGAAAAGATAGTTAGTTTCGCGTAATTTGGCAATTTCTTCTTTTAAAAAAACAACTTCGTACAAAAATATTAAGTTACTTTTTGTTAAAAGATTAACCGATTTAATTATCTTTGTCGGCGAGCTCCCCTAGTAATTTCTAATTTTTCTTTGTAAGTATTGTCTCCGTTTTTTTGTTTCTTGTATATTTCGAAAGGTTTTCGACGGTGGGGAAAAAATAAAGCCGGCGGAGGTAAGCGGCGAGACGGTCGGCGTAGGTACAGCTAAAGGAATTTCCAAATCGGAAAAAACGTTATTAAAATCGAATAAAACAAATCTAGCTTTTGCAAAACCGGATTTGATATTATTGGACGTTATAACGGCTTTAAACGCGTCGAAAAAACCGGCGAGAAAAATTTTCTTAACGATATAGGTATAGTAACGTCGCATTAAATTCTTAATATAAAGCGCATAAGCGTACTTTAAAACGGAAAAGCAAGATATGTCGAGAAATTAAAGCCGATAAAAGGAATAAGGGGGCATATAAAGCGTAATAATGTCGTTATTCGCGCAATATTTTTCGAATTTCATTAAATAATAACTTTCGTAACCGTCGAGGATAAGAAGGCGTTTCGTTCTTTTCGTATGCGTTCGAATATGTTTATCGAAATATTAAATTTATTTTAAACTTAATTTGTTCGTTATTTAGTTATTATAATTAATCCCAACTTTTTAATCGGGTAATAATAAATTATCGTAATACCAGAATTTAAAGTAAGTTTTCCCTGCCAAAATAATAAATAACGGTATAACTTAACTTTACGAATTAACAATTTGTATAACTATAACTTATTTCTAATTGGTTTATTAAGCTTATTTAAGTTTCTTACGTTTTTTGGCGTTTATAATTACTATGCCGCATATTATTAAAAGCCCCATTAAAAATCCCGTTTCGTCGAAATTGTAAATATTCTTTTCGGTAATGCCGTATTTTGCGATTATAACCCGAACTAGCTCGAATTACTTGCGAAATACTTCTGGATTTTCGCATAATACCTTTTAATAATCCATTTTTCGATTTAACCGCGTTTTAAATTTTTTTTGCCGTCGAACAAAGTTTAACGCCTAATTAACATTAACGCATATCGCAACCCGCTGGGCCAGTAATAAATTCGCTATATTTTCAATATGCTAAAATCGGATAGGGAACGTTTGCGTATCTAAATTAAGGATTCGGTCGATAATCGATTTTTTTTCGGTCGGCGTTAATTTTCGCGAATTAAAAATAATGTTAGTTCGAGCGCGTCGACCGTAATATCAATTTTTTAAAGTAAATTCGGGGACGTTATATAAAGAATAAAGCTTTTTAAAGGTAAGTTTCGGATCCCTTTTTTTAGCCTGGATGGTTAAATTTATCCTAGCTTCTTTTGTAAAACGTTCCATGTTATTAATATTAAGATATTGGTAATTAAAGTTGGAAGGTTAGAAAGTTAAGAAAACTGGCCGACTCGCTTATGTGGCCGACTCGCTTATCTGGTACGTTATCGTTAATTTTAAAAAGACCATTTTTTCGTTATATGTATAACTATTTAAGCGTTCGCTTTTTTTTAAATACCAGCTCGAAATATCTAAGGTCTCGGTTTTATAATAAATTTTAACCTATTACGTTTTGTAACCTTGTTTTCTTGTGATTATACATAATAACTTTTAAATCGGGTTTCGGTTATTAATTTTTAAACCCGGTTACGGATGTTGCTAACTTTTTAATAAAGATCTTTGTAATTACGGGTTGCTTGAATTAGCTGGTTTAAGGCCTTATAGTTACGGTTTGCTCGGATTAATTAATTCGTGGTCCTAATTAGTATTTTTCGGCGCCCATCGCTTATTTCGCCGCGTTAATTTAAGGAACTTCGGTAATTATAGGTTTGTAAAAGCGGACGATTTTCCCGGGAATTTAAATATATCGTTTATCCGGGGGTATTCCGCGTTAGGGCTTATTAATATTTCGGATTAAGGCTTTTAAAACGTCGTTTTCCGAAACGAACGACATGTAGGAATATTAATTTCCGTTTTCTTATTACGGCGTTTTTGCTTTGTTAACGTAACTGGAACTCCGAGTAGGATTCGGAATTTTTCTATATTAAAATCCCATATAATATAAATAATAATTAAACATTTAGGTATATTACCGAAGTTTTCGATATTAATACCGAATATGTTACGGTATCTGAAAATCCAAGCTTTATATATAACTATTTAATCGGTAACTAACTACTTATAGTTGCGGATTTTTTTTTCGCTTAATTTTATAAAAATAACGTTTATATAATATATGCCATACGATATATCGCGGTTTTATATTCCTAATCGAGATTTCGAAACTGCCATATCCTTAATATTATCCATATTATGCAAATTGTTATTTATCATAAACGCCCGGAATTAATTAACGGCCCGAATTACGCGGTTTTTTAAGGAATATACGCCGGTTAAATATGTAATATAGAAAATATCTCTTTCGCGTTTCCAAAGCTTTACTATTTAATAATACGTATTCTTTACTTCGTGAACTTTATTGCTATATTTTGGGATAATGAAAAAAATGAATAATGTTACATATTACCTTATAATTCTTTTTACCCCCGGTAAAAACGAAAATTAAAAGCTGTTATTATACATAAATACATTACTTATTAACGTTTTATAAGTTATATATATACAACTAAAATTTCCGAATATTCATTTAAATGTTATTTAATATTATCGTAAGTTAAATATAGATTGATATATATATAACGGTAAACAGATTACGTTTTTTGGTATATTTTAATAAATTCCAACTTATTAAGATTTTGTAAAACTGCAATTTTATCGAATAATTTTTTAACAATTTATATAAATATTTTATTAGCTAATTTAAGGTTTAAAGGAATAATATATATAACTGGGGATAAAATATAAAATATAACGCCGCAGTTAATATAGTTCGTATCGAAAGTTAACTTAGCCGTATTTACATCTTTATGTACGGTCTAATTTTTTACTAACGCGTTATATAATTCTCGGGCACGATTGCCGTATTTTTTTTATTAAACGGTAGTAGTATTATTATAATAGCTAAATAATGTTAAATATCATAAAAAATTATTTAAAATTAGGAAATCTGGGGAGAACATAGGTTTACTAATTGGAATCCGAGTTGATTAAAATTAAAATTAAAAATATAGGACGTAAAATGTATGGAATAAAGTTAAGTTCTTATATTAGATGGTTTCCGGGAGTATTATTAATAATAATATAGAATATGTAGTGATTTATGATATATAAACGAAGCTTACGGATAATTAATAGGTTACAGGAAAATTCAAAAATATTACAAGTAATTAAAATTAAAATGTATACGATTTTAAAATTATGTAATTATAAGGATACGGATAGTTAGATTTATATAAGTTGCTAAATAATAACTTAAAAGTTAACGTTATTCTTTTAATAACGAAATAATAACATATAAAAAAAACTAACAATTATATATAAACTATAAAAGGTTTTTACTTTTATTACTAATTACTTAATGCAATTTATAAAATTCCTTTAATCAAATATATATCGAATAAAATTGTTATAATTATTTCATATATAATTAATATTACCTGCTTAAACTTAACTTTTTATACCATACTATATCATATCTTACCTCATTATAACACGTAAAATTAATCTATTTATACGTAATAATTATTATTAATACGTTCTTTTCTTTATATACCTTATAATATTACAGGAAATAAACAACCTTAGTTATGTACTAAAATCGTTTTTTAGAAATTTTACAAATAATATACGTTAAAAAAACCCGGCAAACTTTAAACTTTTAACTAAGCAGGTTAAATTCGTTAATACTGTTATCGAAAAACAACTTTTATTACCTTAACCGCTTTAAGAACGAATAACAAAATCCCGGTTTATAAAACAATCGAAACAATTACCAGAAAAGCCTACGACATAACATAATCTATAACGTCGTCTTAATTAAAACGCCGTAATATTAACTAAATAACATTCGACTATTCTAAGATATAGGACGTTTTTTATAATAAATACATATTATACGTAACCGATTCTAGAAATTAAATATATGCTATAAAGTTATATTAATATAAGGGAAAATTGAAAGGCTGTAAATACCCCACGTTTTGATATTAATATTTATCTGTATTAATTAGGAAAATCTTATAATTAATAAAAATCTACAAATTCAGTAATATTACGGAAGGTTTATATTACAAATAAGACTTTATACAAAATAAAAACGAATTACTTACATAAATATTAAATATTAATATTACAACTCGGGATATTCTACGTAATAATAACCGGCAAAACAAAATATACGTCATAACGAATTATAACGGCCTTACAGGTTATTAAATTACCAAGTTAACTATAAACCCCCGAGTAATTACGGCTTTCGTAATTTAACGAAAAAGATATATAAACCGAATACTTTATAAACAATACGAAAAAAAATTATAACTTTATAAACGGAACTGATTAATTAAGAAATATATATTATGTAACCGTTTTATAGATGATATAATTTACGAAATCATATAAGCAATAAATATACCAACTACGCATGGAAACGTAGCGAGAAATATATATACGCAATTCTCAAATATTCGGCATTACTGTATAATCCGAATAAGGATTTCCAAAAGAACTTAAACCAAAATACTACGCCTAAAACGGAAAAGATTTTAAAACCCGATAATATAAAAAAGGTTATTAATGCATAAGTTGCAATAATACGCAAGAAAGGGCAAAACAAAACGAAAAAATCTCAAAAAACACGCAAAAACGTTAATTAATAAGTTAGTTATAAACGAAATACATACGTTAATATAACATTATGCGATATACTTAATTATAAGCAATACGATATTATTAAATCGTTAATTTATTTTAATGCGAAATACTTATAACATATTCCCAAAAATAAAACATTTAAATAAGATGTACCTAATTAAAATTACAGAAAATACTAGGCTGTATTAATATTAAAAATATGGGAACATCCGCATATCGGGTATACTAAAATATAAAAATAACAGAAAATAAAGAATTATATCATCAGCTTATTATTATCTAACGAATTCTAATTTTGCTTATCCGATAACGATGCAGACAATAACGAACGGTCTTAATCAGGACCATCTACCGACTTATCCGTAATCTGTACAATAAAGTTATATCCTTTTTTCATATTTAAAATACCACGGTTATCCGAAACTAAATCATCCTTAACGAACTTGGTACTAAAAACTTTTCGGGTAACTGCGTCGAAGTTATTTACTAATTATTTTTCGTCTTTTATTATGTCCAATTAATTAAGTTTACTTTCGTTATTAGTAATAAACACGGTATTATTAAAGTTAATAAACTTAATTTTTATAACTTTACGGCTTACGGTTAAAATATTTTCGAATTCCTAACCATCCATTTTAATTCGAAATAAATATTTTTTAATAATTTAAAAATTACGAAGCAAAAAATGGGTACGTTTGAGGATTTCGTTACGAAAATTTAAATAACGTAACGCTTATTTCGCGAAAAAACATAACGGACATAACATTCGCGCTGCAAAAAAATACGGTACCTAATTAAAAACGAATCTCGGAAAAAAAATAATATCAATATCATATATACTATTTCTTAAACGGTAAAATTCGTTAACAAACTATAAGTTATAATATTCGCCCTTTTAATTAAATACTTTCCATATTTTCTTTTTAAATTTTATAAAAACCAAGCTTAACGTTAAAATCGACTTAATAAACGCTTAATTTAATATTTCAAAACGTAATATTTAATCGAAATAAAATATCTTTTTGCCGTAATTACTTTAACCGGCTTTATAAAAAAAACTGATAATATTGATATTAACCGCCGAATATAACCAACGTTACTATATCGTATAACATACGAAAGGCATAAATAACCCTAGACTTTTTAAAAAAAACCGTAATAATTACGGAATTCTTTATTAACGGAAACGGCATCATTTAACGGCTGGTTATTATTCATAATAAGGTTAAGAAAATCATTACCCCATAAAATATTATCCGCGTTAAAAATATTCCCGGTCCTACAATTAATCGATAATAAAACTTTTTTTACTACGCCTTAATTAGGATTACGGCGCCTAAAACATAATATAAGTAAATTATATTCCCGAAAAAAAATACTTACGAATTATCCGTTAAATTATTTACGTTACCAAGTAACGTATTAATATTAAACAACGACAAAAAATCTTCGTTAAATAAATTTATATTTATTAACGCATTTTAATTAAAACCTCGCAATATTTCCCTTATCTATTTAACGTAACCAAAATATTTAAAAACTATATTATGCGCGATAGTTTCGAATTCGACAACAGTTAACCGAAAGCATATATATTCCATAAACTCGGTAAGTTAGGTTTTCGAAAATAAATCTTCGATTAAGGCATTATTAATAACTACGCATACGCTAAACGTTTTTTCTACAAATAATTCGTATTAAACGCGTAATTTTTGAAAAAATAACGCGAATATACAAATATTATGCATATAAAAAATAAAAAATTCGAATAAGTGGAACTTTGGCGATTTTTAATATAACTACGTTATTTTATTGAAAAACTAACAATCCGCTTTTAAGGTAACATACGTTATATATAACCCTTTTATATTATCAGGCCAATAAATACATATAATTATAAATAAGAAGTTTATTTATATATGGAATAAAACGAGAATAGAAAAAAACCATCATTTTTTATTATATAAATCGGCTACTTCGGTTTAACTGGCCTGGATTTTCCGGATATAACTAGTTATCTTCTAATCTCCGTAAATAAAATAAAAACGTTTCGAAAACCGATAAACTTATTTTTTTTTTAAATCTATATGTTACCTAAAAAATCTTTCGATAAACGTTATAGGTACCGTCGATAGTACCTTCGTTTTTATTAACTATACCTAACGAAATCGAACGGCACTTATTATACGGTATACGTTTTATTTTAAAAAAAACGGAAAACTTTTACTTATTGCGCTTATAAAACGTATTAACAAAATTAAGGAATAAAGTCCGAATAATATTAATTACGAACTAATAGGAAATATTAGGCGGTACCAGATATTATTATAACGTTTCGTAAAACCATTTTAATTTATAATATTAATCAAAACAGAACATAAATTATTTTAACCTTTTTTTAAAAATACGGCTATAACGACGGATAAAAGCGGTAATAAAGTTACGCATAACGGAACCGTATTAACGCGTTATATCACGAATATAATTTTAAACATTAAAATTATCATACTAAAACATAATATTATTTTGTTATACCTAATCGTAAAGCGCTTCTTAATCTTAATCAAAACTATATTATTATAAAAAAACTAATATATTTACTTTAATTACCTTTAATAACCGGTTTACATCTTTGTTTAACGTAATATAACTTTCGCAAATATCTAAACCCTTTAATATATCAATTTTATCCCGTAATATACCCGAAAATAACAAAAGCCTGCCTAATAAATAAAGTAAGTAACTGCCGTTAATTTTGGAAACAATCTTAACCAAAATAACTAAAACCATAAAAAAAGGTAAATAAAAACGTCGGGGTTTTTATTACCACGAAACCGCTTCGTCTTCCGCTTTACATTATACAACTACCACCTTTACCTTAAATATATAGCAACCTAATTTAAAAACTTAAACTAATTAAAAGCTAACGTTTTAATGAACTATTAACCTTCGTCCAAAGTTATATAAATCATTTCCATTTTGAAAAATAACTCCTCCGGCAAACGGCGGAATCCAGGCTTTTTTACAAAAGCTATAAGCTTACCATATAATATATTGTAATATCTGCGTATAACGGAATCTTAATTAATAAAAATCAAAAATTCCTGCCAACTTTCGCATACTAACAACTTATCATATACTCGTTTTTCTTTTAATACGTTAATCAACCGGTTAATCCGGACGGTCAAATTAATAACTCGGCCTGTATTATTACGAAAAATCCAGCCGCGAATAAAACTTTCGAAACATATATCTAACCGTTATTTTTGCCAAAATGTTAACGTACGTTTACGTATATCTTGTTCTGTAACTATCGCGTAATAAAATAAGGAAAATTCGGTTTTTTCGTATTCTAAAAGCGGCGATAATAACGTAACATATTCGGGCTATAACTAATAAACACGTTAAGATCTAAAAATAACAAAAAGGTCTTAATCAGGACCAGAATAATATTAATAAAAAGCCATAATACAGGGAATCGTGTATATATATATATATCTAACAAAAACCGTTTTGTTATTAAGTTATTACGGATTTTTGTTTTTCTTAAGAATAAAATTTACAAAACGGACCCCTCTTTCGTACAACTAAATCTTAGGCCTCGTTAACTCGTTACGGGGATTTGGGATTTAATTAGTTAATTTTTAGCGTTATAAAGCGGTACTTAAGTAACTTTGAAGAAAATAGAAAACGAGCCAGGGAGGTCTGAGCTAGCTGAGGTAAGTTAAATATTACATTTATCGTTTCTTTTCTTTCGCGTATTTCGCCTTTATCGTATTAACTTTCTATAACTAATCGTTAACGCGTAATTTTATATTAATAGCAAACTTTTCGTATACGGGCTTTAAAACAGCAAAACGTTCGATTACGAATTTATTATTTATTACGTAAAACGAAAACAAAATCATGAAAATTTTAGTAAATTCGGTATTCCATCGCGTTCGAATACCTACGCCCTACGGGCTTTTTTTTTTTTTTTTTTTTTTTTTTTTTTGCTTTTTCTGGAAGTTACTTTTTTGTAATACCTTTTATAAGTTTTTTTTAACCGTCCTAAAATTTTTCATAAAGCGTTTTTCTCGTCCTTAATTAAGTTAATTAGTAAATAATAAATTAAGCTGTAATTCGTTTAAAAAGGACGGCGGTAACGTATTTCTAACGTTAAATTTTCGCCATTTTCTCCCTAAACGGCGGAGGCGTTCTGTTGAAAGGAACCCATCTTTTCTTTAAGGAACCAGCGTCTCGAGGCCATCGTAAAACAACTAAGGCGGTTGCAAAGAAAGGGCTTTAACGTTAATTCGGAAAATTCACGATATCATCTCCACATACACATATGGACAACGTCAGCCAAGAAGGCGGTGGCTGCTTTAGGGTTAGGGCCCTGGAGGCGATACGAATGATACATTGTAAGTCCCCAGTTTTATTATGCGTACCAATGTATACGTTGTCAATAAGCCAAGGTGCCATTAACAAGTTGTCGTTCAGAGCCTTAGCGGCAGAATGGCCTCCACCGACCAGGGCTTGAATCCCAATAGCGGTTCGTGCTCGTCATACTCGCCCATGCGCTCACCTGACTCCAGAGAAAGGCTACAGAGGATGCTGCGGACATCTGACGTTAGTAATTCCAGACAGGCAAATCCACGCAGCGAGGTCACCCCGGTGATCAGAGCTCCTAGGCGTTCCTCGGTTATCACGGCGAGATGCCGAGATGGCTTAACCGATCGTCGCAGTGCTCCATTGCGGCGAAGAAGGCCCCAGCATCCCCAGTCATATTCGCATCTATGCCACTTCGTCTGGTGGCTGTACGTAAAGGACCGGAGACGCGGTGCGTGCGCAAACCGGAGCGACAGTGAGGGACCGTCGATGCAGAACGCTGAGGAGTCGATGTTGCGGAGCGGCGAGTCTCTCCCAGTGCAGTCCCATGTGAAAGGGATACGGGTGCAGCCGTCGTCTACGGCCACAACGTTAGTAACCGAAAGTTCCTTCAAGTTAGGCGGCGTGAGGAACCCCATTGGATTGATGAGTCCAACTCGGACGTCATATTCAGGTTCGGCAAAGGGGTGAATACATTTGAGCTTCGCTGGAGGCGCATTCATTCCCCTCAATCGATACGCGAGCACTTGCAGGCCCTTGTAAAACGGCTCAATCTCGGGGTTCAGGCGATTGAAGGAAAGGTTCAGAGGGATCAAACCTTTCTGAAGGCTGCTGGAGGCTTTGAGGAAACCTGCCAGGCCGACAGCACCCTCAAGATGGCCTACGACGGTCTTGATGGACCCAACGTAGAGAGGAGTGCTGCTGGCTGCATGGTTCTCTCGACCGAAAGACTCATAGATGACGGCGGCCTCCCTTGGGTCTCCAGCTTGAGTCCCAGTCCTGTGCGCCTCGAAGTATTGTGGTCGGTCGTTGGGATTGTCTTCGGTGTCCAAGCCGGCCTTGGCGTATGTCTAGTGGATAAGGGCGGCCTGGGCCTCCGCACTGGGCACCGTAATGCCGTTCGAGAAGCCGTCCTAGTTGGCGCTAGTCTCGCGATAATTCCTTCGATACGATCGCCATCAGCAATGGCGTCACTTAGTCTATTCATCATGACAGCTGCCACACACTCGCCGCGGGCGTAGCCATCCGCATCCGCGTCCCACACTCGCGACCAGCCTTTGGGAGAGAGCACCTTCAGCTTGCTCTCACCGATATAAATGTCGTATCCCAGGAGAACTTAGGTACCACATGCCACAGACACCCTGCGGTTCTCCATCCGTAAGGATTGTACGCCCTGGTGCACGGCAATCAAACTCGACGAACAAGCCGTGTCGATGGTCATGCTTGGCCCATGCTAGTCAAAGAAGTATGAGACTCGATTCGAGATGATGGCCTTATTCATTCCGGTGGCGAAGTATTTCGGAAGGGTGTTGTGGTCTCATAGAAGGGTGCCTTGGCAATCAACAGCTGAGCAGAAGAGTGGTTGGTTATGGCCGCCTTGGGTCCTTGTTTTAATGAAGTTCGTTAGAGTTCCTCTTTTGCCCCCCCTCCGTCGAGCCACCACAAAACGTATGACTCCAAAGCATGGTAACAAGTTCATCAAGGCGCTATATGACTTGCTTACTCATAGTGCCTACGTAAACCGAAGTGACAGATCCCCGTAGACCTTCGCTGTGTGACCGCCAGCCCCGATAGCTTCGTACACTGTCTTCAAGAGCAGACACTGCTGCGGGTCGATTGCTTCGGCCTCGTTGGGGCTGATGCTAAAACCCGCAGCATCAAACAGGCGCACATCTTCATCCAGCAAGTATGAGCGGCGAACATTGGTCGTTCCGTGTCTGGCGCCGTCGTGACGATAGAAGCCCGTTGCTGAACCGGTCCGGGGGAATTTCTTGGCACAAATCATGGGGGCTTCAAGCGGCTTCCACAAGGAAGAGGTGAATTGGCGCCCCCTGAAAATCGGCGACCGCTACCCCCGATAGCGATGGGCTCTGAGGGTGACGAAGTCGTTTGGGTCATCGTGTGCAACGCGTAATTCCTTGTTGAACGGGAGGAATAGAAATCAGATGACAGGATAGTATTGAACACGAGAGTCTATGCGGCTCAGCTCGCCTCCGATCTCAATAGTATCAGAGAGTTCGACGGCGCAGGGATAGTTAAGCAACCTTATATGTTGAATCTACGTCATTCCCGTTGTTGGGGCTTACCTCCTTAAGCCCTAAACGGGGACCAGATATGTACCACTTGCTTTGCTCGTGAGAGTGCCGAGTGACTCTGCATGTAGAGTATCGAACCTCGATAGGAGGCCTGCTATGCTCCTATAGCTTCATAAGACGGCGTACAGTCATCGTCACCCTGTGTCGCCATCATGTTGCTGATAAATAATATGCGTTCCCTACGGTACAAGCCGAGGTACGCCGAATTGAAGGCGTCTCACGATCAAGAATATCAACTAGCACAATCCGAACCGGGTGGTAGACGACTTACCGAGTAGAAGGAATCGAGGGATGCGCCGAATGACTGACTGACTGGGGGTCTAGATCTGAATGGTGCTGATCAAACCGGGACCCGAATGCTAGCTTTCGGGTGTTTATGACGCAGCTCTGTAAAACAGTAAAGCCCGTCCTATGTCAGCCGATGCCCTCGAGGTATCACGAATCCTTAACTGAAAGGGTCTGAGGCGTGCCGGAATTCTCAGCTGCGCGGCGTGCCGCCTCATCAAAATGAATCAGGCGTAGCCTGCGTAACTACCTCCCAATCCATAGAGCGCGCCCGTATTAAACTCTTTTATTATTAAAAGTCTTATGCCAGTAAACCTTAGTAGTTTACCCCAGCGGTACGGTCCCTGCACCAGACTATCGTGTCTCCCTCCTCTAGTGCATTCTGGCAGGTCTCTTTCCGGGGAAGGCAGTGGGTAAATCCGGCCAGGATAGCCCATCAATTACCTAATGTTAGTAAGTTATTTCCTTGCGTGTGCAGACCCTGCCGCACATATGGCGGTTTCCGATTCCGGGAAGCATCCTTGTCGTCTGACGGTCCGCATTTTCTCGACAGCTGCCAAATTAAACTGTACGTCCCAAGCCGTTTTATTGGCTACCAGACTGTCGGTACTGCACTGCCGATTATTTCTAGAGCGGCTACACCTGGGAGCATTTGCGATCGAAGTAAGGAAGATCGTCGTTATATATTACATTGGCCATGAAATGTTGTCTTCCAAAGCCCCATCCTCTCCTCTCGTGCAAATCTCGGGGAGGCGGGTTCTGCTGTACAATCCATACTATGTAAGAAGCAGAGAATAGATCTTGTAAACCCCGACAAGGAGGGGTGGGATGAGTAAACAAGTTCAACATACATGGCCTAATATACCTAAAATTACACTATACCGCGTACATATTTATATCTGCGACCGATAGGAGAAGACAAATACTCATACCTGCCTGAATATCAATACCTGGAACCTAAGATTTCTAAGCTATGGCACGTCTTGCTAGTGCGTGATCGTTGACTCTGCTCTTGATGTGTATGCTGAGTTTGGTTCACTACCCCTTGTCTTCGTCTGCCTTCCGAAATATTTGAGCGAAAAAGGCCAGATCTCTTTTGACCTTTCAATTGCCGATAATCCACGTGAGCCCAGTCGCGAAATTATGCGTCTATGATCGTCTTCTCCTATCTACTTGACCATTGCTCGGAGATGGAAGCCTACAGTTCTTTCTCGAATCATTGTCCTGAGTCATTATCCGAGAAGCCATTCTCGCTATCATCATCATTATTATCACTGTTCTCAACATCCTCCCAAAACTCCTCCCTGTAGATGCCACCTCCGGCCAAAAGGGGGAGGCGGTCGTCCACAGGGCGGGGGAAGATATTCGCGACGTACCGGTCATAGTGCTTCTCTATGATGGTATGGTCCACGGGGAGCTCGTCGGGGTAGCATTCCCCGCCGCGGCGGCAGTACATGTTGATGGAGTATCCAAATTTGGTTCGGCCCGACTCATCTCCTGGGACATCATAATGTTCTCGAATCCGCGAAGGGCCGCCCGGAATGATGTCGGTTTCTGAGCTTCCTAAGAGGACCCCACATATACAGGCATCATGCAGATATAAAGTTTTCCTAATCCACGGCAGGAGCTTATCCCAGGAAGTCTGCTTTAAGTCGACGTCTCTCAAGCAAACTTCGCGTAGCGTCTCTCTGTGGAGTTCGAGCATGCTCATGAGCTCTTGTCTGGGACATTCGATGCCACTGAGTACAAGCTTTTGTAGGTCCTGCCATCGATAGGCCGGTTGGATCCAGTGGCTCAGAGGTGCCACGGCATAGAAGTCCTCAGTTTCCTCAATTTCATGGAAGCACTCGACGTTGACACTCATCACTTGCAGGTCCGCCATTGAGCTTAGTAGATCTCTGATGGTACCTTTGGTCATGGATTCACGGAATCTCCGGAGTTCAGACCACGTGCCCGCCCTCGTATGTTCCTCTGGAATTATGTCCATATAGAGCTCGATTCCTCTTAGGTTGGAAAACGGGCTGAAGATCAGCTTCAGCTCAGCCGGATCTTTGTCGAAGAATTTCCAGGGTAAGGTACCAGCACGTAGGTGTTCGATATTGCACCGGGCGGATGCGTTGGCTAGAAGAAACGCATCCAATGGCCGCCCAAATGGGCGGTCCGTAAGACCAGGACCTAGTACATCGAAAGTGCGGTTGAATGGAGTCGGCCTTGGTTTCGCGTGTCTGCCTTTATGGAACCGGCAGTTGTCTGACATCGTGACCATTCGCAGACTCGTGAGTCTAGGTAGAACCTCTTCCAAACAGGCGACGTCAAGCCTTGATGTTAGCACGCGACGCTGGTTACTTGCCGCGGCTTCGTACTGCTTATATCCCGTTTCCAACTGTGACAATGACAGATCGGGGCTCGGGTAGTAATATTCACGCGTACGCTCGTAGTCTCGCACGAAGTTGAAAAAAGGCGACGGCGGAAACCGGATATCGCCAATGTATATCAGAGACTTGACGTTGCGAGAAAAGATGGGATGAAGCGAGATGGCCCGCAGCCGTTCTAGTTCTTCTTCATGAGCCTGGAACGTGACCTCGGGCAACAGGTACCCAGCGCCGACATCAGCAAAAGACCTGCTGACAAGGCGGAAGTTAAGGAGGTCATCGACACTGAGAAGCGAGGCGATGATGTGTATGATTTCCGACGAGAGCCTGTCCATGTTGGCGTTCGGTCGCTGGCGGCTGGATGCAGACGGTGAAGAGACGGCCGCTTGGTTAAACGCGTCGTGATTCGCGTTATTATTCCAAGTATAGAGTAATTAGAGTCATGAAGCTACAAATAGCAATCATCTAGATGATAAAAGCTTAAATGAAGACCAACAGGAGCTGATGGCATGATAAAGGTCGCAAGGATGTCGGGTCCGTGGACCCTTTGTAAGAGAATATATTGCTATAAGCGTGTTGAGTTCCGAAAATCGTATATGACTGTACCTGATTCGTTCTTAGCTGCTCAGAACCTTTATAATCGCTTTTCACGATTTGATGGAAACGCAGATAGATGGAATGAACCATGCCTACAGGGCATAACTCAGATATTCGATAGAGCCAACAGCCATTGTTACCGACATACATAACCCACAGCCGTCGCTATGGCTAAGAAACGAATTATGCGATCTTGACTCCCGACCATGGCTTCCTCACCGGGCCCTAGGATGTTCTTATTAAGATCCGATATGCACTCTTGTACTGGGCCTGGTTGGCAAAGTGAAACCCAGCCCAATGTGTGGGCTTAGGATGCAGATACTTTCCTTAAAATCGAGTCCGTATAGCGTGAGTTCCATCCGTAGTCATAGCGTTGATCCTTATTGCTGCATTATGTGTTCGAGTCGGGACAAGATGCAATGGATGGGAACCAACCCATCTGCAATTGGTATCTTGGTCCTTTTGGATGAGTTAATGTCAGCTAGCCAGGGTGCTAAAGCACCCTAGCTACGCTCTGATCGGAGGATAATTGTTCCGTTGCTAGGCTACACAAAAGCTGTACGCGTACTGAGAAACTGCGCAATTAGCTGAATACAACAACGCAACTGATATCCCCTATATCTGACAATTAAAAGTCTTATTCGCTTAATTCGAGTAATTTATTAATTGATCAGTTATTGCTAAGACGATATAGGCTGTATTTCAGTAGAAATTATCTTTATATACTTTAATAATAATAATAATAATCGTACCGTTAACTTCTGTTATTTATAAAGGACCTAAAGATTGTGACCGTTTTAAAAGCGAATTTTAATTTAAAATACGCGTTTTTGATTTTTGGGATTATATTAATCCTAATTAAAAGCTTTAGTAACTTATTAAATTTACGAAACCCGATATAACTTTTTACCCGAAAAGACAAATTCGTTATATAACGCGGATTAATATTTTAACAGCTTTATTTTTATTTTTAAAAGGAATTATCGAAAAAATCGATTATACGGGTTACTTAATAAATATCTTTAAGATAACAACCGAAAGCCGACAAACTTATAATTAGGATTTTACCGAATTTACTTATATAAATCGGAAATACGATATATTCGGAAAAAATATAAATATCTTTATAAATTAAGTTCTGGAAATAGTGTTTTTAGTAATTAAAAAAACGAGTCTTTTTCCAGAAAAGAATTTACGGGAATAATACGTTACGTTAGTTAAATCCGGCAAAATATACGACGATAAGTTTTTGATTAACATTTAATAAAAATATCGCAAAAAGTTAAAATAAACTTCGAAGTTAAGTAACAAATTAAACGAATAAGTTATAAAATAGCAAAAATAATAGCCTAGAGATAATAATACAGAATTCCGAAAACGAAATTAACAGTTATATAAATTAACGATTTATATATAACTATAATTTCTTTTATGGAAAATTAGATAACTACCTTTTAAATAATACGGAAGGTTAAAATTAAAAACGGTACGATCAATTACCAAAAAATAACTGCTAACTTTCTGGATTATTAAATTATAATCTATTTACCGTTTATATTACGAAACATTAAAGCAACGTTTCCGACGTTCCAGGAGACCTTTATAAATTCCTTTAATTAGGAAAGTTTTAATTAAGAAAATAACAGGCCGAAAAACAGGCTATCAGGTTCGAAACGAGGTAACCGTAAGAGTTCTTATACAAGCCGAAATTCCAGCAAACGAAAACGTAAAAAATTAAACATATAAAGTACCCGTTACAAAACGTACTTTAGTATTACTTACAGGCTATCTTAATATTTTTATGCCTTCCTTAAAAAAGTTCTAGCAGATTTCCGATTTACGGACCTAGTAATATTGTTAATTAAAAATCGAATTAATTTTGATTAATTTTTAAAGGAAAAGATTAACCGTATATCCAAATTTATAAATAAAATAATTACTTAAAAGACGGATTAATTCTTAAAAGAAATAAAGCGAATCCTGGCGTATTTTTTAATTATTAATTAATAAACTATTATAAACGTTTCGTTTTATTTTTTAAGGAATTCGTTTATTTTGGATTTAAAGTTTACGATATATATTTTTAATTTTTTTAGCAGGTTCTTAAATTTTAGGTTTATTATATAAGGTAATGGGGTATATGCAGGTAATAGTTTCGTTTCGATTAAAGGTTACGGAAAAGTTAATATGTTATTTTAAAACCTTAATAATACGAAAACATTACGTTTATACGACGTAACTTATTACGAAAAAATCGCTTGTAATTTAATATCGTTTCGATAATTCCGAAAGAAATTTTTTTAATAAAATAACCGAAGGATTAATAATTATATTCGAAATAAATATAATTAAATTGTAATTATTTTAATAGATAAATTTAATTAGTTTATTATCGAAAACATTAACGTAATAACGTTTCGTATAACTTTAATTACTTATAAACAAAATATTAATTTAAGGACGTCGAAATTATTACGTATAAGTAACGGTACTTTATAATATTTTCGATTAAGTTATTTAAGTTTTGAAATAATTACTTAATTGTAGTTTTATATTAAAGGAATCCGGTTAAAAAGTTTTATAATTATCGAATATTAAATATGTAACAAGGCGAAAGTTAAAAAGTAAATACGCCGCGAACTTAAAAAGGGAGTTTTCCGATTAAAACAAAAAATCGCCGTCGACTTTATAAATTTCGAAAAATATTTTAAAGGATATAAATACGTTATATTTGTAACCGATAAATACTTAGGCTTTATTTGGGATATTTACTTTAAAAACCGAAAATAAAATATATTAATTATTACGTTCCGATACCTGCTAAGCGTTTTAAAAAATTAAAACAAGGTTTTCTTATAAGTAATCGAATGCGATAACGAAATTTAAAAAATTACCTGTTTCGAAATATTTTCTACTTGTTTTTTTTTTAATATTAAGCTTAAGCTTTTAATATTATATACCTAGATTTAAAACGGGGGTACGGAACGTTTAAAGGATATAATTAAAAAGAAAATGACTGTTATACGAAGTAACGTTAAGTTATTTGCGTTTTTAATTGTACATATTTTTAAAGTTATAGTATACTTATATAACCGTATCCTTAAAAATGCTTTTTTTAGCAAATTTTATACGAGGTTTATTATATTTACTTAACATATAAAAACGGCGTTATAATATTTAATCGTAAGTTTTAATAAGCTTATTTAAAAGTTTACAGCTATATAGCTTACGTTATAACGTTTACTATTATAAAAAGAAGAATAAAGGTTTTAAAAGTTAAATCCTAAAGTATGGATTGGCTTTTTCGTCGGTTACCGATCGACGAATATTTACGAAATTTAGAACCTTTTAACGAATAAGGTTATTGTTATTCGAAACGTATAATTTAACGAAAAAGTTACTTTTTTAAGTAATATTAAAAATTTAAAAAATATTTTTTTTTACGTTACCGAAAACAAGTTGCAGAACTTACTCCGATAAATCCACGTATTTAATTAAGCTTACGGTTACTTTATATATATATACGAAAAAAATGAAAATCTGAATGGAATAATTTAATTAACGGTTAAATAGAAAGGATAGCTTTAAAGTGGTATTAACGTTGAAGATGTACGGGAAAGGGCAAAACCAGACTGTACATAAAAGATTGATTATTTTTATACGACAGCTGTATTTGAATTATTACCGTTCCTTGAACCGTTACTTTTGTTAACGTCCGTCTTAATAATTATTACGATTATTGCGCCGACGGAAAAAATAAAGATAGTTTTAGGTTTTTGTTATATTGTTTAATTTAAAATAACGGTAAAAAATGAAAGTACTTTACGGGTTATAAACGTAGGTTTTTCGTACGTTCCGTGTCGAAAAAATGGTTATCGGTACGATTATAAGGTATAAAAAGCCGCGTTTAACGTTGGACGATTAACTTATTTTATTAATACGATCGATAATTAGCCAGTAAGTTACGGAAGTTTAGGAGAAAAATAGCCTAAAGTTTGCGTTATTTTAATCGGAAAAGTTTTAATATATTAAGAACAAAATTAAAAGTAAAGGTATTATTTAGGTTATAAGGCCGGGTATATAAGCGAGATTTACTGTTACTGCCGAAAAGTTATAAAGAGCTAAGTATATATTCGTTAAAGAAGTTATTCCTAGAAGCCGAAAAAGCTCATTTGCAAAGTTACAGGGATATGTAATCCTGGGAGGTCGTCGATCAGTCTGTTATTAAAGGGAAACAGGTTTTAAGGTATATATAGGTATACGTTTATAAATTTGATAAACATAGCTGGTTTCAGAAATGTAAGATACGTTTCGTCGTACGAAGTAATTAACAGCTTATTATTTATAGCGATATATATATATTTATTTTAGCCGGAAAATTTTTAAAGCTTTAATAATTATTACGGCTAGGTTCGACCTAAAGCCTAAGTAATATAACGCTGTAAATGTTTTTGTTAACGCGAATTTACTTTACGAAATATATATAAAAACGTTTTTAGGATATCCTTAACGTAACAGGATATTTCTAATTAAAAAGGCCTTATATAGCCTGAAAAAATTACCGTTATTTTAGCAGAAAGATTTTACTAGTACGTTTAGAGATTTAGGACTTAACCCCGTTTCTTATAAGCCTTATTGCTTTATTCGTTAAGGCGTGTTTTTTTTTCGTCGACGATATTATCGCCGCGTATAATAAGAAAGACCAAGTTCTTATCGATCGGTTAATTTAGCAAATATAGAAACGGTATACCTTTATAAGGGATAAGAACTTTTAGTAATTTTTTAAAATCGACATAATTAAAAATAAACCTAACAAAAAAATCTGGCTATTTTAATCCGATTTTATAAATAAATTAGTTAATTTAGTTTTTAAAAAAAGTCTAAATAGCTTCTTAAAAACGTTAATAGTAAAGGAAAAATTACTGTCAAATTTTAATCTAGCTTATTTAAGCTCTGTTAACAGATATCAAAGAAAGATAGGTTTTATCCTATACGTCGTAATTTATACGTAATTTGATATATCTTTTTTAATATCCAGGCTTGCCCGATTTAACCAGAACTTTAGTAACGTATATTATAAAGTAGCTGATTGCGTTATACGATATTTAGTCGGTACTAAAATGTTAACGTTACAGTTTGGTAACGAAAATTTAATAAATATCTGGAATAACGTTTTTTTCGTAAATAATATAATCGATTAAAAAAGTTTTTAAACTTACGTTATAAAGTTATTTGGAAAAGTAATAAGATAACGAGCGAATAAATAAGATATAGTAATTATTTCTATAACCGAAGCGGAATTATTATTTTTTTGCGTAAGCTGTTAAAAAAGCTTTATTTGTTTTTCGATTAATTAAGGAATTAAAAGTTAATTTAGATAACGTACTACACCAATGAGCTGTACACTTTTTGGCACCTCGCAACAATCAATCCAAATAACTTAACTACAACATATCGCATTAATTACAATTAATCGGATTCTTCTTCGCTAGACGTATCTACAACTTCTTCACAAGTACGCGCATTATGCCCGGGCCTGCCGTAAACGCTACATTTCCGTTCCTTGGTTTCAACCCTTTTGCGACAACCCTCTCCAGCTGCTGTTAGCTACATTTTTTCATTACCCTTTTCTTTTTGGGCCAGAAAAGCTTGTCCCTCTTGTATAGTAAGTGTTCCTCCTTCTTGAAAACGTTTGTTTTTGGTTTTCCGACGTTTACTTAAAATATGGTTCGTTTCGCGTAATTGGGCGTTTTCTTCCCGAAAAAGAACAACTTCGTACAAAAATAACAAGTTACTTTTTGTTAAAAAACCAGCCGATTTAACAACCTTTATTAACAAACTACCTTGATAATTTCTAATCTTTCTTTGCAAATAACGTTTTTGCCTTATTATTTCCTTAATATTCCTAGGGGTTTTTGCGGGCGGGAAACGAATGGAACCGGCGGAGGTCAGCGGGGAGACGGTTGGCGTAGGTACAACTGGAGGAACTTCCAATTCGGAAAAAACGTTATTCGGATCGAATGGAACAAAACTAACTTTCGCAAATCCAGATTTGATATTATCGGACGTTATGGCAACTTAGAACGCGTTATAAAAGCCGGCAAGAAAATCTTTTTTGGTAATATGGGTATAATAGCGTTGTATTAGGTTTTCGATATACCGCAAATAAGCGCGTTTTAAAACAAAAAAACAAGATACGTCGAAAGGTTAAAGCCGATGGAAGGAATACGCGGGAATACAAAAAATAATAATGCCGTTATTCGTGCAGTATTTTTCGAATTCGATCGAATAATAGCTTTCGTAACCGTCGAAGATAAGGAAACGTTTCGTTTTTTTCGTACGCGTTCGAATATATTTATCGAAATATTAAATTTATTTTAAACCTAATTTATTCGTTATTTAGTTATTATAACTAATACCGACCTTCCAATCGGCTAATAATAAGTTATCGTAATACTAAAAACTAAGGTAAGTTTTCCCTGCCAAAATAATAAATAACGGTATAGCCCAACTTTGCGAATTAACAACTTGTATTACTATAACCTATTTCCGATTGTTTTATTACGCCTGTTTAGGTTTTTTACGTCTTTTAATATTTATAATTACCATACTGCATGCTATCAAAAGCCTTATTAAAAAACCCGTCTTGTCGAATTATAAATATCCTTTTTTGCGATGCCGTATTTTGCGATTGTAACCCGAACAAGTTCGAATTATTTACGAAATACTTCTAGATCTTCGTATAGTACCCTTTAATAATCGATTTTTCGATTTAAACGCGTCTGGAGTTTTTTTTACCGTTTAACAAATTTCGACGCCTAGTTAATCCCGACACATACCGCAACGCGTTAAGCAAGCAACAAATTCGCTATATCTTTAACGTACTGAAACCGGACAGGAAACGCTCGCGTATCTAAGTTAAGGATCCGTTCGACAATCGATTTCTTTTCGGTTGGCGTTAGTTTTTTCAAACTGGGGACGGTATCGGATCGGGCGCGTTTGCCATTAATTCGCGTTCCTAAAGTAATAAATAGAACGTTATAAATAGAACTAAGCTTTTTATAACTAAGTTTCGGATTTTTCTTTTTAGCCTAAACGGCTAGGTTCATTCTCGTTTTTTTTGTAAGCCGTTCCATGTTGTGGTTATTAAGAAATATGTGATTAAAGTTAAATAGTTAGAATGGTGAAAAAAGTATACAGCTTATTGGTATGTACAGCTTATTGGTGTAGTACGTTATAAGATTTTTAAATATATGGTACGATAATTAACAGATTATACGGCTTATTAACGCTAACGTCGCTTTTTTACGGATAAAGTTACGGTACGTGGATATATATAATTATTAGTTGTAAGAAGTAATAAAAAAGCGTTTGATTAAAGTGGATTATATACTTACAGGTAATATGTTAGTTGATGGATTGATTAAAGTCCTGCCTTAAGAACCTTTTAGGGATTTTAGAGAGCAGCTAGGATTGGTGGATATTACAAAAGCTTTGAACCTGCGGAGGAAGATTTTAAAAGTTATTTCTGATGAGGAATTAGTTAATTAGGGGGATATAATTACCGGAGGAGAGGTTGAATGGAAAGTTGTAGCTTTAGAGAGTGATAAAAATGTGGCGATTAACGCCCCGAATTCTTTAAGGCGTTAAGGGGGTGTATTAGCTAGCCAGGGTGCTAAAGCACCCTAGCTACGCTCTGATCGGAGGATAATTGTTCCGTTGCTAGGCTACACAAAAGCTGTACGCGTACTGAGAAACTGCGCAATTAGCTGAATACAACAACGTAACTGACATCCCCTATATCTGACAGTTAAAGCGAGCTCCCATTTTATCCGCTTGACGGCGACAGGACTGCAGCAGTAACAATTACTTTAGGTGCATGGGGCTCTATTTTTAGTCCCCCACATTCACCCAATCAGCTCCCGCAGGAAAAGCTTTAGTGGACCTTCTGGAGGACTACAGTGGGCCCGGATTCTGTTTTCGGCCTAGCACCTTCGAAAAATTGTTGCTGCTGCTGTCTTGCCGCCGTCAAAGCGGATAGATTAGCGCTAAGATCTAATAAAATTGCGGGGACCAGTTCTTCCCCAGATGTTGTTCACTTTATATCGAGTACGGCGTGAGAACACTGTACATCTATTTCGCCCCCCCCCGGTAAATATCGAATGCATGCATTGTCCGATATCGTATGCTCCGAGTACTTTGTAAGAACGTCTAAACAAGGGTGTGGTTTGAGCACCTCAGTGTGTGGTACGCTGCAGCTGCTTTGCACGTGGGGACTTCCCCTGAAATGGCGGGAGCTGGTTCAAGCTAGCTGCTTCTAGATGTACCTCTCCCCTTTACCTCGGATTAACGCAGGACAAAACCCCTCTTCAAAACACATGGCTCTCTCTCCCGATCTAAGTTAAAAATGTAGGATTGGTTGAGACTTCTGGGCATTTTTTCCGGAACGAATATCTTGTTTGACTCCTCTTGCGTCTCCTCCCCTCGCCCCGCTACCCCAGACTATTACATGTAACCGGTGCATATGTAGTCGTGGTGATCTTCTACTGCATTTCCCGATCGACCGGGGCCTGGGAATGCTTGCATCTTTTGGCGTAGCACAGAACCCATCCCATCTCTCGTGTCGGTCGCGATTTTGCTAAAAACTGGTATTCAAGCTCACGAGCTGCAAGGATCAACTGGTTCCCGAAAACTTTGGTCCTGCTGGTCGCCCCAGCTAGAATGCATCTCTCACCACAGGGGGCCCCTACCTAACTCTAGTGCAGATCCTTAGGTTCCCTGCTATGATCACCATTGACATCAGCTGTCAACGTCAACGTCCGCCGAACTCTCCGGTAAAATGAGTCCGCATGCCCCCGACATCGGTGTTATTGAGTTGCTCGAAGCTGATCCCCGACCAACCTTTATCGTCGCCCTGCCCCAAGCTCTCTGCTCCCCACGACCCGAATCCCCGCAAGCTCTATCTATCGTCTACGCGAATCCGGCTTTACGAGCCGACCGTACTCTATATGATGGCGTGGATGGTGTTTCTCAGCCGCGTGATGGAGGCTTTTGGTCTTGGATCAGGAGCGGCGATGCGCAACGTTATCCTGATGGTCGGTCTTCGTCCCGGACTAGTATCACATTCATGAGCAATTGCTGGACACGATCGGTAGTCAATAACAGATGGGTTATAGTTGGCAGCAACGATATGCCGCCTCCGCCTGACCCTCGCCACCACCGACGTGAGACCAGCGGCAGCCTCTTGCATAATACTACAACCGAGCCTCTTGTTGATGGTGACTTGGCCCAGAGCTGGGTCCTCCCAGACTTCACGCGAGAGCAGGAGCCTTTTGTCGACATCGTCAACAGCTTCGACTGGGCATCCACTCCACTCGGTCCCACCAGCAGCTGGCCTATGTTACTTCATCATTCGTTCAACCAGGTTTTGGCCGACTCGCGGCCGATTGCCATCTATTGGGGGAACAGGCTGACAACTTTGTACAACGAAGCATTCAGCCGCAAACTATGTGCCTCCAAGCCGCCCAGTCTGTTAGGCCGGCCGGTCGACGATGTATGGCCGTCCTTCTGCGGTGAGCTGAAGCAGAATATGCAGGCAAGCGCTTCCAGGCAATCTTCTAAAGATGACTCGGAATGGTGCGTCTTTGTCGAAAACCCTGATGGGACTCTGGTAGAAACATATCTCAAGTGGTCCATCGTTCCCATTACCGAGAACAAGAGGTGCCTCGGCTTCATACACGCGCTCATTGACACCACTTTAAGCCGACTCTGGGAAAGACGCACGAAGATGCTCATCGAACTGGGCGATATGCTGGTTACCGCACGTGACGTTAAGTCGTATTGGGCGAAGCTGTTCCAACACCTCGAGGCCGTGGAACCAAGCTACGACGTCCCCCTTGCTATCTTATACTCGGTTGAAGGTGACGTCGGCAGCTCTGACCCTAGGAAGACCTGCCGGTTGGAGGGCATCCTTGGTGTTCCAGATGGCCACCCGCTTATCCCGCCAACTATCTCCCTTTGCGAAAACGACGGTGGCTTATGTTCGGCCTTCAGAGAAGCAATAGACTTGCGGAGTCCTATACTACTCCAGACTAAAGATGGCACCTTGCCAGAATCTCTACTAGAAGGACTTAACTGGCGTGGCTTCGGGGATCCCTGCCGCGAGGCTGTCATCTTCCCGATACTACCGACCAAAGACGAGTATGTAACGGCACTTCTTCTTCTCGGACTCAACCCGCGTCAACCGTATGACAATGGTTATAAACAGTACGTATCCTTGCTTAATCAGAAGCTAGCCTCGACCCTAGCATCGACGGTGTTGCTTGAGGAGGAAGCTCGCAGAGGCCGTAATATGGCCGAGCAGGCGGCCTACGACCGGGCTAAACTGCAGGAAAAGCTTGAATCGCGAACTAAAGAGGTCGACGAAACTATGCAAAAGTTCCAATCCATCGCCGAGTTCATCCCCATCGGGATGTATTTCCGTGATTGTCAGGGCAGGTTCACCTTCGCCAACGACGCTTGGCATCGCATAACTGGCCAACCGAAAACGGCTCCGGTAACCACCGAGGCATTCCTTGCTTGCGTTGTTGAGGAAGATCAGCCGACCGTGCGTCGTGCGTATGATGAACTGCGGAGGACCCTCTCTATAACGATCGAGTTTCGGGTACGTAGGTCGTCAGACGACAAATTCCCGTTGCAACAACCGATAGCAAACTCCCCAAGCTTTGATAAAGCCGGGTTAGACCTAGAGTTGGACGACGGAGGAGAGCGGCATGTGCTAGCATCTCTAAAAGCTGAACGCGGCCCAGATGGAAGTATCAGTCAGGTTCTCGCCTGTTTGACCGACGTCACTCTTCATAAGAAAGCCGCCGAAGAAGCGATTAGAAGGGCTCAGCAAGCCGAACATCTGAAGCGAATGGCGGAATTCGCGACTGTCGGGTTATACGATATGGACTTGGAAGGCCGACTGATCTCGGCTAATAATGTTTTCTACGAGATGTGCGGTATCGAGAAGGTGGATTTGAGCCAGACAGTGATCAAGCCCTTCAGTGACTGTGTTGTCGACGCTGATTACCCAAATCTCCAGCAAACCCTAGCTGAGCTTATCAAGGGAGGGAAGACAGAGACTACAGAGATTCGGCTGAAGACGACGTGGGTAGCAACAGATAGCGCGGGTGATGCCATCTCAGCCCCTCGGTGTGTCGTTGCGACGTTCATGCCCGTCCGCAATTCTGAAGGTATTATTCAGTCCTTTACTGGCTGTCTCAGCGACGTTTCCTTGCAAAGGTGGCAACTTGAGAGAGAACGGCGGCGGAAGGACGAAGCCATCGAGTCGAAACGCCAACAGGTAAGCATCCGACCTCCTTGCGAACCGTGTCGCGCCTCGCCAGAAACCAATATTACTATTCCTTAGCGCTGGCACTATAGATGATTGTCGGCGTCATTTAACCATATTTCACATTTGTCCGCCGCTGACCTCGGTAACGGGATAGGAAAACTTCATCGATATTACGTCGCATGAGATGCGCAACCCTCTGAGTGCCATCGTCCAGGCTGCCGATACTATTATTGCTTCTCTTACGAAAGCTCAAGAACTTGTCGAAGCATATACAAACAATAACACCAATGGGCTAAGTACTACTTGTTGTGGTACTACTACAAACTCCTTCGGCATCAACCTACTCAAAGACGGCATAGAGGGTGCAGAGATTATCGTTGCCTGTGCTGCGCACCAGAAGCGCATAGTTGATGACATCCTTACAATGTCGAAGCTTGACTCAAATCTCCTCACAGTGACCCCGACTACGGTGAACCCCATCCAGGTCGTGCGCCAAGCGTTCAAGATGTTTGAGGTGGAAGCTCGTCGAGTTGATATCAACTTAACCATGAAAGTAGACCAATCATACTACGACCTCGATATCGATTTCCTTGACCTTGATCCCTCGCGGTTGAAGCAAGTACTAATCAACCTTCTGACGAACGCGTTGAAGTTCACCAAAGACGTGACAGCTCGGAACGTCTCCGTAGAGATGAGTGCTTCGAAGACTCGTCCTAAAGAAGGGGCCTCGTCAGTCCGTTTCATCCCCCCAGGAGCCATCTCCTTGAATGATGCGCAGAAACTACCGTCAGTCCCAGCGGAGAACCGGATCTATCTAATGTTCAAGGTCACCGACACAGGCCAAGGAATGACAGAAGAAGAAATGTCTACTCTGTTTCAACGATTCTCTCAAGCCAACGCGAAAACACATGTCAAATATGGGGGATCGGGACTCGGACTATTCATTAGTCGTCAACTCACGGAGATGCAGAATGGCGCGATTGGCGTCTCGTCTCGACCCGGCCACGGATCTACTTTCGCGTTCTACATCGAAGCGCACACGCCTAGTCCGGAGTCTCTTCGAGAAGCGAGGGCTGCTGCTGACGTCGTTGAGAATCTTATGCGATTGTCCCGTAGCCGGACTCATTCGAGTCCGAGCGCTGGGGATGCCGGAGCGTTTGACACGGAGACCGCACCGGTCGAGGTTCATATCAAGGGTGTATTAATTGTTGAGGACAATCTCATTAACCAACAGATCTCGCGGCGCGGGCTCCTCGAACATGGGTACACAGTTGAAGTGGCGAACCACGGGTTGGAGGCTCTAGAAAAGCTTCAGCGGACGACTCGGGCTGGCGGCGATTTCCCCTTGGATTTGATATTAATGGACATCGAGATGCCGTTGATGGACGGTCTCACGTGCACGCGCAACATAAGAGAGATGGAGAGGGCGGGTCAACTCACGGGACCCCGGATTCCCATCGTGGCCGTCAGCGCTAATGCGCGAGCGGAGCAGATTCTGGAAGCGAAGGCCGCCGGCTGTGACGATGTGCTCGTGAAGCCGTTCAGGATGCCGGAGTTGATCGACAAAATGAGGAACGTGGTACGAGCGCTGAAGGAGGCTTAGGCTTATGGAAGGGGCGCCCAAACATCGGATGACGAACGCGGGAGAAAGGACATGCACATTCGGACACCTAATCCCAGGCGCCGAACGCCAGATACGGTCTAGGAAAATCCGGAGGTTCGCGGTTTTCAAAATATGGAGGAAGTTTCTTGCACGAAAGGATGAGACACGGTATCCTACTCTTTTATTTAATCTTCTTTAGCGAGGGCGTTTCGGGGACGATTACGACTATCGGTACTACTGGGCAACGAACAATGTCATTTTAGCCGAGGGGGACATCTGCGTTATCGGCGCCGGCGTTACTGCATCTGATTAGCTAGAAAGACTCTGGCGATACTCCCCCGTAGATGATCATGGTTAGGAGTTTCGGTGTTTTTCAAGCCCCTTCCTGCTGGCCTCTGTAGTAACTAATAAGTCTTCGCATAGATAAAACTTATGGCCCAGTAGACAGCTGTCTCCCGCTTTTCTGGGAATCGCAGTACAAGCAAGCGAAACTTAAAGCCTGATCTTAATGATAAGTTGGATGGATAACTGACACATACAGGAGCGCTCGTGGTAAGACCTTATTAATGCTAGTACAACGCGTATCCAATGGATTTCTTAGATGCATAACTCCTTTTCGTAAGCTATAGTCGACGAGCTATCGACTTGCCGAGGTCTTCGTTGTATCAACGGCAGCCTACCTTATCGGGTACTACATCGTTAACCTGATTGTTCAACGTAAGCTGTGCGATTAATTATCCTACTTGAAAGGATACTTAAGATATCGCGCAACTGGGTCCGTCGGGGAAGAGGGCCAATCGTGTACACCGGCCCCGGAAACGGGAACCCTACTTACTTTTTTCGGTAATACCTTGACTAACTTCTACTCTCCTTTGCGCTTAGCGGGGACTATTCGCGTCTTTTTCGGGCCTATTATGACCATCGCAGTTCCGCTTACAAGGCTTCACTATATCTTGGCAACCTTCGGCAGATACTCTAACTAAGAGGGAGCGTCTAGGAAAAGTGGGTCCACACCCCCTATTCGGAAGGGCTGTGTATATTCTTGGGGGCTATATCTAGGACTTTGCTTACCCCGCCTTTATACCTTTAATAATATAAGATAATAAGTAAATAAGCTATTAGTTATTAGTTACTTAAGAATATATATAACCCTGCTTTGTTTTCGTTGTTATAGGAAGTTAATAATTTTGATATAATAAAATAGATATATTAACATTATATCTTAAAAATTCCTCCGTTTTTACTTAAGCTTACTTTTCGTATTTTTACATATTAAATCCTTCCGGGTACCTTTATTATTTCCTTTAAGGTAGCCTTACTTTTAGTTGTATAGCTGTTATAATTTTACAGGTTATAAGACTTTGTTAATCGTTTCCGCTATTAATAATAATACCTTTATTTCTTTATTTTGAAGATCACCGAAATCGCCTTTACCTGCTGTTAAATTCTCAGCTTCATCAGATTATTCTTACCTGCTTATCCGGAAGAGTTTAAGAAACTTTTCCAACAATTATCCTATTTCGAAGTCGCTTTGAATTTATATACCATTTAAATTCATACCCCATTCGAATTGGCTTTTCGAATTCATCCTTCGAATTCATATACCTTTCGAATTTTTTCTTCGAATTCTTTTTCGAATTCTTTTTTCGAATTCTTCATTATAATCATGGGTATTTCAAGCAAGCCTTACCTGCTTAAAAACAGCGTTAATATCGAATTATGGTCTATTCGTACCAAGGCTACGTTTATACGCAAAAGGCGTGATTACGTTTTTATTATTAATATTCAGGATGGTTTATTTTAACCCGATAATAACAAAGCTTTAGTTATTATAAAGTTACTTTGTAAAGCTGGCTTTTTGCATTATATAAAGGATATTACCAGTTGCAAAGGAACTTGGAAAGCCTTGCATAGCTAATATAGACCGAACGGTTTTACGACTGAATTCCTTATATTAAAGGAATTTTTTAATTCTACTTTCGAAAACGTCTATTTTATAAAAGATTACTTAAATAAAGTTAAGTTTTTAACTAACGAATTATAAACAAAGGCCTTGGAATTGCTCGATAGGGTAGTTATAATCTAGGTATTAAATTCATTAACAAAGGACTTCGAAGCTTTTATGCAAAATATAACGTAATTACTCCGCAAAGATTCCGATTTTTATACCCCCGAAATACTTTTTTCGTTATTGATCGACGAAGTTAAAGGTTAGAAAAAGAAAAGACAGCTGTTAGCCCTTAAGGAAGCTAAACATAACTGGAAGAAAAAGAGAAATAAGAAGCGTTCCGCTTATTGCAAAATCATCGATTATACAGAGAAGAACTATTACTTTCCTTACTCCAACAAGGCTTTTTTAAGTTGGAAGAACCTTATTAATAAAATAGAGAAAAGTCTAGGACAAACGAAAAAAAGAAGAAGCCAAAGGGGAAAAAATAGAGTAAATTAACCTTTACTCCTTCGAAACGTGAAGAAAGGCAGGCCAAAGAGTCCGCCCTTATAGGTCAGCTTATCGACACCGATGATGAAGATTAACAGGTTAATATAATCTAAGGAACGGCTTCGAAAACAGATAATTCGGATAAGCAGCGTTTAAATATACCTCTAAACGATTTCGAAAACCTGTCTCTTCAAGAATATACCACCTGTCCAACCCCTAAAGAGTGTATAGATATAGATAACGACGAAACTGACGTAAGTCAAAATAACCCCCTATATAACTTCTTAAATATAGCTAATAAACGGTTAGTTTATATAAAGTTAAAAAATATATAAAAACAGCAATGTAATTTATTTTATAGCTAATAGTGGTGCTATATTTTATACCGTAATTAATAAGAATTTTCTTTTTAATTTAAAACGGATAAATAAAACCGTTAAATAAGGTAAAGCCAATACCCTTTTAATTGAATAGGTTGGCGATTTAAAACTTAAATATATGCAGTCTGGCCGTAATTACATAATAAAAAGGGTATATTATATATTAAAATTAGATATATACCTTTTTCTATAAGCTCGTTAAAAAGAGTATATATCTTGATTAACGAAAATATAAACATAAACCTTTTTCGATAAAGTTATACTTAAGTTAATAACTAAGGGATATTATAAAAAAAGGCTATATTACATACTATTTCAAGCTTAATATAACTATAATTAAGGAGTTATATTAGCTTTAAATGATAAAGCTGTCGAAAATAACCAGCTAGTAACCTGGTATAACAGGTAGGTATTATATCTTCGAAGCATTTAGTCGAAGTTTTAGTTAGAAATAATATAAAAGTACCTAAACAGAACTTTATAAAGTTTAATAACTGGACGTATAATATATATCTCCAAGCTAAAAAGCATAAAAATATATATAAGATATCTAATAATAAAAAGGAATATAATAATAATGAAAACATTTATAATAATATAAGTTATCCACTATCAAATACGTATAATAGATATAAATATTATATAATCTTCTATAATAAATCAACTAGATATTTTAAAGTTAAGCTGTTAATTTTTAAGTTAAAAGCTTTAAAAGCTTTTAATACCTTTAACTTATAGGTTGAAAATTAAACTGATAATAAAGTTAAAAAGTTTTATATTAATAACGGGATCGAATATATTATAACCTGTTAGCAAATATATATTGTAATTAGGTCTGGGTTGCTGTTTGATTAATGTTCTGTAAATTGGAAAATGGAAGCAGCTATGTATAGCCTTTAATTCCTTTGTTTTCATAATCTTAAAGCCATATATTAAAGCTTTTTAACTCCTTTTACCTTTTTTCTAACAAATTACCCTAATTGCCAATAGGCTTTTATGACTTTAACGTATAAAGCTATTTAGATGTCGCCGACATCCTTAAATCTTTATTAAAACTTTTCTTTGTTCGATTTAGTCAAATCTTTAAGGTTTACCGAGATAAAGCTAACTTTGTTTTGCGAAATAAAGCTAGCCTTATATTTCCCGTTACCTTTTAAAACTTTCGCGCAGTTTTTCGCTATATGGCCGTACTTGTCGCAATTAAAACAAAATAATTAACTGTTTTTATTTTAAAGCAGCTTATCTTACTATTATCGCTTCGCGTTATATATATTTTCTTTTTCTTTTTTAATATCCTTATTTCGACATTCGGTAATAAAATTGTCGTATACTTAATTTACCGTTATAATCGGGTATTAACGAAACGTTTCTTTTATTTAACCTTTTTAAGTTAAAATAGTTATATCGTAATTACGTTCCCGAATTAAATTAATAAATATTATAACCTATTACTTAATATTAACTAATATATTATTTTCAATAAAACAGTATACGAAATTTTTAAAATTAACTATATAATCGAACAGTAATTATTTCTTTAAACTTTATTTAACAAATTATAATTAAGTCCAAAAATCTATTTTTTAATCAATATTACGCGTTCCGTACGAACGTTTTGCAAGGTAACTATATAGGTCCAAGCCTGAAAATAAGGCTGAGCCAATATACAGAAATCATGCCACGATTAATTTTTACGATAGATACTATATTCAGTATTTTCAAATACGATAACTTTTCAAATGATTTTTAACGGTTGGATAGATTGCATACCTTAGTCCCGTACTTTACTTTGATTTCGACTGGTAGTTACCAACAAGCTTCAGCCCTGGTGAACCTTATGCCCGTTAAGGTTTAGCAAAGTTCTTAAAGGCCTTACAAATAATAGGTTTATACGGTAAACCTTAAAGATAAACCTTAAAAGTGCATAAAAAGTTTTGCAAACCTTCGTTAATTTTACGGCTAAAATTTCAAACCTCGATCGTTCCCACAATACCTTTTCAAGTTCTTATCCACTAAAACAGCAGCCGAATATAATATGCTACGTAATTTTTAATATACGATACCGGTCCTCCGTAACGAAAAAGCTTACGCAAAAACTATAACGTTTATAACAATTAATGTCGATAAAAACACCGGATTCTCTAAAGCCGTTAACGTCACTATCGACTTGAAAGAATTTTTACAAAAAAACCGAATTCGGCTTTTTATTTTCGGATATCACATAAGTTTTTAAAATAAAAATAACCGACTTTCCGAATAACTTATACGGCGTAATTTTATATCGGCAAAAATATTACTAATAAAACTATAGGCAGATAATAACAACGGGTTAAAAAATTCCGAAATGCAGTTATTGAAATAATGCACGTTAAAGTAATACAAACGGTAATTTGCCAGGTTGCATAAAATAATACAGGGCTTCCAGAATTCAAATAAAAATCGACGTAAATAAGAGCTTATTCGGGACTAGGCAATCTGGAATCGCGTTAAATTAAGATACCTGCGAAACGGAAAAGGGTTAGTGAAGCTAAAAATTAAAGTAGCAATTTATCATTTTATCCAAGTATATACACGGTTACGTTTTTTCGAGAAAGAGTACGAACGTTTTAATACCTTAATTATTTCAGTACCTTTCGTAAATTCCGTAATAACTATTATAAGGCTTTTTTTAACGTTTCCAATAACAGCTACAGCTAATTTAGCTTCGTTTATATAAGTAAACTTCGCCAAATCGCTGTTACGGTATCTAATTGCTATTAAGGTTACCCGAATAGCCGTTTTCTATATTCTTTAATTATTGTTACCTTAAAGGTAATTTTCCTTGTTAAGCTTAAAATCGAAATATTTCCAGTTTAGATACGTATCTTTTTTACTATCGGTGCTTTCGTTCGATAACTTCGCAAACATCTTTATTATTTTCTCTATATTAAAACTTTCCGGTTAACCTTCCGCCGCGTTTTTTCCCGAACGCTGTAACTTTTCTCGACGTTATCGTAATTCTCTTTCTTTCAAGTCCTTTCGGACGTCACCGTATCGAAAAACTTCTGCTATTAATTGACGACGGCCGCTATAAAGGCAGACGTTTTTCTCTTGCTTAAAACGATTAAAAGAGCTGCAAAACCTTTCTTTAAACGGAACTAATTTCTTTAACAGATATGCTACTAAGCGCTTTTACGCCGAGCCTGTCGTCAAACCTCCCCCCCCCTCCCCCCCCCACTACCGGAACGGTACTTTAAGTGCAACACAAAACGGATAAATCGGGATATTAATTATGCTAAGAGACGGAACCAGAAAATACTACCATATCAGCAAATATATATTGCAATTAGATCTGGGATGCTATCTGATTAATATCCTACAAATTAAAAAATAGAAGCAGCTATATATAACCTTCAGCTCCTTTACCTTTGCAATCCTAAGGCCATATATCAAACCCTTCTAACTCCTTTTACCGCTTTTTTAACAAATTACCTCAACTACCAACATAACTATTTCGGGATGTATCTAAATAAATGCAGTATATTGCAATATATTATTTCCGTATATACGAAATAATAGAAAACTTTAATCGAACAACTAAACCTTACTTTATTAAATAAAGTTATCTTTTTCGAAAAGACGTAACCGTACATAAATTGGATAAAATAATAGATTGCTATCTTAATTCCTATGTTTTACTAACACCTTTCCGTTTCGAAGCCCCTATTCACGTCGATTCCTATCGGAATTCTGGAAACTCTTTGCCATCTTTAGTAGCCGGGCAAACCATCGCTTGTAGCTTTCCGACGTATAATGCTTCAGTAGCTGGATTTCGGAATTTTCCAATTCGTTATTATTACTTAGAAAATCGGTTATTGTGATATTCGGCAATTAAACGGTAACCGAAAATTAAAAATTCCAATCGGTTTACTTAGGAAAAATCTTCTAGATTGACAGTAACGTCGACCGCCTTAAATTATGAAGCAATTTTTTTTAAAATAAATAACTATGAAAAAAAAAACGGTTTCTGTCAAAACCTTTCTATAACGGATAATAAGTATTTTATATTTAAGGTTACCTGGCATGTTATACTGTTTCGGTTCGTATTTTAATTAATAATAACTTAAAAAGCCGTAAAAATGATTTAGGTTAGATTTTATAATCGTGAAACTAACGAGGGCTTACAAAGCTTTTCGCAAGATTTTAAGGTTTATCTTTAAGGTTTATTTAAGGTTTACCGTATAAAGCTATTGTCTGCCGTAGAAGAACCTTGCTAAATCCCAACGGGTATAAGATTTACTAGGGCCGAAACTTGTCAGCAACTATTCGAAATCGAAGTAAGGTACGGGATTAAGGTATGCAATCTATCCAAACCGTAAAAAACTATTTAAAAATTATCGTATTCGAAAATACTAGATATAATATCTATTATAAAAATTCTATCGTGGAATCATTTTCTGTATATTGGCTTAGCCTGGCAACTGAGGCTTGGACCTAACTTTTATCTTGCATTAAATAAAGTTAAGATATTTTATATTAAGTTAGAATTATTTTAATACTTTTAAAGTAAAGCTTTATTAGCTATTATATATATATATAACCGTATAACGTATAATATAAGCAAGCTATATACCTAAGTAAGCTGTATACTTTTTAGCAATTCGTAATAACAAACCTAAATAAAACAACGATAATGTAATAAATTTATTCAAATTAATCGGATTTTTTTCGCTAGATATATCGACAGCTTTTTTATAAATACGCGCATTATATCCGGGCTTACCATAAACGTTACATTTCCGGTTTTTCGGTTTAACCCTTTTGTAATAATTACCTTCCGCTGCTGTTGGCTGGAATTTTTTATTACCTTTTTTTCGACTAAAAGAGCTTTCCTTTTTGTATAGTAAGTATTTCTTTCTTTTAGAAACATTTGTTTTGGATTTTTCGGCATTTGTTAAAAAAAGGTTAATTTCGCGTAATTTGGCATTGTTTAGAAAAAACGTTTTCGGATAAAAATATTAAGTTACTTTTTGTTAAAAGATTAACCGATTTAACCATTTTTATCAGCGGATTTCCTTGGTAATTTGTAATTCCTTCTGGAAGTATTGTCCCGTTTTTTTGTTTCTTGGATATTTTAAGGGGTTTTCGACGGTGGGGAAAAAATGGAACCGGCGGAGGTAAGCGGCGAGACGGTCAAACGTAAATATAACTAAAGGAATTCCCAAATCGGAAAGAAATAATTAAAATTAAATAAAACAAATCCAATTTTAATAAAGCCGGATTTAATATTATCGGACGTTATAACAGTTTTAAACGCGTTGTAAAATCCGGTAAGAACATCTTCTTTAGCGATAGAAATATAATAATGTCGTATTAAATGTTCCATATATAACGTATAAACGCGCTTTAAAATAAAAAAAATAAGATATATCGAAAGGTTAAACCCGATAAAAAAATTAAAAAAAAAACATGCAAAATATAATAATATCTTTATTCGCGTAATATTCTTCGCGTTTTATCGAATGGTAATTTTCGTAACTATCGAAAATAAAAAAATATTTCGGTTTCTCCGTACGCGTTCGAATACATTTATCGAAATGCTGACTTTATATTATATATAATACGTTTGTAATTTAATTATTATAATTAATTCCGACTTTTTCATTAATAGCTTATAAGTTATCGCGATAGTAAAATTTAAAATAAATTTTCTTTATTAAAATATTATATAACTATATAACTTAACTTTGCGAATTAATAACTCATATAATTATAACTTATTTCTGATTATTGTATTACGTTTATTTAATCTTTTTACGTTTTTTAACGCTTATAATTATTTTACCGTATATTATTAAAAAACTTATTAAAAACCCCGTTTTGTCGAAATTATAAATATCTTTTTCTACCATACGGTATTTTACGATTATAACCCGAATAAATTTAAACTATTTACGAAATACCTTTAAATTTTCGCATAATACCTTTTAATAATTAATTTTTCGATTTAAACGCGTTTTAAGTTTTTTTTACTGTCGAACAAAGTTCAATACCTAATTAACGTTAACCCGTACCGTACCGCGTAAAGCAAATAACAAATTCGCTATATTTTTAATATGTTAAAGCCGGACAAGAAAGTTCGCGTATTTAGGTTAACAATTCGGTCGATAATAGATTTCCTTTCGGTTGGTATTAATTTTCGCGAACTAAGGACGGTATTAAATCGAGCGCGTTTGCTGTTATATCATGTTATTAAAGTAATAAATAAAATATTATAAATCGAATTAAGCTTTTTATAATTAATTTTCGAATTGTTCTTTTTAATCTGAACGGCTAGGTTTATTTTTGCTTTTTTTATAAGTCGTTCCATATTGTAGTTGTTGAAAAATACGTATTTAAAGTTAAATAGTTAAAATAGTAAAAAGAGTATACAGCTCGCTTGTATGTATAGCTCGCTTGTGTGGTACGTTACTTTATAAATATTTAAGTTATAAAATGCTTTTTAAAGTTTATTACGGCTATAAGTCTTATATAGATTATATATATACGTAAGGATTTATAATATATTATAATACGAATAAATATAAGTACAAGCTATACCTTTATATTAATAAAAACGTTATTATAAGTTATAGTACTCAAAATCACTATTATAAAGTATAGGATTTAAATAATAAATCTTTTATATAGATACGGAAAGGTAATATATTAGAAAACCACTTTGTTAATAATGATAAGCTGGTAACAAGGCTACAGCTAAAAAGAAGGCTTAAATAAAGGCTGATAAAGGGGCTATATTGCCCCTTAATAATTTCAGTTCAAAGGGGTTACTTAATAACAAATACTGTTAGATATATGGGATCTTAGTTGCGTTGTTGTATTCAGCTAATTGCGCAGCTTCTTAGCATGCGTACTCCTTTTGTATAGCCTAGCAACGGAATAATTATCCTTCGATTAAAGCGTAGCCTTCTTTAGTTAGGGTGCTTTAGTATACCTGGCTAGCTGATATACCCCTTTAACGCTTTAAAGAACTCGGAACGTTAATCGTTATATTTCTATTACTTTTTAAAGCTATAGCCTTTTATTTAACCTTTTTCCGGTGATTGTATCCTTTAATTAGCTAATTCCTTATTAGAAATCGCTTTTAAAATAGGTTTTTGCAGATTTAAGGCTTTTATATAATCTATTAATTCTATTTCCTTTTTAAAGTTTTAAATGGTTTTTGTAATAGGGTTTTGATTAGTTTAATAGTTAATATATTATTTATAAGCGTATAACGTATTCTATTTAGATATATTTTTTTACTTTTCGTAGTTTGTAATTATATATATTTACATGCTGTAGTTTTATCCTTAAAATGGTAACGTGGGCGTTGATCAGTTATATGGTTAGTTGATTATTACATTATAAATTTAACGATTCTATATATAGGCCGATTTTTAGTTTTTTGAGTAATCGAAAAGCGAATAAGGGTTTTTTAATACCTTGTGCAAAAAATAATAATTTCGTTTCGGTTATAAAAATAATTATTGTATTTTCCTTATTTGCCCGTTATTATATTACTTTTTTAATTATCTTTATAACGCAAGCTTTGAAACCTTTTCGATTAAGTGTATTTTTTTGTAAAGAAGGCGTTAGTCCAGGTGTTTATAAAGTCCTTATTATCGAGTTATAACATTAACGTTTTAGTATTAATTAGGTACCGTATAACGCGGTTAGCTGCTTTATAGTATAGGTTATTAAGGTTTAGGTTAAATCGAGTAAATCAGGATATTGCAAAGGATATAGCGGGTTACGTCTGGACCGTAACGTATAAAATAGAACCGAATCTTTTAAGATAATTTTTAATAAACCCTAAATGGGCCAGATTAAGATCTGGTAATAATTTAGCGTTTGTTATTAGCGTTTTTGAGAAGTTACTTAGACTTTTTTTAAGCATTAATTTAGTTAGATTTTTCGGTCGGGTTTGTTTTTAATTATTTCGATATTTAGAAATTACTGTAAGTTCTTATTTTCTATAACGGTGTACCGTTTTTGTATTTGTTGAATTAACCGATTAACCAGGGCTTGATTTTTTTTGCTGTACGTAATAACAATATCTTCGACGTGGAAAAAGATTAGCATTTTTTAACGAAAGAAATAATAAAGTTTATAAGGAACAGGGCTAAGTTTTAAATTTTTAAACATGTTAGTAAAGCTTGTTTGTTAAAATAACGGTGATTCTTTTAAGCCGTATAAAGCCTTTTTAATTAGGAGTATCCTGTTACGTTGAGGGTATTTTGGAGGCGTTTTTATATATATTTCGTAGGGTAGGTACGCGTTAACAAAAGCGTTTATAGAGTTATATTGCTTAAGTTTTAGGTTGAACTTAGCCGTAATAGTTATTAAGGCTTTGAAAGACTTTCTAGCTAGAGTGGATGCGTATATATTGCTATAAGCGTTTTTAAGCTATTAATCGCTTCATACGATAAGATATGCCTTGTATTTCTGTAGCTAACTATATTTATTACACTTATAGACGTATACCTATATATATTTTAGAACTTATTTCCTTTTAATAACGGACTAATCGACGATCTCCCAGGACTGTATGTCCTTGTAATTTTGCAAATGGGTTTTTTTGGCTTTTAGAAAGTATGTACTTAGTTCTTTATAGTTTCGCGGTAGTGGCGGTAGGTTTTACTTATATACCCGTTTTAAAGATATAGGTAACGTTTTCATTTTTGTATTAAAGCCTTGCCGATTGAGGTGGCGCGTATTTCGAGATTTTATTTTTCTTAATCTTCCGTAGTTTATCGGCCGATTATTATGCGTACTTACGACGTGGGTTAATTTTAACAGTATGTTTCGAAATACACGGGAAGCTTAAGTTTACAACCCGTAAGATACTTTCGTTTTTTACCGTTATTTTGGGTTAAATAACGTAATAGAAGCTTAGAATTACCTTTATTTTTTCCGTCGACGTAATAATCGTAACAGTTATTAAGGCGGACGTTAACAGCAGTAACGGTTTAAAGAACGGTAATGGTTCGAATATAATTATCGTATAAAGGTAATTAGTTCTTTGCGTATAGGTTTATTTTACCCTTTTCAGTACGTTTTCGACGCCTGTGTTATTATGAAGCCATTATTTTTATTTAACCGTTAATTAAAAGATTTTATTTAGAATTTCTTTTCTATATATGTACAAGGTAGCCCTTAGTTTAATTAAGTACGTAAACTTATCGGAATAGGTTTTGTAGTTCGTTTTCGATAACGTGGAAAAGGTTGTTTGTTTAGATTTTTGATATTACCTAAAAAAGTAGCTTTTTCGTTAAATTGTACGTTTTGAATAGTAATAATTTTATTCGTTAACGGGTTCTAAATTTTCTAAATATTTGTTAATCGTTAATTGACGAAAAAGCCTATTTATATTTTGGAATTTAGTTTTTAAAGCTTTTTTTTCATAGCAGTAGACGTTATAACGTAAGTTATAAAACCGTAAGTTTATAAATAGATTTGTTAAGGCTTGCGATTAAGTATTATAATACTGTTTTTGTGCGTTAAAGAAGTGTAGTAAACTTTATATAAAGTTTGCTAAAAGAAAGCGTATTTAAAGATACGGTTATATAGATATATTGCAGCTTTAAGTTGTATACGATTAAAAACGTAGGTAATTTAGCGTTATTTCGTATTGCAGTCATTTTTTATTATTAAATCTCTTAAACGTTTCGTATTCCCGTTTTGGGCCTGGGTATGCGGTACTGAAGGTTTAAGCCTGAGATTTTAAAAAGGTGACCGGAAGATATTTCGAAGTTGATAATTTTTTAAAATCTTATTATGATATTTAATAACCTATAAGAAAACCTTGTTTTGCTTTTTTAAAACACCTAGAATGTATTTAAACGTAATAATTAATATATCTTGTTTTCGGGTTTTAAAATAAATATCTTAAATAAAACCTGAATCTCTGCTGGTTGTAAATATAACGTATTTATATCCTTTAAGAGTTTGTTTTTCGAAGTTTATAAAGTTGACGGCGATTTTCTATCCTAATTAGGAAGTTTTCTTTTTCGGTTTACGGCGTATTTGCCTCTTAACGCTTACTTTATTATATACTTAATATTTAATAATTATAAAAGATATTAATTAGAGGTTTTTTGGTATAAGACTGCAAGTAAGCAACTATTTTAAGGCTTATATAATAGGGCTGCACGCAGCCCCTATTATGGGCACCGGAGTTACGCCGGTGCTAATACGCTAGGACCACGTAGCGCCAGCGTTAACGTCGCGTTATATATTTCTTATATATAAACTGTATTTTCGATTTTGTTTTTTTTTCTTTTTAGTTAAAAAATAAATCCTTTTAGGTAATTAATTGTAGATCGTATAGGTTAAACTTTTTATAAATTTTTTAACTTATAATAACAAAATAAAAGACGTTTAAAAAACGATAGAAGAATTCGAAAAATTTTCGAGTATTCCTTAAAAGGTTTAATAAAGGGCCTTTATAAACCCAGAAATACAGAAGATGCTAAACGCGATAATAAAAACCTTAATTACCATATTAATAGCTATAAAGTAACGTATAAATTTCTAGTTCGAAAGAAATAGAAATAAAGTATTGTTAATAAAGTAATATATAAAAAGTTAACATATTACTAATAAAAGACTAAATAACGCAACCGAGTAACTTAAAAACGAATTAATTATTTAATAGAAAATTATCGAAAAGTTACGCGTTTAAAAAACAATATTCGATAAAAATACCTTTATTTTTGCAACCGAATACCAATCGGAAATTCGCGAAACTCCCGATTCCGAAACAGCTTAAACGACCGAAATAAAGCAAAAGCTTTTTTTTTAACTAAATAAGTTCGACGGGACAAAAAACGTTTTTCGGGTTAATTCGTTTTTATAAGTTATAAATTAAAAATAAACGTAATATTTATCGAAAAGGTTCGTAAGTAATTTTACGTTATATATAGAAAATTCGAAAATAACGTATAACATATAATTATTATATATTATATTACCGGAAACTTAAATAATAATTATAACTCGATTACTTTTCTCTAAAAGTGATATAAATAATATAATAATTATTACCGGAAAAAAAAGCCGAACGGTTTAAAAGTTTAAAGCAAGCCGATAACGTAAAGTTTTCCTTTTTTTTATCCGGTATTCGGAAAAACGTTAGTTAACGCGGGAAATACGGCATAATCTATAAAAGCGAAATTTACGTTTTTAAAGAAAACCTTAAATAAAAAAAACTTACTTAAATATTAATCTTAATGGATTTGTTTGAAAATTATAATACCTAGGTTAATAAAGTAATAGAAATCGTTAAACGTTTCGAAAAAATATCGCCGTAAAGAAAAACGAATAATTCCCTAATTACTGATAACGGGAAATTCGTAGTTAATATTAACGGTAATATATTTATATCGGAAATGTCGGTTATAAGCCAATAAGGATAAGGAAACTGAAATGTATAAGGTACGCTTAAGTAACGTATACGATAAGTTACTTAAGAAAAACCAAATATGCGTAAAGCAAAAAAGTTATATTTACGTTATAACCGTTTTAATTATAGGATAACCCGTTACTCGTTTTTACCGGTAATGAGACTATAAAACGGGATTAACCTTTTCGAAAATTTTAATTTAAAAAAACACAAATCGAAAAAAGAGAAAAGAAAAAAGAAACTTCCGAATATCGGCGAAATCGGAAACGAAAAGCGATTAAAACAGAAATAAATATTGCAAAACAAAAAATAAACGGCATTTTATTTATTATCAATATTTCTATTAATTAAAAAAGATTCGTGGAAGTATTTATTAATTAGAAATATAAATATTTTACGGTAATAAACGTAAAATTCGTAAAATGTTTAAAGTTACTGCGTATTTTAATTACGAAACGAAAATTAAAAGAAATTCGGAAAGAAAATCCGGTTTATTAGGAAAGAATTAAAATATAACGTATATGAAAACGAATGTTAACAAGTATAAAAATTAAAACTTTTGTGTATATTATTAACGGGTTAAATTATCCTTTAATATTAAAAAAACTTTAAATGAAATATTACAACGTCGTTAATTACGTAAAAAATATTTTTTAATTATAAAAACTACGAGTTATATAAAGGTTTATAAAAGAATTACGAATTATCTAGAAAAAACGTACAAACGGTTCGCGAAACGAAAATAATTTTAATAATTACTTTTAAAATTAAGTTATAAAAAATAAAAGGGATTAAAAAAATCCCGTTAAAAACTTAACTGTTTTCAGTTACTTTAATAAATATTAATAAAACGCTGGCTTTAAAAAAACGTTTTTGTAAACGAGAAATTTCTATATAAGTTAAGAACGTTTCGGAAGTTTTTCGATAAGGAACTAAAAAACGTTTTAATATTTTATAAGCCCGGAATAGATTATGAAATCCGGCTATACCGTGACGAAATAAGGAAAAGGTTACCGACACTTTAAGGTTTTTTATATGCCATGTTCTGTAAGAAATTATTTGCATTAATGAAAACCTTAACAGAACTTTTCGATAAGGATATATTTGCGTAAATAATTTATTTACCGGGGCCCCGGTATTATTTATTAGAAAATTAAAAAAGAAATTACGTTTTTATTATACTTATCGGACGTTAAACGAGATACCCGAAAAAACTCGTTATTTCTTATCGTTAATTTCGGAAACCTTAAAAACGATATTATACGTAAAATATTTTATGAAAATAAACGTCCAAACGAAATTTAATAAAATTAAAATTAAAAGGAAAATAAATAAAGAATTACCTTTAAAATACGTTTCAAGTTATTCGAATAACTATTAATCCTTTTTGGTTCATACGGTATTTTTACGATTTTCCAATAATACGTTAACCAAATTTTACGGAAATATTTAAACGTTTTTTTATTTTGCATATATGGATAACATCCTTATTTACTCGTTAAGGTTTAAAAGAATTATATATAAAAAATAAAAATAATTTTACGCCGTTTGGGAAATATTAACTTAAGTTTCGATATTTTCAAATACGAATTTGCTGTTAAATCGACGAAATATTTAAGATTTATTCTAAAAGCAAAGTAAAAAAGAACGATAGACTTAAAAAAGTTACGCGGAATTCGCAAAAAAATAGGTTTTAAAATATTTAAAAAAAAGTACGAAACTCTTTTAAATTCGATAACTTTTACCGCAATTTTATAACGCGTTATATAAAGTTAATAACGCTTTGAATAACTTTTATACGAAAAAAGAAATTTCATTAAGATAAAAAACGTTCGAATAATTTAGAAACGTTTCTATATTAAAATTAGTTTTAAATATAATAAAATCTCGAAAGACTTATAATAATAAAAACGGATTATTCCGAATACGTATACGGGAAATGTTGATTATAAGCTAATAAATACAAAGTATTACGTTTAATTACTTATTACGTTAAAAATCTAAACGTAATTGAAATTAATTATAAAAGATATAACAAAAACTTTTTAATAATAATTAATTACTTAAAAGCGTAAAATATAAAATTACGTAACGTAATAGCTTCGTTTAAAATCTTTACCGATTACAAAAACTTTAAATATTTCATAATTACCAAAAAGTTACATAAACGTTAAATAAAGTAATTAAAACAAATTATGGCAATTTAACTTTTATTTAAAGTTCCGCGTAAGCCGTTTAAATATTAAGGTGAACGTATTTTTATGTAAAAAATAAGATGTGTTTGTTAAAAATATTAATAATAAGGAAATTAATTAGGAATTTCAATTATTAAAAAGTATATAGTTATCTTTATTACTTACGAAAAACGCAAATAATACGGAAGCCCTTTTAACGATAAATAACATTAATATAAAAGGTAAGACATTTTTTACGGAAACCTAGATATTTTAATAATACGAAAACTTATAAAAAGCATAAAACGTAACGTTAAAATATAACAAAAGTTATTTACGTATTATTAAGATTATTACTGAAAAGAAACGCAGTTTCTTTTTTAAATTATAACTAATAATATTTATTATTAAATATTCGCTAAACGCGAAAGGTTTTCCTTAATTCCAGGAACGTCTATAGATTCCGGATTAAAAACCGTTTAGAATAGTTTTACTCTAGAATACGTACGATTTTTATCTAATCGGATACCCGGGGAAAGAAGTAACGATAATAATATTTACAAAAAGCTTTTTTAACCGGATATATACGGTATAATTAAACGCTTTTATAAAAACGTATAGAAAAATAAATAAAAAAGCTATTAAAAACTTTATAAATTTTAAAACGGTTTTATAACAAGTTATTAATAAATTTTATAACCGACTTACTGGTAGTTTCTAAATAAAACCTACTTTTTTTAATAGTTATAATAAATTGGGACGGGGTAATATAGCCCTAATCAGTACAAAATTGTAAAAAATATCTTCGTATATATACTCAGTGGTAAATTTAAACGCAATCTATATTATATAGTATTAAAACCATAATAAAATCTGGTAATGAGGTTACGCCTAGCGAAATTAAACCTTTAGAAATATATACGCAATATAAAACCATTAATTATCCGAACCCGGACCAAAATCCCGGCACACTGCCCCATTTCAATCTTCTTTTCTTACAATAAACATCGTCCTCGAATTATCGTAAGAAACAACTAAAACTTAAAATAAGCAATCTTAATGTTATAAGAAATACAATATACTAATAACCCAGTAATTAATCTAATTAATGTTTACGCAACTTATCCTCCAACTTCCTTAATTCGAAATTTCGTTTTTAACGTTTAACTAAATCTTTTCGTTATCTTTCTTTTTCCCGCTTTTTTTAAACTTTATCTTCCGGCATCTCCGTACTAATCAATTACTTATACTTTATCTAGCCAAGTTATCCTTAAAAGAAATACGGCTTAAGCCGTATTCTTACATCTTTATATGTATCCTCTATCCAGCAGTATAATATAATATATTTACCGTATATTATCGTATATGTTCGTTAATTACCGAATTCTAGATACGGTATATATCCCAAATTCGACGGAAATCCTAAAAATAACGATTCAGGCTTAAAGGTAAACACTTTAATTAATTAAGACTATCTAAATAAAAAAAGGGCATTATTGGATATAAAAATAATTCGAAAAATCGTTTAATAAAATAAATTAATCGAAATACGAGGGCTTTAAATACTTTAAATTCGGGTATTATACTTAGTAATTCGGTAACTAGTTAATTAATTTTTTTTCGTATAAAAGCTCGTTATTAAGAAATAAGTATTTTTAAGCCATATTCCGGAATCATAATTTACATCCTCTTGCTTTAGTTTCAAACTTAAGTATTTTTTAATCATTTTAATAAATACGAACTTTATTTAGCTTTTACCGAATCCCGTTTATTTAATTATCGATCCCATTTCCTATTGTAATAGATTTCGTATAATAATGTAATATATATATACAAACCACAATTTACATATATAAAACTTAAACTAAAAAAGTATTTTAATAATCGCTACATAAATAAATAAATTATTAAACCTGCTTTCCGTCCATACGCGGTTATATACTTAAAAAAATAATCGGGTACGGTCTAAATTAAGGAAAATATCAAACGTTAAAATAATCCGTATTTTCTTAATATATAACATGCTAACCCAATAACCCGTCTTCCTTTTTTTAATTAAGACTTTAACTTAAACGATACTCCAAACATAATAAAAATCTTTTTATCTAATTTCTTTAACAACTTCACTAAACATAAAAAGTAATTTATTTTTTGAAATTATTCATCCGGTTTTTAAAATACATATCAAGTTATGTTAAAGCAAGTAAGCAATAAGTTTTAATATAAAACCGGTAATATAATTAAACTGTAAATATTCCCGGTTTTATATTATTATAAACATCCGCCAAAACAATATCGTAACCATATTATACTAATATTCTCGGTTCTAACCGGACGGTAAGGTAACATCTCCTTACGGGCGTCGTTCATTAATATCATAAGATATAATCGATATAATTCGATCGAAACGAATTTAAAAAATGGCTTTTTTTACGGAACAGAACGCTAAATTACTGTTATACATCCTAACTAAAAAACGATCCATATCCTCGTTATCCTAAATACTAACGTTTACTTTTTAAGAGTGTTTTCCAAAATGCAAGGTATTTAACTTTTTAAAACCCTCATTTTCACTTTATATAATACGCTTCTTAAATAATAACATAATAATTAATTTAAAACTAATCGGAACGAATAAAAATACTTTAAATAATGCTTAGTAATTTGAGATAACCGTAATAAATAAGGATAATGTATAAAATAAGTATTTAAATAAATACAAATATATAAATATACTTAGATAAATAATATTATAAATACGCTACTTTATAAGTTATATAAATACAGGAAAACGTTAAGAAATAACAGCAAATTATGCGTTTAACTAATTAAGTACTTCTAACTGTAACAAACGAATTTTTAACCGTAAAACGTATGCGCCGAGGAAATTCCAGAAAATTTTATCTAAAGTCGTTAAAAAAATGCAGTTACCTATTACGTTCTTTAATTAGTTATATATGCGCTTCCTTCGCATCCACACATTCCGAAACCATTCTTTTCCCACAACTCTTCTATAATATATTTTTATCAACAAAGCCTTTATCCTCCTACACCTGCACACACTCCCACATTAATCATCCATTATAAATTCTCGTCAGCCATCCAAATTACGCAATTTCCGTAATTTTCGCATAAGCGAAAATCCCGAAAAACTAATTCCCCCAATAAAAAGGTTCTTTCTTAAAAAACAAACAAAACCAAACAATCTACAAGCAGGTTCCGGTAACGCAAATCCGATCAGTTTTAAAGCCGGAAAAAATAAACGTAAGTTTAAATAAGTCGTTAATTATCATAATTAAATCTTAACGGCATCAAATAATAAAATATTTTCCAAATCTTCCACGTATCGATACGCTTAAGCTTTAACTTTTGATCGGAAGTTAAAACCTTTTTTTAATCCTTTAAATAAACGAAAACCTTAAAATCCGATATACCGTTATTCTTAAATATAATCGATAACTCCTACATTTTAATACTAATTCTTTAACAACGATTTTTTTAATTTTATACCGATTAAAACGCTTATAATACCTAACCTAATATTTCTCAAACCTTATCTATTAATTAAACCCAGATAAAATCCGGCCGCCAACCAGATCTTAAGTACTATCGAATAAATAGTAGGTAGTTGCCGATTAATTTCGGTTATTTTAATATCGGACGACATAACATCTCCAAACGGTTTTTTTAAAATGATTTTTATTAACGGCTTTAATAATTATAACGTTTTTTTAAATTACGAATCGAATCCTTAGACTATTTATTAATATCAAAACGTTACGGCTTTCTCGTATTATCTTTAATCGAAAAAAAAACCTAACAAAACTTTAAAATGATACAAACTTAACGTTTTACGTTATTTCCAAACATTTCAAAGTAAATATTTTAATTATTATAACTTAATTATAAATCTATTACTAATCGTTACCAAATATTTAGAAACATATTTATAACTATCATAAATAATACTACTTAAAGTTAATATATCCGATAACGAATTATTAATACAAGTTTTTAAATAACTACTAACTTCCAATCCGATATAAAAACCAGATTAACCGCATCAGGAAAACTTTAATTTCGATCAATTTACGTTAAGTTACTTCGAAACGGTCCAATAAATTAACTTATAACTAAACTCGTTCGGGATCCTTAATATATCTCCGGGTTATTCATTTAGATATTTAATATTCCCAATATCATGCCTTATAAACTATGCAAAAGACGATTTATATCCTTAAAACATCCTAATCAATACGGCATATACCTATTTTTTAAGTATCGATCTTTCCTAGGTTTCCATAAAAAATCTTATAATAATTACGTCGAATTTATCGAAAGGCATAACTATACATTCCGAAATAACGCCTTTCGACAATTTAAAGCCAAATATACCCGATTACTACAAATCGAGAAAAATCTTCGCAAAAATACTTATCCAATAATCCAACATCTTTATTTCGAAAATCTTAAACTTTAAGTTATCGTTACGAATCGCGTATCTAACCGCAGGTTCCGATTTAAAATTCATATAATATAACTTAATACTTAAAAATAAATCGTAATCATTTTATAAAATAATCGTAATTTAGATTAAAAAAACGAAATACGTTTTTTAATAACTGAATTCCTTACAATTAATCGCGTTAATTTCCTTCTTTGTTTTAATCGGACCGTTTTTAAAATATCGCTATCGTCCACAACCGCGTAACCTTCGAACCAACCGCTTAATATTTATACCTTAATATTAATTCTTATTAATTCCGAAACTTTAAATTATTAATTTTCTAATAACTTAACATTAACATTACTTAAACTTTCGGCTATTATACCGTCAGGTTAATCAAATAACGGTTTCGTCCAGTTATCTTTTTATAAATCAATCGGCTCTTAATATCCTTTTTTATCTTTTATAAATTACTTTAATCGATTAACAAAAAAAACTTCCCTATAATTACGTCCAATTAATTTCCTTTAACTAATAAATACCTCGACCAATAATTTCATTAATCAAATATAGTCTTATCCATTAATACTTAAACTTTACATCTTTGGACATATTTATATACCTTAATATATCATATAATAACACCAAATCATTCATTTCCAAAAATCTAATTCTTATCCTATTCCGGTTTCTCTAATTAATACGTTTAGCAACTTTATGGCGCTACTTATTAATTATTCGGACGGCTTTAACCACGTCTTTTACTTTTCGTTTTAATAATCGGATCCGTTACAAAATTAAATCTTTTTTCGGGATATTTAGGTTTTAATTCATAATCCTCCAAGTTAAAAAAATATCTCGATCGGTTATAAAGCTTTTTACCTATATAATAATTTACAAAAGCTAAATCCATAACTTTTAATAATAATATTATGCGCGAAAACCATTTTAACCAAAAATTTAACCCATCTTTTACTAATTTTATTTATCGCTTTTATCAAAACTTTAATAATCGGTACATAGCCTTTTTCGATTAATCCTTATCGCTAAATAACGTACGTAATGCCGACTTTCCGCTTAACACTTAACGCTATACATATTTCGATAACCTCGCCTTTATTCTTTAAGCTACCATCAATCTTAATCTTAATCGAAATACCGTATCAAAAAAAATATGCTTCTCTAAAAACTTATTAATCGTTATTAACGTAACAAATCGTAAAGCTATAACTTCCAAATAATCCGATAATTCGTACCTTACTTCAACCGTAACCTTATATCCATTATCGTTAGGTATAAATTATACATCGATTACCCAAATAACTATTATATCAATAAGTTATAAAAAACCGTAACCTTTTTCGAAACGTTAATTAACAGCTTTCTAACATTTAAAACAGGCAAATACCGCCTCTTAAATCTACCCATACATACCTTTCCAGTAATAAAAAACTGTTATACGTTAATAAGTCAAATCTTTTCCTTTATAACCAAAGCTTTCGTAACATTATTTTAATTATTACATTACGCTTTTGCTTTATATTAACAACCCTTTAATTACCATAACGTTTATCGGCTTTACGCCATAAAATGCCGTCCTAAACGAAATACTTCAAAACTTCCATTTTAAAAACAATTTTTTTACGTATCGTAACATTACGGAAACGATCAAGAAATTCCAAAAATATCAAATACCTAACGTACTCCTACGATTCTTCAAACTAATTACTAATAAAAAATCCTTATTCATTTCCCGATCCGAAAATAATATAAATTATACCCGTCATAATCAAGTTAAACCTAATGAAATTTAACTAAATATTAATAAAATTATCGACTTCTTTTTTTATTAATTATCTAACGCGTCAAAAAAACCTTACTAATTTCCTTAACAAACTATTTACAGCTAAATTTTTTTACTTAAAATATACTTAATTTTAAAATCGAATATTTTTATTTAAACAATTTATTTAATTAACAAAACTTTCGGTAAAAAACTTAAAAAGTTATTAATTTATACCACCAATACCTTAAGGTTAATTTCCAAAATAAATCGAATACCGTAAATATAATTCCGGAATTACCTTAAAATCTTAAAAACCGTTCGATATTCCAATTTGCCAATATCGTAATTTAATTTAACGTTTTTTTAAATACCATTTTCATAACGCATAAAATACTTAATACCGTTAATTAATTAACTTAAAATACTTCTATAACCTTTCCCGCTTACGTCTGTTTTTATAATAATTTTTCCTATACTAAAATTATAATCCAAAATAATCAAAATCGGGGTTATCGTAAAATCTTTCTTTAAAATCTCTATCGCCAAATCTTAATAAAGGCCCCATTCGAAAAATCGGTTCTTACGGAATAACCGGGTTAAAAATTTAACCTTTAAAGCATAATATATAATAAATATCCGATAATAAACGGTAATACCCAAAAAACTTTAATTTCCGTAACGTTTTTATAGGGCTTAATTTCCAAAACCTTAATTACCTTAATATTATCAAGTCGACGGCCATTTAATCTGCAAAAAAAACCGACTATAATAACGGTTTTTTAATACTATTAAAACTTTGCCATATTAATCGTAACACCAGCAAGCTTACAATTTAAAAAAGTTTTATTTATATTTATTAAATACTTATAAACGAATCGTCGAATCCTAAAAGAAATCTCTACCTTATCGTACCTAATCTTTAATTCTTTAATACCAACGTCGTTAACGAATAACTAAGTTACGTCAAGTATTAAATTATCTAAAATCCTCCTAATTATACAACAAATATAAACTACAAAATTAATTAAAAATTCGTTACAATTCTTTGGCATCCATATATCTCGTAACGTAATAACGTTTAACTTTATCGCGGAATTAATTAATCGCAAATTACTATCCTTTTTCTTTACAAGGAATTAAACATTTTTATACGTAATATGAAATTATTCGAATATTTCTTTTTAAATCCGTATTCGTAATACGTTAATTAATTTATTTTTTATGCTAACCGGTATTGTAATACTCTTAACTTACCAAGCTTTATAAAGAATTATACGAATTTTGTAAGCATGTACGATATATTTTTTAATCCTTCCGTATTTTTTCCAATCCCAAATTAAAACCATTTCCTTTCGAAATAATATCTCTTTAAAAAGAACTTTTTCTACGCGGACAAACTTATCGCTTATGTAATTAAAAAAAACCGCGGTTTTTTCTTCGGTAAGCCGGGTACTTCGAAATATATCGAAAAATTTATGAAACAAGGCTGTTAATAACGTACCAAGTTTATCAAGGTTTTTTCCTTTCTAATTAATAACTTCTTATACCCGCTTAAGTTCCTTAACTTTCCAATTTGGGTTTTTTAAAAAAACAGATCTATCGGGTAATACATTATTAACAAAAACGACTTTTTTCTATTTGGGTTTGTATATAATGTTAATCTGGACGGCTCGTTTTTGTTAACATAACTACGTTTTCTTTCCAAAGAATGCCATAAAAAACATACGCCAATTCTTTGTCGGTAAACTATTTTAAGATAGTATCGCCGGGTTTTAACTTGTTTTTAATCGTATCTTAAATATTAAAATAATTTTAATTAAAATAAGTATTATTAATTAAAAAAAGGTAAAAATGCGTAACGGGCTTATCGGTTTTTTCGCTTATAAGTTTATTTGCGCTAATAAAACAACTTAAGATTTTACCGGTTGCTTTTTTTCTGGCTTTTTATTAATACGGATATTACGATTAATTTTTCCTATAAGCATTAATAAAATAATGATTTTTATAAGGCCGAATTCCAAGGTTTTTTTTATAACTTTAAGGTTTATATTTAAAGTTATTTTCGATTTAACTATAAAATTCAATCCGAATATTAATAGTTGCATAACATAGCTGTTATCGACGACAAAAAACGGAATAATAATTAATCGGCTAACGAATTAAATAGGTTCTTCGATAATACTTTCAAATCGTATTTATTTTTACAAATTAAAGCCTATAAACGATATTCGTATTTATTACATAACCAATCCATATTTTTTAATATAAAACGTAACAATAACGTTCGATTTTACTTCAATATCGATTACATTACTAATTAAATCTTCGCCGCCTCTATAACTTACTTTAACTACGAATTTAAATAACGGAATAATATATTCTATCGGATTATAATGCTATATAAATAAAACGCTAGTTTTTTCCTAATTTTTATCTTTATACCTAATATTTATTATTAAAATTATAAAATTATTCCTCGTTATTATTAACGGCTTAAAACCTTAAACCTCGGCTTTAATCATCTTAATCGTTTTTTTGTTAATACAACCAAGTACTTCTAAAGTTTTAATAACCATGAAATTCTTAAAAGCCTTACTAAAATGTGAATAAACCTTAATTAATTCGAACCAAATAATTTTGAACTTTTCTTTAACGTTTTCTTTAATTTCTTTTCCCAAAACTTAACGACGCGTTTATTAATTAAACCGCCGTAATTCAGCTCATTATCAATCTAAATACCAGTTTTTATATTTATAAATAAAAAGTTTTTATACATAACATCGTTATTATCGATTTTAATCTTTTTGGTAATTTTATCAACTTTTTCTTTTTTGTTAACATACTTAGCTATTATAACACTAATAAGTATATCGGGCTAATCAAAATTATCAACCTTTAAAACACGGATTTCCTTTAAATATCGGGTGTTTTTAATTTTACTAAAATTATTCTATAACCAGTTACGTAAAAGTATCTTTTTGTAAAAAGGCATTCCGTTTTTTGTAACAAAATAAGCCATATTAATTTCGGTAACGCAGCTTTAATTATTATTAATTTTTAATCGTTTCAGGATTCTTGTAAAATAAAGCGAATTTAAGGCATTTTTTTATGCGTTATTAAACTTAGCACCGGCTTTTTCATTATCGGTACTTTCGAAAAGGTTTTGTCCGTAATTAAAGTATTACATTTTGTCCTTATATTACTTAGGAAAACTCGGAAAACTATAAATTTATTTAAACACCTTTTTCTAAATCGATATTTACTTATTAATCGCTTATTATTTAAAAATTATCGGAAACTATATCATACCTAACTTAATACGATTATCGGAATTTTCAAAATAAATAATCGTACCGTTATCGTCGAAATAAATTAATCCAGTATTTTCTATATTAAGAAACAGCTTATATTTATATATCGAATATCCAGGCTTTAAACAAAACCAACAAATACCGGGGTTAAAATTATTTAATCGGCCTTTACAGCCCTTATAACCGCCTTGATTATTACGGTAACCACCCTAATAACTACTTCGGCTTTGGTAATAATTATTTCGTTTAAATTTATCTAGCTAAAAACTTACTGCATTAATCGATAAATCGGTACCATAATCGCAAACCTACGGAAATCTTTGTCCTAACAAAGCATAATACTGGGAAGCTTTAATAACTACGTCTTTATGTTTTATCTTTTCTTTAAAAACCTTTAAATTCTGGATTTGTCGAGTTTATGCAATTTTTAACTTTTGTAATATATTCGTGATTTCGGATACCTAATTAAGTTAACTTAACACCGTATATCTTAACTTAGGGTTTCCTTATCGTAACATTAAATATAAACGGCTTTTTTCAATTTGGTCAATATCGAAACGAATTTTCCCTTATTATCTATCTCGGCTTTTATGTTATATCAGGCCTACTTTATTAAGGGCCCAGTCTTTAATTAATATATAAGCATTATTATAAAATATCACGTACAGGTTTTCGAACTTTATAAAGGAATTATTAAAAACCCCTTTTAAACAATTAATAAAAAATCCTTTTAACAAGTTTATAATATATTCGTTTTTAATAACCGTCTTACTTTTTCGTCTAACTTCTTTTAAGATATTACAAACTTTAACAATATGTTTTAAATAATACTTATAAACGTAATTAAATATAAAACGTTAAGTTTGCTTTATTAAAGTCCTTAATTAGTTTTTGGTAATTTTAATTTATTTAAAACCTTGCAATTTAAAGGTTTTTAGGATAATATCGACAGTAGTATCCTATTTAATAATTCCGTCGATAACAGTTTTTACTCGGTCTTTTATGTTAAAACTATCCGTTTAATAAGGTAATTCGGTAATTATTTTAAATTTTTAAGCTTAAACTTTTTAAATAATCGGTAAACGCCCTTAATTTAATCGGTAGCTCCAATACCTAAGAAACGAAAATCCGGATAAGCTAACGAATTCGGAAAAACCATAAAAAATATAATCTTATCTATAATATTTGTTAAAAAACCGTAATCCGTTTAATTAATAGGTTCGTATAATGTAATATCCGGTATAAACTAAACAAACCTAATAAATAATTCCGAAAAAACCTAAATTAAAAAACCTTTTATTCTTTAAGTATCTTAATAATAATCCCAGAAATTCTTTAAATTCTATCAAACTTTAAAAATCCAATCGGGTTACTTAAAAGTTTTATTTCGTTAATTTTACTTTTTTCTTATATATCCATTAATCAATATTAAATAGTAATATTTAACGTTAAATTATAATCTTTTTTGGGAATAAGAAATTCGGGTATTAATAACAAACCGTATCGCTTAACCTAAATAATAATCTTTAAAAACTTTAACGGCTTTTTAACAAACCGATTAAAACCCGGTTCGGAAATTTAATTAAAAACCGATAATTTAATATTATCGTAATTTGAAATTTTCTTTTTTATCGTTAAGTATTTAGGCATAAAATAAATAATTATACGTATCGACTTTTTTAACTATAATCCTCGACTCCGTTATTATGAAAAAATAAAAAACCTTCCTTTTTCACGGTTTAGATAAACAGATTTTTTCCAATTACTGTAATACCGTTTTTCCAAGTTAAACTAAGTTATCTTTAATTAAAAAACCAATACCTTTATCGTAACCTTAACCGTTTTAACGTTTAAGTTAATTATGAATAATAGATTTTAAAAAAAACCACCTAATAATTTTTACATTAAATATTATCCGATTAATAAACAATAGATCCAGATGGCATTATGGAATAACTTTATCGTGTTTTTCTTATTACGTTAAGCAATATTTTCTTTATTTTATAATTTTCGCTTCGTAATTAAAATACGTAACTTTCCAGCCTTATTTCTTTTTTTGTTAATATTCGCAATTCGTTTCATATCGTTTATCTTATCGTTGCTTCATAATTCTAATCTTTTAATTCCGAATAGCTACGTTACTAACGATGCGGTTTTGGTTTCTTTAACCTTTATTAATAATCGTTCGTTCCGTATCGTTATTTCGTAATTTTTTATATAATAAAATTTATTATTTAAATTACGCAATTGGTTTAAAACTGGTTAATTAAGCCAAACTTTAAAACCGATATCTTTGCTTTTTACTTATCTGCCGTCGTATGGGTAAAGCTTTATCCTGTTATAAAACATCGTATTGTTTTAGCTTAATAACTTTCCTTTTAATTGGTTATAGACAACATCGGCGGCGTTATCGTTAATATTCGTTCGTAAGTTCGTAAATATCTCAAATCGTTATAATTACAATCGTTATATTATCGTACCTTTTAATTAAAACTTTATCCCCTCCGTTTACCAATTCCGGAAACCGGAACTACCTCGGCAGCTAACTAAAACTAATCTCTTTACCGAGGACACCAAATAAATTAAGACAGGGTAATACAGCCCTGATTAGTATAAAATCGCAAAAAATATCTTCGTATATATACTTAGTAGTAAGTTTAAACGCAGTTTGTATTATATAATATTGAAACCATGATGAAATCTGGTAATAAGGTTACGCCCAGCGAAAATGAACCTTTAGAAATACATGCGCAATATGGAGCTACTAATCATTCGAGCCCGGACCAAAATCCCGGCACACTGCCTCATTTCAATAACTAACCGGTTATTTAAAGCCGTTATATTAAAAGTAATATGTACGATAAATACGGAAGCATACGTAAAGATGTTCGTATAAATGTATTAAAAATTTCATACCTTTCTTAAGGTTATTCTTAACGATAAAGAAAATAACTAGGTCGGAAAGTTTTAAAATAAGCTTTGCGAGTTAATAAAAATAAAACAACGCCTTTTTACTGCGTTTTACTTAAAGATTAACGGCGTTATAAAAAAAGCAAATTAAAAGGTATTAATTTATTTACGGGCCTTAGTAACGTCCGTTTAATAAAATTAAAGTAAACCTTTTCCGGGAACGATATTCGTAATTAATAATTAAAATACGATTTCGGTACAATTAAGCCTTTTTTTTCTTATTTTACGGTTATTACGCCGAACCAGTCCCGTAAATAAGAAATATTTTTGCCTTTAAAAAAGATCCACGTATTAAAATACAGGGCTTCGTTGGGAAACTTTAAGAAAATATCGAATTTACCTAAGCTGCTATAGTCATAACGTAATAAACTTAAGAAAAAATAACGAATAAGCATTACTTTCCTGCAGAACGATACGAAATAAACGATAAAGTATAAATTTTCTTAAAAAGCGTCGTTATTTTTTAACCGTCGAAAGAATTAAGGTAATTATAAATAAAATACCAGCTAAGTAAGGTAATAAACTTTTACGTCGTAAAATTGATCCCTAAAAATTCTATAACCGCTTTTACGTAAATTTATTAAAACGTACGAGTATAAATCTTTTGCCGTTTTAGATAAACGCAAATATTTAACCTTTATCGATAACCGGAAAAAAAAACAGAATACGCGGTAAACCGCATTTTATATACCCGTATTAAAAAGATAAAAAAAGGCTTTAAACGAAAGTTGCTAGTTAAATAAAAAGGTTACGTAAAGTTTATTTGGAAACCGCTTAAGGAATTCGCGGAAATTAAGGCCTTAAAAAGTTTCAAAAAGGAATACGGAAACTTAACGGTTAACGACAGCTTTTAAATATAACACCTGATTAGGAAAAAACGAAAGCGAAAGGTTACTTCCGAATAACTTACTAGTAATTCTTAAAAAAAGTACGAACTTCGGGAAAGCCGTTCGGGAACTGAAAAGTTTAAACCGGTAAGTTACGTATACATAACTTACCAATAACGTACGAATAATAAAAAATAAAAGGAAAATGGGTAACATACCGGTTACAAATTACTTATTTAATTTAAAAATTTATAAACTTTTTAATTTATTTAAAAGATTACAGTTTTAGAATTACGTATAAAAAGCGCAAAACGCGCGTTAAAAGCGCGTATAGAATTTCATTTTTAATTGGTATTATTATTTTTAATAATAAGTTTTTCTTTAATTCTTTAAATAAAGCTTACGCAATTTCCGAAAACAAAAACGATACGGTTGCTAATTGTAAAAATATTAACCTTACGAATAATTAACGAACGGCGTAAAAATAGCGCAACAATATTTAAAAAAATATTTATATAACGGAATTTTTTATTTTTATAAGTAATACTTTTTTCTCCGAAAAAATAAAGGGCAAACCGGAACCGGACGCTTAAGTATTTATAAGTAACGTACGAAAACGGGATAAATAGCGTAAACTTATTTCTTTACGAACGGCATAAAAAACTTAACCCGAATTTAAAAACTTTGATATCCGTTTTTTCTTAAATGCGGATAAAGTTTGTTTTACCGTATTAGTAATAACAAAATAACGCAGAAAAAGTGTAAAATGGAAAAAAGGTTATTTTAATTAATATAATCGTAATTTAAGGTAACCTTTATAAACTTATTTACTGCTTGACAGATTTTAGGTATATTTACAAATTACGCGAAAGTATAATTAAAAAAGCGCTTAATTTACGATATTAAAATATTTATTTCGAAATATCCGTAATTAAAATAAACGTAAATTTCGCACCGGATAATTTATTTATTTAAGGGATATAAACAAAAAGGAAGTTATTAGGAAATCGCAAATAAATGACGTATTTATTAATTTAATTTATATAAAAAATATTAGGATTAGTATAAAGCGGGTTATATAGGTAAAGTAAGGGTCTTTTTAATATCGAAAAGGGTATTCGTTTAAAGCGACGCGCGTAGTTAGTTTACGAGCCGTTTCTGCGACTTTTTCGGTAACGGTGGATTTTTTTCGGGTTAAATTTACGGGATATTTTAGTACGAAATCTGTAATACCTATATTAATCAGCTTTTAAGCCATTATAAAGTAACGTACAAAACTTAATTAAGCTCCAGTTTCTGAACTGTTAAAGAGCAACGCGGAAAACCGGTTATAGGGGATTTACCAAATTAGGTTGTTATTGTAAGAAAAAAAAAAGGTTTAATTTATAGGAAAAAAGCAAGGTTTTTATAAAGTTATGGGTCGCGGCATATAATTAATAACCTAAGTTAAGCCTAATTCGGAAACGGTAGCACTTATTAATTTTAAGCTAACTAAAAGCCAGGATTTTTATAATTCGTAGCCTTACCGAAAAGCTAAACCCGATTAGGCGAGGATTAACGTAATTAATACGTTAACCCTTTTTCGGATAAATGGGGGGGTTATGTAATAGGGCTATACGTAGCCTTTGTTATGGGCACCGGAGTTACGCCGGTGCCAATACGCTAGGATTACGTAGCACCAGCGTTAACACCGCGTTATATATTTCTTATACATAAACTATATTTTCGATTTTCCTTTTTCTTTCTTCTTTAGTTAGAAAATAAATCCCTTTTAAGCAACTGGTTGCAGATCGTACAGGTTAAGCCTTTCACAGCTTAGATGGCTTAATTGTAAGTATTACAAAGTATTATTATTTATACGTAAAAGTTTTAACGATTTTAAGTTAATATTTCGTTTATATGTAATTAGCAATACGTAAAAAGTTATTACTTTAATATTTTAATAATAAATTTTTTAAATCTATTTTTTAAAATAATTCCAACTTAATTATATTGATTTCGAATGCAATTAGTAATCTTTCGATTATTTTGATATTAATTCCTTTTTCGAAATTATTAAACTAATATTAGATTATAAGAGAATTTTTCGCAAGAGGCTATGTTATATAGCTATAACGTTTTTGTATTGTTAAAACTTTAAAATAATATATTAACCTTTCCGTAACTTTTAATCGAAATAAAGCTGTTACTTACGTATACCCCGTTATTTTATATAATTAACCTGAAATTTAAGAACTTATTAAAAAGTTAAAGATATATATCATAAATATTAAATTTGAAATAAAGGAATTCCTTAAAATGTAAAACGAAACGTTTATAAAAACCCGTTAATTTAAAATTCAAAAACACGCCAGAATTCGTTTTATTTCTTTTAAAAATCAATTTATCTTTTATCTAATTAACTTATTTATAGATTTAAATATACAGTTAATTTCTTTCTTTAAAAATTAATTAAATCTAATTCGGTTTCTAACTAATAACGTTATTATATTCGTTAATCGGGAGTTTGCCGGAGCTTTGTAAAGAAAGGCATAAAAATATTAAGGTAACTTGTATATAACGTTAAAAAATGTTTTATAATAGGTACTTTAAACGTTTAATTCCTTTCGTTTTCGTTTGCTAAGGTTTTAATCCGCATAAAAGACTTTACAGCTGCCTTATTTCGAGCTTAATAGCCTGCTTTTTAGTTTTATTTTTTTAATTAGAACCTTTTTAATTAAAAGAATTATACGGGTTCCTTGGAACGTGGAAATGTTATTTTAACATTTCCTAATATAAATAATAAATAATTTATAACTTAAAAATCTAGATAGTTAGTAGTTATTTCTTAATAATTAATCATATCGGTTCTGATTTTAGTTTTCCGTATTATCTGGAAGGTAATTATCTAATTGTTTAAAAAAATATTATTATCTATAAATCGTTAACATATACAACTGTTAACTTCGTTTCCGGAATCTCGTATCATTAATTTTAGGCCATTATTTTTTTATATTTTATCATTTATTCGTTTAGCTTCTTGCTTAATTTCGAAACTTGGTTTAACTTTTTGGGATATGTTCGTTAGGTATTAATTAAGCGCTTATCGTTGTATACCTTGCCGGATTTAACTAACGTAACATATCATTTTCGTAAATTTCTTTTTATAAAAAGGCTCGTTTTTTTGATTATTAGAAATACCGGTTTTTGAACTTAATTTATAAGGATATTTATATTTTTACGAAATATATCGTATTTCCGATTTCTGTAGGTAAATTCCGTAAAGTCCTAACTATAAGTTTATATACTTTCGGTTGTTATTTTATAGCTATTTATTAAATAACTTATAAGATCTATTTTTTCAGTAATTTCTCCTAAAAACGAAAATAAAGATAAGGTATTAATTCGTGTTAAGTAACGAATTCGTTTTTTCAGATAAAAGGTTATATCGAGTTTCGTAAATTTAATAAGTTATTAAAGCTTTTAATTAAGGTTAATAAAGTCCTAAAGATTACGAATGCGTATTTTAAATTAAAATTCGCTTTTGAAACGATTCTAATCTTTAAGTTCTTTAGAAGTAACGGAGGACGACGATGGTACGGTTGCTATTGTTATTATTAAAATATAGCCTATATCGTTTTAGCAATAACTAGTTAATTGATAATTATTCGAATTAAGCGAATAAAACTCTTTATTATTAGATATAAGGGATTTCAGTTGCGTTGTTATATTTAGCTAATTACGCAGCTTTTTAACATACATACTGCTTTTGTATAGCCTAGTAACGGAACAATTATCCACTGATCAAAACGTAGCCTTCTTTAATTAGGATGCTTTAGCATATCTGGCTAGCTGACAAATACAGCTTTAAAGAAGCTTTAAAAGCTTTAAAAGCTTTTAATGCTTTTTATATTGAAGATATAGCTAAAAAAGGCCTTCCTGCGTTACAAAATAAGCCAGCTTTGCAACAACACCCTTATAACTAAAATAAGAAAGCAGTCAGTCAAAATCAGCTTATACTAGCAGTTAATTTAACTAATAATTTTGATTATAGAAGTGCAGAAAATACAGAAAGGAGATATAACACTAAAGCAGCTTCAGCAACAGCAGCTAGAAATAGCGGTAGCAATTCGATCTTTATATCAACTCTTATACCAACGGCTACGCAGTCGTTTTTGAGGTTGAATAAAAGACCTAATAATAGTATATCCACTAATAATAACAGTATATTTACAGATAATAACAGCGGAAATAAAAGGCAACGAGCAGAAAAAAATAATAACAGGCGAATTAAAAACGGTATTAAAGTAAATACAGACCATATCCTATATACAGTTGAAGATACGTTATTATCGAATTATTAGCTTTTAAAAGAAAAAGCAAAGTTAATTTCGTATTAACAGCTTTAACAATAGAACCTAATACCTTTAACAAGCTATATTAGGTATTAATAAAACCTTTAGCTAGTAGCTTGCAAAGTTGAAATTAAAAAATTAAAACGTTAAAATACTTATTCTATAACCGATTTACCCCTAGGTAAAAAGGCTATAAGGACCTATTAGTTATTTAAATCCAAATCTATAATACATATAAATTCTATTAAAATTTAACTAGACAATTAATAAAAAAAGGATAAAAGATTTAAAACTAGATTTATCGTATAAAACTTTAATCAACAACTAGGTATTAATTATTTAAAAGCCCTTTTACAACAGCCAGGCCTGAAACACGGCATTTAATATTGATTATAGCTGTTAATAAAGGCTGGTATATTATACAATTCGATGTACAAAACGCTTTCGTTCACTTTAACGTAAATACAAAGATATATATACGGTTACCCAAAGGTTTTTATCTAAAAGCTTAAAATCAAGTGGCTAAATGAAATAAAGTTTTATACGAATTAAAGTAATTATCTAGATTATAGTATAAATATCTAACTAGCATATTAATAAAGCATAGATTTATAACGTTTCCACACGACGAAGATGTATTTATAAATAAAGAAACCACGATAATAATTATATGTTATGTAGATGATATACTTATGATAAATCCGTTACTTAAGATTATAGATTTATTATTTAACGAGTTATCCAAGGTTATAAAGTTGCACCGTATAAGCCCTGTTACTTTCTATCTATGTAATAAGATAGATATAAACCGTAATAACAAAATTATAAAGATATTTTAATCCAAATATACTGATAAACTCTTAAATAAATGTAACATCAAAAATAACCCTAATATCAAACCAGGAAATACCCCTTTAGCCAGTAATATCAAATGGGTTAAAAATAATACAACTGCTTCAAAAGAAGATAGTAACAGATATCAAAAGCAAATCGGTTCTTTATTATACCTAGCTTTAAAAACTAGGCCTGATATACCCTTTACGGTTTGCATATACGTTAGATTTATATTAAATCCTAATCCAAACCACTTTAAAGAATTAAATAAAATCTGGGGTTATTTATTAAAATATCCAAATAAAAGATAGTTATATAACTGCAGCGGTAATCCCGAATTAAAGATATATACCGAGTTAAACTGGGGTAACGATATAAATAACCGAAAATTAACATTAGATTATATAACTTACCTAGGAAATATAAGGGCTAATAAACTTATTAACTGGACTTCCCAGTTTCAAAAAACCGTAACTTTAAGCACTTATAAAACCGAATACAAAAGCTTAGAAAGCGCTATAAAAGGGCTATATGTTTAAGTAATATATTTTATTATTTAAACGATTACTTTAACTTAAGATATACATTTAAGCTTCCAGCGGTTTTAACTAATAACGAAGCTGCAAAGAAATTGTTAGAAAATCCTGAATATCATAAACGATCGAAGCATATAAATATATAATATCACTTTATCCGTTAGGCTATAAAAGATAAAAAGGCGGCTATATATCATATATATACCAAAAAGCAACTCGCTGATATATTAACAAAGCCTTTCGATAAAACTTTAAATAACCTTATTTCGAAACTTAATATTATCAATATATAACAATATACAAATGGATGTTTTACCGGAACGGTGTTACCACTTATAATTAATAATAATAAACGTAGATATTATAAATCGAACCACTTACCAAATTCCTGTTTATTAAGCTATATATATAAATATAGATATCTTAAAAGGGGCTTTAGGAAAAGTAAGTCCATATCCCTTATTCGAAAAGGCTGTATATATTCTTGGGGGCTATATCTAGGACTTTGCTTACCCCGCTTTTGTACCTTTAATGATATAGGATAATAAGTGAATAAGCTGCTTAATTATCAGTTACTTACGAATATATATAACCTTGCTTTTCCCTCATTGTTACAGGAAGTCCATAGCTTTGATATAGTGAAATAGACACATTGACGACACACCTTGAGAATTCCTCCGTTCTTACTCGAGCCTACCCTGCGCACTTTTACATACTAAATCCTCCCGGGTACCCTCATTGCTTCCTTCAGGGTAGCCTCACGTTCAGTCGCACAGCTGTCATAATCTTACGGAGCGGGACGGTCGCCGGACTCAAAATTCTCACTTGCGGGCCGGCTCGGGAGCTTATGCTGGAGTTTTACGAGGAGTGTAAACTTCCGCCTCCATTGGTCTATATCCCCGCTGAGGGACTCTATCCTTGAAGACGGACCTGAAGATGGAGGCACAAGAACCATCCTCGCTCGCCCACGGAGCGCGGACGCTCTTCCTCGGCAACGAGGCGAAGAGCAAGGAAGAAAGATGGTTGGTCCAGAAGCTCGGTTGGTGTGCCGCTAGAACCCACGAACTCACCATATTCTCACATTGCATTGCTAACTGAATAATCCTCCTCTTCCGAAGACTTCTTCATACTGACGTACTGCTGCCTCACCTACTTCTTCAACTACCTGGACCGGGCGGCCTTCGCCAACGCCTACGTCGCGGGCCTCAGGGAGGACCTCGGGATCGTGGGCCGCGAGTACAACGTCATTCTCGCCATGTTCACGGCCGGATCCGTCATCGGGCAGGTACCGCACGGCATCGTCCTCCAGAAGGTGGCGCCGCGCATCTGGCTGCCCTCCATGGCGTTGACCTGGGCCGCGCTGACGATGCTGACGGCGGCCTGCCGCACGTACGCGCAGCTGTGCGCCGTGCGCTTTCTGCAGGGCGCCGCCGAGGCCAGCACCTATTGCGGGACAATGTACATCATCGGCAGCTGGTACAAGCCGCGCGAGATCGCCAAGCGCACCGCCATCTTCACGGCGTCGGGCCAGGCCGGCTCCATGTTTGCCGGTATCCTCATGGCCGCCATCTACGAGGGCATGGAGGGCTACTCGGGGCTCGCCGGCTGGCAGTGGCTGTTCCTCATCAACGGCATCGTCACGTGCCCCGTCGCCGCGGCGGGGTTCTTCTGCTTCCCCGACGTCCCCGAGATCACGGAGGCCCGCTGGCTCAACAAGGCCGAGCGCGAGCTCGCGCTCGCCCGGCTCCCGCCCAAGAGGGAGGCCGGCCACCACATCAGCCCCTGGTCGCTGGCCAAGCGCGTCTTCGCCTCGCCCGCGCTCTACATCCTGTGCTTCTTCGCCGTCGTCAGCGGAGCACTCGAGGCCTTCACCGTGCAGAATTTATTTTTGTTATGGATGGGGGAGCATCGCGACCAATTCAGCCAGTCGCAGATCAACCGGTACCCGCTCGGCGTGCAGGCCGTCGGCATCGTGTCTAACTTCCTCGCCGCCGCGCACATCGATGCGACGGGGCGGCGCGTGCCCATGGGGGTTCTGGTGTCGCTGCTGCAGCTCGTCACGGCCGCCATGCTGCTCGTCCCCGGACTGCCGTTCGCCGCCACCTTCTTCGCCTACTATCTGGCGGGGACGTCGTACATCGTCAACCCGGTGTCCTTCGGCTGGGCCAACATCATCTGCCAGCGCGGCGGCGACGACGCCGCGCGCGCCGTCATCCTGTACGCCATGAACGCCGCGTCCACGTGCCTCTACACCTTTTGGGGCATCGCGCTCTACCCGGCCTCCGACGCCCCCTACTGGCGCGACGGCTGCATCGCCATGATCGTCGCCGTCGCCGTCATGCTCGGCATGGTCGCTGCCGTGCAGTGGCTCGATAAGCGGACCCTTGCCAAGTATCCCGAGACGGAGTCCTACGAGATGAACCCTGATGCTTTGCGCCAAGGGGAGAAGGGGGAGAAGGGGGAGAAGGGAGACACGAATGAGTCCCGCACTCCTTGATGATTCATCCTTGTCGTAGAAAGTATGTAGTGTAAACACGACGATATCTCTTGGTATTTTGCCTTCACTGAGATCTAAAAGGCCAACACAAAACTAGGCTCTGCGGTCGTGCCCCGAAGGATTCATAGTGTACTTGGAACCTGGCGTGCTCTGAAGGGCCCTCCGCGTGCTTGATAGTCCCGCAGGCCCTCCCCTTTGTACTTTGTGGCTATTCACGGCCGCTTTCCTGCGATGGTCCTCGAACTTATGCTAGCAAGGATTTGCAGGACAGCGGATTTGATGGGGAAATCACATCACTAAGGAGGCGAGACCATGGCACATTAGGCTTCAATACATTGCCTCTTGAATGCAAATCGCATCTTGACAACGGACCAAAAGGTAACAGGTGTCTGGATAGCAAGGATAGACAAGAGTACTTGTCAGGACTGCATGCAAGTGGCCTCAGATACATAAGGCCGGACAACTATCATGAAACTTAGCGAAAACCAAAACTACCACTCCCATGCCCATTCCACATGGGATTCTGGTCATAAACGGCAGCATAGCCACCAATTATGTCTCCCAATCTTGAGGCCCGCTCACCTCTAAGAGTATGGACGGAAATCGCCCTATACTCCGAAGACAGCAGCGGCTTGTGGGAGGCGACATGCGGGAAGCTGGAAAATATAGCCGCAGTCCGCGCCGACGTGTTCGAAGCGTATGAACGGATTTTCCTGAACGGCGATTACGAGCGAAATATAGCCACGACGAAAGCTGCGATCGACGGCCGAAGCTCCTGACGGGCGCAGCCGTCGGGCTATGCCGCGAGGGTATGCCCAGGTCCATGACCGCCTGGGGCTGTCGGTTGAGGATTGACTATTACGCGCTCGTGGGAACATCTAGGTGACCGCTACACGACCGAGCAGGAGCGGGAGGCTCTCGACTCCGCCTCGCCGAGCTGAAGCTCATATTCGACGAGCGGGAGGATGTCCTATGTCTCGCCGCAGCGTGGAGTTGCGCCCACGCCGCTAGCGAGGCCAAGATCGCGACATAGGCGCGGCGCCGGGAACTCGCCCTTTCGTAAGCTATACGCGGAAGCCTTGCCAGTATTTACCCAGACGGAGCTGATTTCCGAGATTGCATGGAGACTATGGGATACTGGCTACTCGCGTTGGAAGGGGGCGGAAAAGGATACGGACGGGGCGCTGGAGCTTCAGGACACTTATAAGGAGTCCAAAGACATCATCACGGACGCTTTCGAGGCCGCTGGGCTAGAAGGGCTACCCTTACCTATAACACTTACCTATTATTACCCTTGAGTGGTGGCTTTCTGTCGTAGACATAGGGCCTAGAAGCCACTCGCGGGTCGAGCACGTTGTTGCTCCTTTACCCACTTTTTAGATGACATCTTGATCGGAACTCTCTTACCACTAAATCAGAAGGTCTATTATCATCTTTATAGGGACCACAGTCCGCCGTAAGGATCAATACGTGCCGTGAACGATAGCCGGCACCGGCATTTGGCCGAGCCAGATAGAAGCTGTCATACAACTGCAACATACCAACCAGCGCGCCTCCCTACTCCCGGAATGCGAACTAGGGACCTCCGGAGCTCACACCGGCCTCGAAGTAGACCGTCAGGACCCCTGCCGGACCGCCGGCGATACCGTACCCCTTGGCCTTTTCCCTCAGCGCCGCGTGCGCCTCGTCCCGCTCGTCGTAGTACCGCATGTCATCGAGGCTCGCGAACTTGCTCTCGGCCACTACAGTCCAGCCCTGGCTCCGCGGGTCATGGGCCGCCAGGCCCACGCTTAGAGAGAGGATGTAGGGCTTGCCGTCCTGTTTGTGGCTGGTGGTCAGCGATCTCTCCGCTGTGGAAGAAAAAGGAGGTAGGTGGTGGACTTTCGATTGATTAACAGGCCTAAGAGAGAATAACACGGATCGACAGCCACGATAGCGGGGTGGATGGTGCGGCTGATGGGAAGGAGGTGGGGGCTGTTCCGGGGACAGTGGGGCAACGTGGAGCAATGGTCCGTCGACAGGAGAGGAGCTCCGGTGGACCCTCGAAGATGTTGAACCATGAAGTAGGTAGTATGGAAAGTTACCTTCTTCGAACCTGTTTGCATCTCTTTGAACGCCTCGACGAGCTTCTGCTGGCCCTCAGGACTCGGGACCTTGAACAAGGTGACTCGGTTGATGCCGTTAGCCATTACCGTAGCTTCCTGCGTGGGATACTCGAAGGATTTCCGCCTTTTAAAATGATAAGTTTGAATGTATTGAGAGATCTGTTGACGTTAACTTTATAGTGTTCCGGAAGGATTGATGGAAAAGAATGCGCCTCTTTAAGTGCTCGGTTGGTGTCCGCTTACCTGGCGTCACACCACATGCACAAGCCCGTTCGTTCCGGGATACCTCCGCCACGGACATCCGGTTTCCTAACAAAACTGGGGAAAGCCGAGGTGGCTTATCGCTAGCTCGCGATAAACGCTCATTATGAAGAATACCACCGAAGCAGAAACTATTATATCGCAAATGCACCATGCAAATATGCAGACGCGGCCAAAGGGCCTAGATGAAGGCAGAGTGCGGACCTACCAGTTTCACAGCTCCTATCCTTGGCCCATTATCTTCGCAATCGAAACCATCCGGCCAAGTATGCATCATTCCGTCCGTTGTCGCAACTTGAGTAAGGCCAAAGGGACAGGGACTTGGCTTAGGGGCAGGCGAGTGGCCGAGCATCTTAAGATTCCATGACATGGTGAGGGACGGCTAAGGGGGCAGATTGATCAGAGCCATAAAACGGATCGCATTGACGCCGATGACACTGACTGGTGTGAAAGATAGGTTAAGTACCTGTTGGGTTCCATACCAAATGTCAGCCAGGAGGATTGGGGGACGACACATCTATATATGCACAAATGGTGGGGAGCGTGATTCCCCTATTCCAACAAATAGAACCCCATAGCCGTCGCATCATGTATCTCAACACTTCTATGGAGGCCACGAATCCCGATATATCCTGCGAGTCAAAGTTATTGACCGGTTATAGGTATCCCTCTGAACTAAGCCTGGGCTAAAATTCCAGGTACATATTCATGCCTGAAAGTACTCCACAGATACGTCACTGCCGAATTCGCCATCCGGCAGACCCAATATCTTGTAAACGCCCGTCGGCGTCTGTAATCTCTGATTGAGATGATGGGGCGGGATTGCGGGAATTACTGTCGTCTGATCGCGGAACGAGCTTCGATATGGGTTATTATGCCAAAGCGGATATGCCGAGGCGTATGTGAATTAAGAGTTGATGAAAAATATCATTGGGTTGATCGTCGAAAGGCCCCGCAGAGAAGGCCATGGTCACTGAGACAGGAATATTGCTGGGCTTCGCGAGCAGTCTGAGTGTCAATTCTTCTCGCACTTTTGGTTACCCTTCGCCTTATCATAGCCCCCATTCTTTCTTCGTCTCGTGTTGCAAGGTACTAGTGATCTGACATGGTTGCTATCTCGCCAGAAAGGCCTAATCGTGAAACTGCGCCACATTATTAGCTTGTGTTTTCCTGCTCGAGCACAGTTTAGGATTTACTTCATAGAAACCCAACTTGAAGGGCATCACAGGCTCTTGTGGGGGAACAGACATATGATACATATATTCGTACATTATTAACGTTATGACCAGGGAAATGGGGATTTTGACGCAGTCTGAACGGTTAGTTTAGCGCCTTAGTTGCCGTTCGTGAGACTGGAGGTTGCTGAAGGTCTATTGGTTGGATTCTCTTCGCTGACTTGACCTAGATCAACTGCCATGCTCTTCTGATTCGGAGATCTAGTAATCCTGTTAGTCGATCATTGATGACTCGACCCTTCGTAGAAGTTGGTTGAACTGGACGGGAGCCAGACGCCCCCATGCGGGTATTTTCGCTACCGCCGCGGTGTTCCAGGGCCCAGATGAATTCATGTCATCATTTCCGGCTTCTGAGAGACTTTTCCACTTATTGATTACGGCAAGGGAGGATGGGTGCGTTGCTGCGCTCGCGCCGGCGGAGACACTGAAGGAATCTCTTTGTCTTTCATCAGTGTACTTCACGTCGGATTCGCGCCACTCGTTTTTCCATTGTTCATCCTTGCCACTACCGCAGTATCGGGGATTGAGGCAGCCCCAGCAATTAATCCAACCAGGCTCGACAGGAGAGCGGCCATAGCCTAGGTTTTGCCACACATCTATGACAACTTCCACACTTTTGTTCTTGTGCTCGTGGATATGAAATGTTGTCTGGAATTGAGTGGGACAGCTGTGGCACTTAGTTAGGAGAGGACGTTGGAATACGTCCTGTGGCCTTGTTCCAGGGCCGTAGGCTTGCTCTGCACCCAGCGCAAGCTGTAAGGCGCTTGCGAAGGGCCCGATGAATCTGGAGACCATTTCAGAGTCGTTGATTGAATAATGAGAGCAAATCTTGAGGTCATTGGCAACATTGCCGATGCCGTAGCGAAGAAGAACATCGGAGCCTTGTTGATGAATGGGAACCCAGAGTCGCTGTGAGCGATGAACGATGAGCTGATTGTTGTCAATGATAGCTTCAGTATCAAACTTGACGTAACTTAGGAATTCCTTGAAAGATGCCATCCGGGCTCTGTACATCCTCTTGTAATAACAAGCAAAGGTCCAGTCGGTCGAGAAATGCAGATCAGAGAGTGGAAGTCCACAAGGTTCGCCAAAAACGTGGCGGCTCATGACAGCGGAGACGTCCCTGAATCCAAGTCCCCAATTCGACCACCTGCCAATAGAAAATTCCTTTGCATTACATGCAAGACCGTTGGACTCGATTGGGCGCAATAAAGACCGTGACTCGGGTGAGCCGCGTGAATGGAAGATGCGACAGAAATGACAAAGTTGGAGATCATGAAACTGGCACTGCAGGCTCTCCAAGATTTCCCAACGTACGCCGTCCAAATCCCCAGCGGTGTAACGTCTTCCTTGGCTGTCACTTTCTGTCTTGGTTGCGCGGATAAGGTCAAAATACTTCGTATCAACAGCGTTATACATGTGACGGCATGAAAGGGCAAGGGAGATTGAATCACTAACAGGCACTGACTTGGTAACCACCAGTATCAGTTCCGGTGGGAGCGAAAAGATGGGCGGACTTGGTTGCATTGTTGTATCGTTCGAAGTGGACATTGCGAGAGCAAGTGCTGTGTCCCTTGAAGCAAAACCAGGGTGAAGGGTGGGAAGAACACGCCCAGGGAATACAGTTCAGACGCTAAACTCAATAGAAAAGATGCAACGTCGTTGAGGCTCTTCTCAGTCGAGGAGATTTATTGCGAGGTTGGGTTCGTGAGGGTAGGCTGATGCCGTTGGCTGAAGGTAGTAAGTGCTCCTTTTGGAGGTACTCCCTGCAGTAGGCACTCCGCAGGTGTTACGGCACATAAGCCAGGAGAACGTGGTTTTCGATCCCCTTTCTTCGCCGGTAGATTCGTGGTTGCATGTGTGTGTGTGCTTGTGCACGTAAACATGCGTAAATCTACCAGTGATGGGATGATGACGAGGACGCCCAGATATTGAGGTTACCGCAAGAGAAGGCTATAAGAGCGGGCTGGCAATCCAATCTTCTCAGTTACCGCGGAAAGGGGAGAACAGGATCAATAAAGCCTGTTGAATGACAACTTGGTTCAAAGTAAGATTTGAGAAACTTCTTGCAAATCCAGCAGTCCTACCAAGATTTCTGCTCTACTTCCAAGTGCCGGTCAGTAATGCGCAAGATATAAAAAGAGGAAATTAAAAAGAGGGCAAAATAAAATAAATAGGAAGGCAAAGGGCGGAGTATAAAATACCTACAGGTTCGGCTGAGATCAGGGAGTTACAGAGAGGTCCAATGTGGGTTGGGGTGAACTGTTGTTCTAACCAAGCGGCGGTGGAGCGGTGGCCAACGACATGCGTAGTCTTGATAAGAAATGAAATGACAGTAGCATGTATAGTACAAACGATGTACTACGCAGAGGTGGATGAAGGGAAGCCGAAAGATGCTAAAGGTAACAAGAAAGACTAGATTTGGACCACACCCCAAGAAACAGAACGCCAACGAGGGACGTGAGACGAGCGTTGCCAGGGAAATGTTGCTGCCTAAGTTTGGCGTTGTCAAAAAAAACTGGCGAAGGAGAAATGCAATACTGGGCGGTCACCGACAAACCTCGACTGAAATGGGGAGGACGTTTAGACTAGAATAGGCCCGAAGTGATAGAAAGTTGTACTGTTTCTCAAGGCTCATTGAGAGGTGAGGATTGGTGAGGTTCGAGAGGCGGGACAAAATCGAGCTGATTAAGCTGTCAGCTGTCAGCCAGTTGGTGGGCCCCGTCTCCCTGAAAAGGGGTGTTTTTCCGTTGCTAGGCACACTGCAGAACTACCTCGTATGTATGTACTTGCAACGACTAATATTGATTGCTAGAACCTCTAAATACATCTTAAACATGGGATGAAGCCAGTTACATTCTCACGCGACTTAAGCCTAAATCACTCCTACAGCCCAGGTCGAGAAGAAGGATCGGGAGGACAACGAGATCCTCTATCATTACACGGAGTTGCCTACAATACTTTTGCACTTCCATAGGGCTTGGATACTAGCTTCAATGCTAAAAGACGTTCCGTACCTCTAAGGTTAATATAAGCCGCACAAAAAGCGAAAGTACTTCCCTCTCTTCCTGTTCAATACCCCTTCAGTTATGCGTCCTCGAGAGGCTACTAATCATATTCTTAAATATGCCAGTCAAATATCGGCCAAGAGGCCTAGCATCTTTCAAGTTAGAGGCCACGGTAACTAACGTTTAAGGGGCCGCTTCCAGCAGGATCTCTGCCTACTATCATATGGACATCCCGAGCAGGGGAATTGTTGAGCTTCATCTTAGTCATAGTGCCTATTGGCGGCTCTGCTGTCTCTGTCCTATAGCATCATACCTCTGTGTTGTCTAGTATAATCGGTCTATGCGATCTTGTACACAAGCTTTTCAGCACTAACTCTCCCTTCCTTCTGCTCCTTGAATCCCGTCAGGATGTCCTCGATGCCACCCATCTCCCGCACTCTGTTCGGCTTGATCTTGCCCTTCGTTAACAGATCGGGCAGCATCGCCAGATACTTCTCCCAGATCGCCTTGTCCTCCGGTGTCGCTTCCCCGCAGTTGTCGAAGGCGCCGTATCTCAGGGGCCGCTCGAAGACGGTGTACGCGATGGTGCTCTCCAGCTTGGCCTTGCTGTTCAGTTGGCGAACCTCGTCCTTGACGTCCACGATGGGGAGAATGGTCACGATGTGCCCGCCCTTCATTGGCGAGAGGGCCTTCGCGATCTGCTACGGCGAGCCATTCTCCGCGATGCAGTCGAAGGCGTGCTCGAGGCCGTCGTGCGTCACCTTGCGCACCCGCTCCGGCCAGTCCGCGTCCTTGTAGTCGACCGTGGCGTCGGCGCCCAGGGACTTGAGCAGCTCGTGGTTCTTCTTCGACCCGGTCGCGACGACGAATGCGCCCGCCAGTTTGCACAGCTGCACGGCGTACTGGCCCACGCTCGAGGTGCCGCCGTTGATGAGCACAGGGAACGTGGACTTGGCCGGCTTGCTAGGCTCAGGAAGCTTCATGCGTTGGAATAGTGCCTGCACGGCCGTCGCGAAGGCCAGCGGGATGACAGCTGCCTCCTGGTATGATACCTCGTCAGGGATGGGGAACACCAAACTCGACTCAATGACCGCGTACTCGGCGAACGCGCCTCGTGGCGGATTGGGCGCCGTTCCTTGGACAAAGCCGGCCACGCGTTGGCCCTCCCTCCAGTGGGAGCCGTTCGAGTCCTCAACAGTCCCCGCGAAGTCGCAACCAAAGGTACGGCCCGGGGGAACGCGCGCCATCGCCTTCCAGTCGGTGGGGTTCTGTGCTACATAGTGCACCATAACGAGAATTTCTCCCTCGTCAGGGGTAGGCACGGGGACTGACTGGGCGGAGGCGCTTTTGCCTTCAATAGAGACGAGTGCTTTCATGGTAGAGGGCGCCATGATGAATCGATTGGAATTCTGATGTACTTAGGACTGTGATGCCGTTAGTATACTATCTGTTACGCGCTTCTCATCCTCATATATGCACTTATCGGGTGAACGAACTCCCGAACCTTGCTTAGATATCGTAGTGGGTGAGGTAAGCTACAATATTACAAATCACGGCCAGGTCCCTTGAGAAACGTTACGTTAAAGCCTCGCAGACGAGGTGTTACTCGTACGATTGCCAAATATGTTGGCTGTATGAATGAAAGGTTCATTCATGAACGTCGGCCGCCTATATTTGGGCCAGTTGCTCGTTTATAGGCAGTGAAAGAGGTGGCATTGACGTCAATGAGACGTCTTTACCTGCGTGTACCAGGCTTCGGAAAGACCCGCTTTTTCTTCCTCGACCTATAATACACCAAGATAACGTTAAATTAACCGGCCCTCCACGAAGGGCTTTCTGTTGTTACGACCAGTACCATGAATATAAATATTTTGGTTCGAATTCAATTGCGACACTGTCATCATTATGCTCAGAAGCCTAGGGCGCGCTTGTGGTCAAGCCTTGAAAATAGGGGGTAAGCCGATGATCGAGGGCAGTCGGGGGCCCCTTGAGGATGGCATTACATCATCTTCTGCTTACCTGTGGATGTAATAAGTATAGGCGAGTATCCATTTCGCGATCAGCAAATCGTATCACGTGAATCAACCCGCTTTCTATTGATGTAGCCATTCAGGTATATATTCGGCCTTTAATATGCAAGAGATGCATCGGCTAAAACATTTAAACACCGACTCCCGTGGTAGGATTTACTGAGCTCGAAATGGGCAAGATCAAAGATCAATATATGCCCATTTTATAACCATTCTCACTGCCTTACAGCGTGTCCTGGTTCATTTTTGTCACATCTCAGTCTCTGGGTTCCGTCCATCTCCCATGTGCCCTAGACAGAGCGTAAATTGTGGTATACGTCTGTCATTTTGACCTTATTGCCTAAGATTCTGAGATCGGGCATTGCCCGTTTTGCCGCTCACACTAGGTCTCTTGCAGATCCTGTCTATTGTCTTCTACGAAACCTTGAATAGGGTTCGTCGATTGTCGGATAGCGTGTGGAATCTCATGCTCGGGGTTTATTATCATCCCATTAGCCGAGGCTGGGTCAGAAAGGTGTGTTGCCATTACTACTCATAATCAAATTAGGAAGCCCAATCAGATTATTACACAAGCACATATTAACAAGAGTACTCCCAGGCATCAGCCTCTCATGACAGCTAATTAAAAGAGCTTACGCCAGCAGATGCACGGGGTGAAATGTAGCGGAACTCCTAACTGGGCTGAATGGCGAGCCGTGTGTCATTGGGGGCTGTACGCTACCTCTAAAAAGATCCAATCAGACAGCTTGATTTCTCAGCTCCATTGAACATGCATATACCACGGCGGGAAAGTCCTATCGCGGGGCCGGAGCTGGTTGCCGCGCAATATATTCCGAAAAGGACCCTTCCAAGAGTGTAAGGGGCGCGGACAAGGCATCTTCCTTTCTTGACTATTATCCATGCTAGGCAAGTGACACCTAACGGAGAAGTGTATCCATCATATTTCCGCTCGGGCCTTTCTTCATTCTTTTCAGCTATGCCACCATTCGAACCTGTCGCTGTCATTTATTCTATGGACTAGATATCGAGGCTTTTGCCACTTGCGCTTCGCAACCCCCACATGGTCACCCAGGTGCCCTTGCAGCAAGATGGATTCAGCTTCCCTACGGCCTACTATACCGCCAAATACGTTCCTGGCTTTACACATAGTTCTACTCATCCTTACGACCTTGTTCGTCGCCATGCGAGTCATGGCGCACTATCCCCAGAGCAGAAGGCTCTTCGTTGACGATTGTGAGACAGTACCTTCTATGAGTTGTGCCGGTGACAAATACTCGCCGTTAGCTATTAACACCTGTATCCGTCAGATCTAGCAATAATCGGTCTCGTCTTATTGGTTGTCGTTGCTACCGCGTATAACATAGCAATAAGGAGTAGGTGAAGTAGATGGGAGCTTCTTGAGAGCTTGATACTGATCGAGTTTAGTGTTTGACAGGAATCAGGACATAACGTCCCTCTGTAAGGTAGTTAAGGGGTCCCCTTGGCATTCGATACATTTCTTCATCTCCTCGCCCGCTAACACCGTGAAGGCTTCATTTGCATTCACTCTTGTGGTGGTATTGTCCATGTTCTTTGCGAAAACACCAATCCTAGTACTTTATCTCCGACTGTTCGGCATCAAGAAATGGGTACGCGTTACCTGCTACACCACCCTCGTGTTGGCACTATTGCAATTCTTGGCCATTGGCGCCCTGGTAGGCGTTTCGTGCATTCCTGTGGGAATGAAGAAGGACGCAAACGGTGACCAACTCGCTGTTTGTCTATCCAGCGTATTCGCCGTCGGCATCTGGAATGGCATCATTTCGATTATTGCAGACCTGATCATCTTCCTCATACCAATCCCTATCATCATACATCTACAAATGCCCCCTTACAGGAAATTGGGTCTGTTTGTTGTGTTTTTAGCAGGCATAGTGTGAGTGGAACCATTCGAACGGCCCGCGAATCTTTGATGTAGTTGAACTAGCATACATTGCCGGTGGCGAACCGTGTTGACGAAGAATAGGGCCATTGTGAGCAGTTCGATCGCCTTCCACTATAAACGGATTTCCATCGGAGGCACTTCGGCGGATATGTCTATCGGGATGCTATGCACGTAAGACTTTTCGCTCATATAGTCCCCGTACCCAGGTGTACCCTGCCCCTAACACTCACCATAGGTCCATGGACTGCTCCATTGCCATTATGGTTAGCTGTGTTCCGGCTATCCATATATGCTGGAAAAAATATATTGCCAAGACGTCTTCGTACCAGAAGATTCAGTCAACGTTGACCGCATTCTCCCATATGCGGCATAAGTCACAATGCTCAGAAGATCGTGCATAACAAGACTGTGGGCGACATCCTGAGCATAAATGATGGCTCTAACGTGGAACTTTGCTACTACTAATTACAGCGCCATAACTTGGAGGAGAATGGATAACCAAGGACAAGCGGCCATGGAGTACGGAGGAATAGGCGAGTAATATTATTAAAGAAGCGTCTCTGGTCCAAATCAAAGCAAGATTGTTGTGTTGGAGCGCCTACCCACATCATGGTTGATGACTCCCTTCCGTATTTCCTAGCTTGTCTCTTTCCAATATAGGTCGAACAGTCGTTTGATGGATACCAAGTGGCTAACCACCTGTATATACATAGAAGGCGTGGGTCGTCGTAACCCCTGTGATATGAACCCAGTCTGGGCAGCAAGAGGTCCTCATGCTTATATAATACATCGCCACGTTTGCTCACGAGGAATATACGACGGATCAGGCTTAGCTCAACTTCGCGTCACCTCCCCTGAACTTTTACTCGTCCAGAGCTATACCTAGAAGCGCAGAGTCACCCGGAACCTGAGGGCCCAAACACTGTTCTCCTAGCAGAGCGAGTGCACATAATCAGGACAACAACACTGATCAAATTTACTATCCAGGCCGTCGCAGTGCTGCTTTGTCTCCTTATCCTGCGTAGCCCTTATAGATCTATCTACCTTATCGCTAGTAGTGAGAAGATGACGCACGAAGGAGACTAGAAGGTATTTTAAGAAAATAAAGCCTGATGCAAGCTTCTCGGTACGTGTATGCTCATACATAGAGGTAGTTTATTGAACCGACACTGGCTGGCCTCCAGTCCCTTGATACATTCTGGCACCCCGGTAGTGTGGTCTTGGTTGGCAGATGATGCCTAGACATAGTCGTTGCCCTCCGTGACATGCCCAAACCTCTGTGGTCCTGTATTCAGTACGGCGGATTCTGTCCATACGGTTGGTTCTGCTGGTAGCCCTGATTCTGTTGGTAGCCCTGGGGCTGGTTCGACTGGTACTGCTGAGGATGATACTGCTGAGGTGGCTGGTAATGGTCAGGTCGATATTCCTGATAGGACTGGTGCTGTTCAGGTCGGTGTTCCTGGTGCTGTTGATGATAGTCGGGTCGGTAATCTTGGTGGTGTTCGTATTGCGAAGGGGGATTGTATCCTTGTTGAGCATGCGCCTGTCCCCCATGTTGTTCATGAGGGACGGCAGGGACGTAGCCTCCCTGTGAAGGAGGCACAGGCTGGTTTCCACCACCGAGTTGCGCGCCGGATGTCGGGGCTCCCACACTTACACCTTCGTTGCCGATATCATCCGGTACAGAGATCTTCACCTTGGGCAAGTACTTCTGCACCTTCTGCTCCACCATGCTCTGCACGAAGACCCAGCTTTCGCGCTCGAACTTGCGGTGTCCGCCGTTCACGACACCCAGAATGCTCTCGCGTAGCGTCTCCTGCACCTTTCGCACGAGGCCGCGGATCTTGTTGACCAGCCTGGCCTTGATATCGTCTCCGAAACCGCGGTCGGCCTGAGACCCGGCGTCGCGGTCGAGCTGCGAGTCGAAGGGGTTACCACCAAGAATCTTCTCAAGCGGGCGCTGGAACTCGTCAGGCAGCAACTCGAACAGTTGCATCTCAATCCCGCCCAGCACCTTGCGGAACTCGAGACGGACTTCCCTGTGGACTCTGGTAAGACCCGTACTTAGCTTATCGCTGATGACCTTGGAGAAGCCGCCACTGCTTTCTCCCTCGTCGCCATCGCGATCCCGATCACCGAAATCTCTCGAAGATCCCTCGCTGGATGGCTTCTTGTTTCCGAATAAGCCTCCAAGCCCCTTTACCAGGTCCTTGACCTGGTCCTCAATCTCGCTCTTGGCGCCATCACCAAGATCACGCGCGCTCGTATTGCCGCGCAGCCAGTGCTTGATGTGGTCCAGCGCGATGCGAGTAAACTGCTCCGCGACTAGTGCGTGCTGGTCCCGCAGCTTCGCACCGACTTTCTCCTTGATCTCGGGGCTGATGAGGCGCGCCTTCTCCTCTGGGTTGCGGGCAGCGTCTTTGACGGTGTTGCTGATTACGCCGAGGAGCCCGTCTAGCTCGAGCCTCTGGCCTCCTGGACCTTTGTTGTTTTCCAGATGGTCTTGAACGACATTGATGGCGGCGGAGAGGAAGCCCCTGGGCCCCTGGGAGGAGTCGGTGTGGTCCACTCCACGGGACCGGGTCTCACGTGGGCCATCGCGGCCTTCGGTAAGATCGAAAATGTCACGCAGGTCATCGCCTGCTTCATCGGCGATCTTGCTGAAGCTGTATGTCAGCTTGGCGATCTCGTCGGCGAAAGGAAGAGACTGGCCGCCGTAAGCATCAGGGGTTGCGTCGTTCAAGTTCCAAGGACTTCTCGAAGCGCCCGCAGTGTTACCCAGATCCTTGTTAAAAAGCGAGCGAAAGGCGTCAATGACCTGTGTCTCTAAAACATCAATAGTCTTCTGTTGAAAAACCTCCAGCTCGGACGTGATGCGGGGCTGGATCTGGGGCGCGAGTGAATCGACATATTCGTCGACCTTTTTCATCAACACCTCAGGGATGCCGCGAGAAGACATGGTTGCAATGACGTAAGGAACCGTTAAGTTAGTGCCAATCTGGTTGCCTACCTACCTTAGCAAGGCAAAGGATACTCCCGTCAGTGAGGCAGCCGGGAGAAGCCGAGCTGAGCTGAGCGTTTGTGCTACTCACGTTCCGACCAGTATATGGCTGTGTGGCTGCTGTGTGGCTAGTGGAAATGTAAAAATTGTTAGCTATATGCTAATAGAAGTCCTGACTCAAAAAACGGGCCTTAAGAGTACGTGGATTTTTGGAGGGCCTATTGTTATACATTAAGACATTACTTTAGTATTGTAATATAAAATTGAAAATTTGAAGATATCTTTTAAAAATATAAAATAAAATATTAAATATAAGCAAAAAGCTTAATAATTTAAACCTAAATTTATTTATAAGTAAATAATATTCTTTTAAAAGTTTATATTAGGAAATATAATAGCTTTGTTTTATTCATCAACTTTTTAATATTACGTAATTTATTAAAAAATAATTTATAAAGTGGGTTAATTTAGCAAATAAATACTATTAGCTAGCCAAATATGCTAAAACATCTTAATTAAAAAAGGCTATGTTTTAATCGAAAGATATTTATTTCATTGCTAAGCTATATAAAAGCAGTACTTCTGCGAAGTACTTACGTAATTAGCTGGATATAATAACATAACTAATATTTTCTATATTTAATAATTAAAGGTTTTATTCGCTTAATTCGAATAATTATTAATTAATTATTGCTAAGATAATATAAGCTGTATATTAATAGTAATTATCTTAATATATTTTAATAATAGTAATAGCGAAAGTACCGTCGACGTTTTTTGTTATTAAATTAAAACGGGGCAGTTCGGTTTTAATTAATACAAAATCGCAGTATATATTTTCGTATATACTTAATAGTAAGTTTAAACGCAATTTATATTAAACAATGTTAAGATTATAATAAAACCTGTTAATAAAATTACGCTTCACGAAAATAAACTTTTAAAATATATACGAAATGTAAATTAACTAATTATTCGAAACCGGATACAAATTTTATATTTTGCTTTATTTAATTCTTTTTTTATAATAAATTTCGTTTTCGAATTATTGTAAAAAAGAACTAAAACCTAATGTAAACATTTTTAACGCTATAAGAAAATACAATATACCGAAATCCTAATAATTAATTTAATTACCGCTTACGCAGGTTATTTTCCAGCTTTTTTAACTTAAAACTTAATTTTTAACGATTAGTTAAATCTTTTTATTTTTTTCGTTTCTTTTGAGCTTTATTTTCCGGTTTTTTTATTTTAATTAATTACCTATACCTTACCTAACTAAATCATCTTTAGAGAAAATACGCTTTAAACCGTTTTCTTATATCTTTATATGTATTTCCTATCCAGCGGTACGGTATAATATATTTGCCGTATACCATGGTATATATACGTTAATTACTAAATTCTAAACGTAACGTATATCCCAAGTTTGTCGGAAATATTAATTCGGAATTTGTTAGTTAGCTAGGTACGCTGAAGCGCTTTAACTGAAGAAGGCTACGCTTTAATTGGAGGATAATTGTTCCGTTGCTAGGTTACATAAAAGCAGTACGCGTATAGAAGAAATTGCGCAATTAGCTAAATAGAATAACGAAACTGACATTTTTTATATTTAATAATTAACAGTTTTATTTGCTTAATTTAAGCAATTATTAATTGATTAGCTGTTGCTGAGACGATATAGGTTGTATATTAGTAGTAATTATCTTAATATATTTTAATAATAATAATAGCAATCGTACCGTCGACGTTTTCCGTTACTTACAAAGGATTTAAAGATTGTGACCGTTTTAAAAGCGAATTTTAATTTAGGGTACGCATTTTTGATTTTTGGGATTATATTAATCCTGATTAGGAGTTTTAGTGGCTTATTAGATTTACGAAACCTAATATAACCTTTTACTTAAAAAGACGAATTCGTTACGTAACGCGGATTAATACTTTAACAGCTGGATTTTTTTAGAAGGAATTTTTGAAGAAATCGATTTTACGGGTTACTAGATAAATACCTTAAAGATGATTACTGAAAGTAAATAAGTTTATAATTAGGACTTTACAGAATTTATTTACATAAATCGGAAATACGATATATTCCATAAAAATGTGAATATTTTTACGAATTGGGTTTTGGATACGGTATTTTTAATGATTAAAGAAATAAGCTTTTTTTTAGAAAAGAATTTACGGAAGTGGTACGTTACGTTGGTTAAATCCGGTAAGGTATACGACGATAGGTTTTTGATTAATATTTAACGAAAATATTAAAAAAAGCTAAAGTAAATTTCGAAGTTAAGCAAGAAGTTAAACGAATGGGTCGTGAAATAGTAAGAAATAATAGTTTAAAGATAGCAATACGGAGTTTCAAAAACGAAATTAACAGTTATATAGGTTAACGATTTATGTATAGTAGTGGTTTTTTTATGAAAAATTAAATAATTATTTTCTAGATGGTATGGAAGGTTGAGATTAAAAACGGTACGATTAATTATTAAAAAGTAGTTGTTGAGTTTTTGGATTATTAGGTTATAACTTATTTACCGTTAATATTACGAAATATAAAAGTAACGTTTCCGACGTTTTAAGGAACCTTTATGGATTTTTTTAATTAAAAAGATTTTAATTAGAAAGATAACAGACTTTTTAACCGTTAACCGTAAAGTAGAATCCCGGGATGAGGGCCGAAGCGAGGTAGTCGTGGAGGTTTTAATATAGATAAAAGCGTTAGCAAGCGAAAACGTAAAGATTTAAATGCTTAAGATATACGTTATAAAGCGTGTTTAAAGTTTTTTTATAGATTGCTTAAATGTTATTATGCGTTTTTTAATAAGGCTTTAACTGGTTTCCGTTTTAGCAGCGATATAATGAAGTTAGTTTATTAGAAAATTAGTTTTAATTAGTTTCTGAAAGAGGAAATTAACCGTTTGTCGAAATTTATAGATAAAATAATTACAGAAACCGATTAACTTTTTAAAAAAGTAAAACAAGTCCTGGCAGGTTTTTTGATTATTAATTAAAAGGGTGTCATAAACGTTTCGTTTTACCTTTTACGGAATTTGTTTATTTTGGACTTAGGGTTTATAATATACGTTTTTAACCTTATTAGCAGGTTCCTGAACTTTAGACCAACCGTATAAGGCGACGGGGTGTACATAGGTAACAGTTTTGTCCCGATTAGAGGGTACGGAAAGGTTGATGTGTTATTTCGAAGCCTTAGCGGTACGAAGGCGTTGCGGTTATATAACGTGGCTTATTACGAGTAATTCGCTTATAATTTGGTATTATTTCGATAGTTTCGAAAAAAAAGTTATTAGTGGGATAATTAAGGGATTAATAACTGTATTCGAGATAAGTATAATTAAATTGTAGTTACTTTAATAGATAAATTTGATTAGTTTGTTTTTAAGGATATTAGCGTAATAACGTTTCTTTTAACTTTGATTATTTATAGATGAAACGTTAATTTTTAAATAACGAAACCGCCGCGTATAGGTAACGGTACCTTGTAATATTTGCAATTAAGTTATTTAGGTTTTAAAGTAATAGCTTAGTTGTAGTTTTATATTAAGAGAGTTAGGCTGAAAGGTTTTATAACTGTTGAATGCTAGGTATGTAGTAAGGCGAAGGTTAAAAGGTAAATACGCCGCAAGCTTAAAGAAGAAACTTCCCGATTAGGATAAAAAATAAATATTGATTTTATTCATTTCGAAAAAGATTTTAAAAGGTATAAATATGTTATGTTCGCAATTAATAAATACTTAGGTTTTATTTGGGATATTTATCTTAAAAATCGAAAGTAAGATATATTAATTATTACGTTTCGATATTTGTTAGGCGTCTTGAAAAATTAAGATAAGGTTTTTTTATAAGTAATCGAATGCGATAACGAAATTTTAAAGAATTACATATTCCGAAACATTTCCCAGCCGTTTTTTTTAGCATTAAGTTTAAGCTTTTAGTACCATATACTTAAGTTTAAAACGGGGGTACGGAACGTTTAAAGGATGTAATTAAGGAAAAAGCGATTGTTATGCGAAATAGCGTTAAGTTATTTGCATTTTTAATCGTATATATTTTTAAAACAGCAGTATACCTGTATAACCGTATTTTTAAATACGTTTTTTTGGCAGATTTTATACGAGGTTTATTATATTTATTTGGTATATAAAAACGGTGTTTCAATATTTGATTATAAGCCTTAATAGGCTTATTTACGAGTTTACGGCTGTATAGCCTACGTTATAATAACCGTTGTTATGAAAAAAAATAGAGGTTTTAAAAGTTAAATTTTAAAGCGTAAATAGGTTTTTTCGTTAGTTATTAATTAATTAATATTTACGAAATTTGGAATCTGTTAACGAATAAGGTTACTGTTATTCGAGCCGTATAGTTTAATAAAAAGGTTATTTTTTAAGTAATATTAAAGATTTAAAAAACGACTTTTTTAACGTTACCGAAGATAAGTTATAAAACTTATTCCGATAGGTTTACGTATTTAATTAGGCTTATAGTTACTTTATATATATATATAAAGAAGATAAAAACTTAAATAGAACAATTTAATTAACGGTTGGATAAGAGAGATGGTTCTAGAGTGGTATTAATATTGAGGACGTACGGGAAGAGGTAAAATAAGCCTGTATATAAAGAATTGATTATTTTTATACGATAGCTATGTTCGAGTTATTACCGTTTTTTGGATTATTACCGCCGTTAATGTTTGTTTTGATAATTGTTACGATTATTGCGCCGACGGAAGAAATAGAGGCGGTTTTAGGTTTTTGTTAAGCTGTTTAACTTAATATAACGGTAAAAAACGAAAGTATTTTACGGGTTGTAAACGTAGGTTTTCCGTATATTCCGTACTGAGGGGGTATTATTAGATACGATTATAAGGTATAAGAAGTTGCATTTAATGCAGGACGATTAGTTTACTTTATAGGTATGATTAATAACCGGCCGGTAAGTTGCGGAAGTTTAGAGCGAATAAAAACTCGAAATACGCGTTATTCTAATTAGAAAAGTTTTAATATATTAAAAATAAGTTAAGAATAAAGGTGTTATTTAGGTTGTAAGGCCGGGTATATAGGCGAAACTTACCGTTATTTCCGAAAAGCTATAAAAAGCTAAATATATACCTGTTAAGGAAGTTATTTTTAGAGGTTAAAAAGGCTTATTTATAAAGTTATAGGGATATGTAGTTTTAGGAGATTATCGATTAGTCCGTTATTAAAAAGAAATAGGTTTTAAGGTGTATATAAGTATACGTTTATAAGTTTGATAAGTATAGTTGGTTTTAGAAATATAAGGCCCGTTTCGTAATACGAGGTAATTAATAACTTATTACTTATAGCGATATATACGTATTTACTTTAACCGGAAGGTTTTTTAAAGCCCTGATAGTTATTGCGGTTAGGTTCGATTTAGAGCTTAAGTAATATAACGTTATAAACGTTTTCGTTAATGTAAATTTACTTTATGAAATTTTTATAAAAATGTTTCCGGAATACCTTTAACGTAATAGGATATTTCTAATTAGGAAGGCTTTATACGGCCTGAAAGAATCGCCGTTGCTTTGATAGAAAGATTTTATTAATACGTTTAAAAATTTAGGACTTAGTCCCGTTTTTTATAAACTCTGTTATTTTATTCGTTAAAAGGTGTTATTCTTTTTTTATGTCGACGATATTGTCGCCGCATATAATAAGAAAAACTAAGCTTTTGTTAATCGGTTAATTTAGCAAATATAAAAACGGTATACCTTTATATAAGGTGTGGACTTATAGTAATTCCTAAATATCGAAATGATTAAAAATAAACCTAACCGAAAAATCTGGTTATTTTAATCCGACTTTATAAATAAGTTGATTAACTTAATCCTTAAAGAAAGTTTAAATAATTTTTTAGAAATACTTATAATAAACGCCGAGTTACTGCCGAACCTTAATCTGGTTTATTTAAGTTTTGTTAATAGATATTAAAAAAAGATCGGTTTTATTTTTTATATTGCGGTTTATACGTAACTTGATATATTTTTTGCAATATCTAAACTTGCTCGATTTAACCAGAACCTTAGTAACGTATACTATAAGGTAGCTGATCGCGTTATACGGTACCTGGTTGGCATTAAAACGTTAGCTTTGTAGTTAGGTAACGAGGATTCCTTAAATACTTAAAGCGACGCTTTTTTTATAAATAATATATTTGATCGAAAAAGCTTTCAAACTTACGTTATAAAGCTATTTGGGGAAATTATAAGATGGCATGCAAATAAGCAAGATATAATAATTATTTTTATAACCGAAACAGAGTTGTTATTTTTTACGTAAGCTACTAAAAATAACTTTATTTGCCTTTAAACTGATTAAAAAGCTGGAAATTGGCCTGGATATAAAACCATTAAATTTGTAATGTGATAATTAGCAGATCATACGGCTTATCAACGCCGACGTCGCTTTTTTAAAAACAAAGCTGCGGTACGTGGATATACATAATTACTGGTTACGAAAGGTAGCAGAGAAAAACCTAATTAAGGTGGATTATACGCTTATAAGCGATATGTTAACCGATAAACTAACTAAAGCCTTATTATACGAAGCCTTTAGGTACTTTAAAAAGCAGCTAGGATTAGTAGATATTATAAAGACCTTAAATCACCGGAAGAAAACGTTAAAAGCAATTTCTGATAAGGAATTGGCTAATTAGGAAAATATAATTACCGGAGGAAAGGTTGAATAGAAGGCTGTGGCTTTAGAAAGTAATAAGGTGTGATAATTAACGCCCCGAATTTTTTAAGGCGTTAAGGGGGTATGTCAGTTAACCAAGTACGCTAAAGCGCTCTAACTAAAAAAGGTTACGTTCTGATCGGAAGATAATTGTTCCGTTACTAGGCTACATAAAAGCAGTACGCGTATAGAAAAAACTGCGTAATTAGCTAAATAAAACAACGAAACTGACATCTCCTATATCTAACAGAATTAGAAATATTAATATTAACCGGTCAAAACGTTTTAAATAAAAATCGGAACATAATCGGATATAAGAATTATACGGATAATTATTAAAATCGATTAATAAAAACCGCAATTAAAAATTAAAAACTTCGAGTATTTTGAAATCGGGTATTATATTTCCTTTAATAAATCAAATACTTAACTATTCGATTACTAATTAATTAATTTGTTCCCTTTTATATAAAGGTTTAGTTTTAAAAAATAAATATCTTTTTAACTATATTCCAAAATCTCGATTTACGTTATTTTCTTTTGGTTTTAAGCCTAAATATTCTTTAATTAACTCGATAACCGCAGATTCCATTTAGCTTTCGCCAAATTCCGTTTATTCGGCCATCGGTTCTTTTCTTTATTTCGATAAATCACGCGTAATAATATAATATACGTATACGTGTTAGCAGTTAAAGTGGTTAAATGCAGAAAGCGGCGTAATCTCTGTGTGTTAGTTCTCTGTCTACCAGAATGGACAAATCCTGTCCGTGGGCAATCGCTTTTAAGTACATAATTAGGCGGTTAAAGGGTGAGCGGTGGATAAAGCATGTCGCAGGTTGCATTTTGTAGCCTTATACCGATAAAGCCTTCCAGCTTATAACACCTGAAAGCATCATTGCCAATACGCCTTTTTGCGTTGTCAGCATAGGCTAGGCTACCCGGCCGGTACCAGCTGACCGTAAAGTTCGAGGGTTAGGCTGAGTTACCGCATTATGCTTACAGCGATGGCTTTTCGAGGCGTAGGCCAAATTAAGTTGTGCTACACAGGCGGGGTAGCTATGTAACCCATCGAGTTTTTGTCCAATTCGGTACTTATCCGGTACTTGTACAAATCGGGTCCACTTAGTTTCCGAACACCTGTAAATCATACGAAACTTTTTAATAAAAACACAACACCTTTATAAAAATACATATAAAAATGGAGATATATATATTTATATTATTAAAAATCGAATAAAAATAAAATCTTTGATTTTTTCAATCGTTTTATCAAAGTAATTTCTATGTAAATATTGAAAATTTTATTATATTAAAGTTATTATAGGAAATATTAATGCATATTAAGGGATATTATGAAAATTAAAATAATAACCTAAAAGTGATATAAAGTTTTATAAAATGCCAAAATTGGGTTTTAATCGATCATTATTTTATATTTTTGACAATTATTCAAAAACATAATATTAAACTTATAAATTTTAGTAAAATTACTAATAACTTCCGGAAACGGTAATAAAAATTAACCAAATTTAATATATTACTTTATATATTAAGATAGCTTATATATACGAAGTTATATTGCTATATATATTTAAATAGAAAAGTTTATACTTTTTCCAGATATTTTTCAAATTAAATTTTTAATTTTTAATTTAAATATTAAACGAATATTAAAACCGTATTTCCATATCTTTTTCATTATATATTCGAACAGCAGTAAAAAATTTAAATTATTAATTTTTATAAATAATAACGATATACCTTTATTAGTAACCTATATTAATATATTTTTAAAGAGTTTTTCTAATTTTTATAACTATAAATGTTTTGCAAATATACTATTTTTCGATAATATATATATATATTTACTAACCTTTTAAATTCTATAATTATACGATGTATAGGTGGTGCGTTTTTGATATTTGAATATTTTATTGTGAATATATGTACCGTTCGGAAACTCAGTGGACCCGATTTGTACAATACAGCGAGATCCCCGCTACCTAACTACGACGAAACAGGAGCTAATTTACAATTAACGCCTGTTTACCACAAACCAGTTTCGACTGCCAATATATCTTTTCTTCAACTATATCCATATTAACGTCAGCGACCTACCGCTTTTTCAGATATTTGGTAATAATCTATATTGCATGAATAATAACATCGGTACAGAATTAAGCCGGTCGGACAGGGAAAATAGCAATATATATTACCTTATCGAGATCAGGCCCTATTTTTGAGGTTGTAGCTGCGCCTACAGCGCAGCCGTAGCTAGAGCTTTCTATTAAGATATAGCTTTAAGGGTTTAATATACGCATCCCCGAGCTAGCTGACACCATCATCTTTACCTATATCATAGTTCTATTTAATCTTAGCTATTCCCAGCTAATTCTTAGGAGATACAAAATCACCCGCATACGCGATATTTGACACTACTTGCTTATGCTGTAGTTCGAAGCTAGCAAGCCGAGCTGAAGATCGGCCGTGGCAGGGGTCGGCGGCTAGCTGGGCTTGGTCATGCTGGCATTTACAAACACTCAATCTCACCTCTACCTTTTGCAACTTGGAAATAGCCAGCCTCCTCTCGCGAAACCCGCATATCCAAAACAAGTCCAGTAGGTTAGCGATGGCTGGTGCGGACTCTCAAGTGGGCAGTACAGACGACAAGTTCGAGCGGCTGCAGCCAGAAGACACTGTTGTATCGCTAAACCGACTTTGCGCGACATGCGTGCGCTTTACGGAAAATAGCAAGCTCCTCCAGAAGTTTTCTCGTCGGGAGAAGATCAAACATCTTGAGGAGGAAGTCCTGGAGCTCTGCTCGGCTGAACGACTTAAGGCTGGGTACCTCGATGGCTGCCACCTCTGCGCTCTGCTCTGGCGGAGGGCTGACGGTCAACACCTCCTCCGCAATGACCCACAAGCAGACAGCCGTCAACTCGAGGTATCATTGACGGCAACAGCCAGGGATGCCAGTGGAGAGGGCGATCCCATGAATCGACTGCCATTCACGTAGAGTGTCCTCTTTCTTCACGATCTCTGTCGATCACTAACCTTGTTCAAGTGCTGCCACAGGGAGTCTCAAAATCAAGCTCATCAATCCAGACAGAACGAGACCTCGGGCAGAACCGCGGTCGATTGAAGCCTACCTTGAGACAAGTACATTCTGCAGTCTGCGAAGCCCAAGAGATTCACCGCTCTGACTGACTCTCCAGATCCATCTCTCAACCAGAATGTCCTGGGCAAACTGAGGGAACCGATCTCCTCGAAATCCGATGTTAAGCTCCGTCAGATGCTGGACTGGTACCATCAATGTACAGAAAGACACAAGAAATGCGCCGGTTTCTCGAGCATGGTGGCGCCATCTCAGCAGCTGCCTTCGAGACTGCTCGATCTTGGAGACAACAAGCTTCGACTCGAGTGCGACGTCCAGAGTATCCTCAATCTTCGCTATGCGACCCTCAGTCATGTATGGGGAAATGATCCGGCATCATATCTACAGCTGAAGGAAGCGACCTTAAAAGCTTTCAAGACCGAGGTACCGTTCGATGCTTTACCCTTCAAGTACAAAGATGCCATTCGGATCACGAAGGCTCTGCGGATCAGGTACCTTTGGATTGACTCGTTGTGCATCATCCAAGATTCCGCGAAAGACTGGAAGACCGAGGCGCTCAAAATGGCTGCTGTATATGGTTGCTCGGCGTGCAATATCTCGTACACGCACCCGCCATCAGAGGAGCCAGCGAAGAGATACCTGCGAGATCCTAGGGTTAATATCCCATGTAAGTTGGCTGCTGCAGCTGTTCGCCCAAGCCGGCTCTCTGACTTTGGGGTCGACCACCTTTGGAGCAAACCCTTGCCTCCGGCTGCTGTTGTGGTGCAGCCCGTCGCCGGTGCAATCCATGGCAGCTGGTCGACAGAGGCATACAGAAGAGTGTGCTCTCTGCTGTCTCGCGCTTGGGTCTTTCAGGAGCGGCTGTTGTGTCCTCGCACCATCTACTACGGTCACGATCGGCTCCTCTGGGATTGCTGCGAGACGTTCAACGACGAGTTCAGTGGGCCTATGCCGTACGTGCCTCGCTCAAAGGCACAGATTTACTTGGCGTTCTCTGGAGTAACGCAGAATCAGACCCTCGCCAGTCCGCTCGGACACTTCGACGGCCAGTGGAAGTCAATGGTCAATGACTACCGCAGCTGTAAGCTTACGTTCGAGAAGGACAGAGCCATTGCATTTGCAGGCATCGCACGTGCGGTCCAGTCGCAGACAGGTATGACATATCTAGCTGGGATCTGGAAGGAGGCTGCTCATTTGGATCTGCTCTGGTGCGTTATGCCAAGGGGCCCAACGAGTAGCCTGAGGTTACCAGGCCCAGGAACGCAAGAACATCTCGGTGCGCCATCCTGGTCGTGGTTCTCTGTGCCCTGTCAGCTCGGCTCTGACTATGACGTTGTGGACTTCGGCCTGTCTACGATAGCGGCCCCGAGAGAGAGAGAGACAGGATACCACGCGAGTGTACTATCATTTGGACACCCAAAATTACCTGCTGAGCCCGAGGCGCTCTTCTACGATTTCGACGGCCTGCGGATTAGGCTTAGCACGTATAAGATCCCGGCTAGCCTAAGATGGGAGAACGACGTCGTCCAGTTGATGCCACACGGGCAACCAATGCTACCCAAAAAATTGGATATCTTTCCAGCCTACGATCCGAGAACGGCAATGAAGTGCATCCTCGATGACCTGTCTCTGAGGGTTAACGAGGAGCTGCCAAAAAACGCAAGTATGATCCTCCTCGTATTCAAAGCGTACCACGAGAACAGGAAAGGGTCGAGACGGTACACGCTAAAATATAAAGACCAGGTTCCTAAAGACAATGAGGAAGCATCAGATTGGTGGACATTGTACCAGTTTTCTGGCCTAGTAATAGTGCCTGAGGGAAGCCCTTCGGGCCATGATGGCAGCTGGAAGCGTATAGGGGTATATATGTTTAGCGTGCAAGGTCCTGCCACTTTAGTAGAAGTAGTACCGCCCTTCGATTTCGAATCGCGAAAGCCTGATGAGGTATGGTTGAAGTAGAAGCCTTAATGTCGAGATCGCAGTCTAAGAAGGCGAGCAAACATAGTTGAATTGATGTGAAAAAAGTTCGGTCGCCTTTACAAATCCGTAACTCTCCTTCATTCTCGAACTAGGCGAATCGAACGGGTCTGCACTCTTGCAACTTAAAAGGAAAATAAGTATTTTGTGCAGCATTTCTTGTTAGTCCTTCTGGCTGATCCCTAGGAGCATCGGCATCAAATTGAAAATTGTTATAAATGTTAGTTGGCCTTTCGAGGGATGCCACAGCCTTGCAAGGCCTGGCAGTTAACTGGTCCGTTTCATTCAATTTGTGGGTCACCCACACTAGTTGCCAGCACGGCCCCACTGCGGCTGAGATGGTGCTTGCCCGATTCGGCAATTACATGTACCTTGTAGTGTGGAGACGCGCCGTTCCTACGACGGTCACATTTCGACCTGATTGGCTTGATGCTCAATGAATCTGCATGGCATACGCTGATGGAAGACACTACGTATGATACCCCGCCCCAACGGCGAGGCGAAGCAATCTCGGCATCGAAATGCCTAACTCATACGTACAGTAAGGCTTATTCTGATCGAAAGATCCAACAACGGCGCGTAAGGAGGCTGTGATGCGGCGACCACGTCGTCGTGTGCCGCGCTCCTATTAAGTCCTATAAATACTCCTTTGCACCCTGCTTTCCACCAAAGCCCCTGTTGCTTCGTAATTCCACAACTGCGACCAACCGATCTAGTAGCTAAGTAATATACTTTCTGAAATCCACTAGATTGGCCCCAGCTTCTTCATTCGAACATAGGAGTCATGGCGGACATCCGTACCTCCCAGACGGACGACTCGACTTCCGACCCCGGCGAGGGCGCCTGGGACGCAGCGCAGCCTGGTTTCAAGAAATATCACATGCGCTACACGACCTCCCGGATGAACGTGCGGATGCATTTGAACTCGCCATCCGCTCCCGCCACCTACTACCTAGAAACCCACGTGTCCCTCAAGTCGCCGCAGCTGCTACTCCGGCGCGGCGGCGAGAAGACAGGCCCGGTTGTCAGCTTCGGGAAGCTGCAAAACATGTCTAGGCACGCGCTGCTGGGGAAGGGAGACTGCGAGAAACAGCCGGAAGAGCAGCTCGTGTGGGAGGAGCTGCGACGCGAGAAGAACGTGTTCCGGCGCAGCGACTACCAGTTTGGCACCTCGGAGGGGAGCCGAACCGGGGGCCGGGCCGAGTTTTTCTGGCGCAAGAACAGGGAGAAGGTACTGAAGACGGTCTACGACTGCGTGGATGAGGATGGACGTGTTGTGGCGAGCATGCTGAGCGGAGGCGCCTTCAACTGGAAGAGGGCCGGCGAGATCGACATCCGGGATGGACTGGACCAGGGCCTGGAAGAGTTTCTTCTCATCAGTGCGCTCATGATCTGGCTCATTGAGGCTTTTGCTTATCAAAGCCTCTTTCAGGGGTTTGGCAAGGAAAACGGGAAACAGTAGGTAATTGCTGCGGCAAGGCTTGGAGGTGGTGCATGGAGGCGGACTCAAGACTCTTAGCATGGATACTGGTTAATGACAGAGCGCAGGAAGGCTGAACATTGAGGTTTTGATGGTTAAATGCTACTAAGAGCGAGTGCAGGAGCCTCGGCCACTGGGCCTTTTCTCATTTTGTTCAACAATCAATTACCCAATACTTGACTGCCATCTAAAGCTCAGCTTCCTCCACAAATGTATACAGCGTCGTGCAAACCGAACCTACGCTGTCAAAATAGCCGAGTTCCTTCACTTTCTTGGAAAACTCTATGCTCACCAGCCGAGCATCACCTCACTGTAAATTTTTCGGAATACGGGCATTCGAGTTAGCGCGAGTCGGGATCCAAAACGGCATGTTTCCACTCGCTGTATGTTGTAGACATCTCCCTCAAGCTCGTTAGGTCAGGTTTTCATGATATAAGGTCGGACAAACTTCCACTTACGATGTGCTTTCGAGGACGCGACGGAGATGCGGGTTCTGGCGCTGGGGCACTTTCGTCAACATTGTACAAAGGAATATAGAATCGGTGAAACCTGTAATCCGAAGTTGGTCCCTGGTACCAAGCAGGACTTGAACAGCTACAACCTGTACAAAGACATTGAAAAAAATCAAAGCAAGGTCAAGTAGTTTGAGAGTGATATCTACCGATGGCAGAGAAAGGCTTATCCGACGGCATCAAACGAGAAAGCCCAAGAAGACTTAAGCACGACCAAGGAAACGATTTCAAATATTATCAAGCACCGTAGAACTCGACAATATTCAGCTGTTTGACGAACAGGTTAAGGGTTTATAACATGTTGACACAAGGTTAGGATGCGCAAAGTCGTGCTCAAGATTATTCATAAAGGCCGGTATCACGCACTCACAGACAAACCTGTGCCCGCATGAGATAACGGCCACTTATAAAAGCGCCTAGTGCCCGCTCTGCTGCATCAGACGTGGTAAATGGCTGTTTCAACTGCTTCCCGAAAGCTGGAGCCCCTCATCATGACTGGCAGGGTGACGGGAATGAGCACAACCACGCAGCTGTGAAGTGCCCTCGTATATTGGAAAGGGGTACGGAAGAGCGTAATGGCAGATGAATAATTGTAAGACCTTACAGTCATAACGATGCAGGAGCCACCGGCATATTAGAGGACGGACAGGTTAGAACGATCCACAAGAGACAAACCGACCTAGACCGGGATTACATAGATGAGGTGGAGAGAAGGTCAGAGCACGCTACGCCGCACGTTGTGCATCTGCTTTGCCTCTCCGTATTTCCATTGTTTATCAAGGATAAGTACGATGCCGTCCACGCTAGTAAGCGTATCGGGATGCTTTCTGCCCAGCACCTTCTCCCTTAGCTTTAGTGTTTGCCGGTACATCTGTTTTGCCTCGTCGTATTTGCCCTGCTTACTTAGAATAAGTGCAAGGATATTCATGCTGGCAAGTGTATCGGGATGCTCTCTGCCCAGTACCTTCTTCTTTACCTCCAGTGTCTGCCGCTGCATCTGTTCTGCCTCGTTGTATTTGCCCTGGCTGTCCAGAACAAGTGCAAGGTTGTTCATGCTGGCAAGTGTATCGGGATGCTCTCTGCCCAGTACCTGCTCCCTTAGCTCCAGTGTCTGCCGCTGCATCTGTTCTGCCTCGTCATGTTTGCCCCGGCTGTCCAGAACAAGTGCAAGGTTGCTTATGCTGGCAAGTGTATTGGGATGCTCTCTGCCCAGTACCTGCTCCCTTAGCTCCAGTGTCTGCCGGTGAATCTGCTCCGCCTTTTCGTACCTCCCTTGATTTCGAAGGTCTTCTGCGAAGTTGTTCATGCTGACTAGTGTATCGGGATGCTCTCTGCCTAGTACTTTCTCCCTCAGCTCTACTGCCGGTCGAAGTATAAGTTCTGCCTCTTTATACTTTCCGAGAATACTATAACTCTGGCCGATATGCAAAAGTAATCTCCACAAGGCCCTTCTGTCGGCACAATCTCTTTGGAATTCCACAGCAGTTTGCGTATGCGGTAAATACCTCATCCATATTTCTTTATTCTCGTGTTCGGGCCAGGGGAACTTCTCTGAAAGCTGCTGAGCTCCCTTCGTAATCCATCCTTTCCACTCGTTCTCTTGTTCAACCCAGTTACGCATGGCCGATCGAACAAGTCGATGGAGATCGAAAGAGTCTGATCCTTTATGCTCTGTTATAAATGCGTAAGCCTTGAGAGTGCTGACAGCCTTAGAAGCCTCCTTCTTCGAATCGATTGGTAGTAAGGACTTTGGGATATCTTTCTCAGCTAGAAAGCAAATGAACTTTAAATAGCTTGCCGCTACCGGACTGGACTTCGTGATTTGGTTGAACGAAATTAGCCACGTTGTAGCGATAGGGTTTTGAGTTCTTTTGGCCTCCTGATATCTATGTCGGTCTTCAAAATGTTCGCTAAGAAGGCCAATCATGTCGGCATCGCTTGTCTGGTAAAGGTTAAGGTACTCCGAGATTGATAGCTGTTCGGTAGCTATGTAAGCAGATGCCTGCTTGATTGCTAGGGGTAAATATGCAAGCTCCTGAAGTAATCGCTTGGTGTCTTGTTTGCTCTGTACTTGGCTTTCGCTTAGGTGGTTTTGTAACATGGCGAGAGCTTCCGCCTCGCTCATTTCTATGGTGGTGATGATATCAGCCTGGTGGGTGGTAAACTTGCATGCAGTCCTGTGATCCCGCGTTGTTAAAAGAATTGAGCCATTCCGACTCATTGGGAGATAGTCGGACAGGGACTGTGGTCCACCGAAGAGTAGTTCGAGATCATCGGCATTATCGATGATCAGAAGCCACTTGCCGGCGTTTTCCTCGCTGAGGGCAAGTTTCACGAGAGTCTTGACGTCTGCGTTATCCATGTTGATACCTTGAACCTGGAGCTTCTGGCCGATCTCTCGGTAGGAATTCTCCAAGCTAGCTGCGTTGATGGCGGGCACCAAGAAGACTGAACAGTCGAGATCCATATCTCGAACACGGTAGGCAGCCTCTAGCGCAATCTGTGTCTTGCCAACGCCTCCGAGGCCTTCGATGGCCATCCTTTGGCAGTCGTCCTTGTTGGCGCTTGGCGGGATTCTCGTAAGAAGCTGTTGTAGGATGTGATCTCGACCGACGAATTCTTTATTTCTACCAAATGGCACCATAAAATGAGTTTTCTGGTCAGCTAAGTCGGCGGATTAGTAACTAATCACGCTTGCCCGCGTTTCTAGTACTCACGTCGAAAGCCCAAACATTTGTCAATCTCATCACGAAGTCGATTCATCGCATGCTCCTCTCCCTCGCCGTAGTTGACATACGTTGAGACACCGAATATTCCAAATAGGGAGTAAGCCTTGTCTTCTTTGCGCTTCGTCTCTCGGCCTCTCGACCATAGCATCCGCTCACTGATGCCGAACTCAGATAGCGGGCGCCCTCTGAGAGCATTGATCGCAATCCCGGTTATCTCGTGAAGGAGTTGCTCTAAAGACGTCTTGTTGCCAATTTTCTGACCTTCCACAGAGAAGAACTCTACACATCGAGGAGCGATAAGTTCCTGAAGCGTCCATCCCCTGGTGAACCATCTGCTTTTCCGCAAATCTGGTTCCCAGGATAACCGTGGCAGTTCATTGGTCTGTTTGTTATCATTGGAAACATCAGGCAGATATACGTAGCACTTGCTCGCGTTTTGATACCAGCGGAACATCGAAGTGATTGCCTCTTGGAGCTCAGCACTGCTCGACTTGTTGATGCAGCAAGAGTCTACCCAAAAGTACTGGAGGCTATCGGCGGAAGCCTGCTTTGCGCAGAATTCGATCTTTCGATAGCCATCTTTATGCTGGCCCACACCTTTGGTGACATCGTCGAAGTTGACCTCTTGGTCGTCGTCTCCCCAGGTATGCGACAGGATGGCGTAGGGTGGGAGGTTGCCGGTGAGATCCTTGGTCAGCGTAACGCTTCCATCGCATTGTCGTTGGAGCAGACGCATGGTGGATTACCATTCTATAGTATTAGAACGGAATGTCTTCCAGAGATAGCTGCGCTACCCGCAGGAGAAAATAAAAACTACAAGGCTGAGAACTGAGAGGTAGACACCTGGGCGTCTGTGGCGAAGCCTTGTGGCTCATATTCGCGCATTCAAGCCTAACAAAAGAGTTCTGCACAGCCAGCAGATTCCTTGAAATACAAGCCATCACACTGCGGCTCATCAGTGATCCGGCACTCACCATCTGTATCTATTGTGAACCACAAGAGTAAGTCTGGGCAGCCCTTGACGTCGGGCATGACTGGCACAGGTACTCCACGGGCGGCCCTACAGGCGCTTCCCCACCAAGCCATTTCTATTCAGTTGGCCCAGGCGGGGATAGCCCCGCAGTTGAACCCACCAATCACAGGTACGCCACCGACTCAAGGCGGCCGAAGCCGGCAGAACCAGGAGATGAAGGTGGGGTGAGTCAACAGAGACGCCTGCGCCATTGTTGGTAAGTTACTGAGTGGTAAGTGAACAACTTGAGAGCTTACGTGCTGATTTCAGAAACATTCTAATTTCTCATCATTCCACATATAGCCTTGCCATTCCGTGCCGTACATGTAGGGGTTACATATAGTTTCAGAGTTAATATCATAGCTCTTCTATACTCAGATACCTAAACGTATATCTATCCATTATTAGCGGGAGAACGAGCTAGCATCTCATGGTATGTGACTCTCCCGGATAACTATCTCGATGTGCTCTCGGCTAATTGTCACCCAGACGTGCATGTTAGCCGGTTAAACAAACGATGATCGAGAACTTTGAATAGCTTGTATCTTTGTAAATTTTATCGTCACTTACTATCAGGAATCCTACTTTAGACAGAAAGCAATTCGGAGAATCGCGTCATCTGGCTAATGGACCATGGGTAACGGCGACGGTATATACAGATTCCCAGCTATGGCCGAAAACATAACAAAATTGGTTCTTTCAAACTCTAGAATATGCAACAAGAGAATATGGGCTATTGCGAATAAGGTCAGCATCGTGCTCCCACCTTAACCAAGCGCCGAAGGACGGCTATGCCGGATCTCACGCTTTTTGTTCCGAAGATCTTCCACTCCCTCCGACATTGCAAGGTACCATAACCTATAGCGCCCTGTGAGACTTAGTTATCTTAGCTACCCCCAAGCTCCCACGCATTCTCACCCCTGGAGTCCACGTGGGGAAGGCTCCACCTCGCTTGTCATCCATTCAAGACCCTGGGGACTATCTCGTAGCCGCTGGGTAGCTCGACTAATTATCGACTGGAGGATGATATTGGAAGCCATCGCACGATTTATCTAGCCTTGCATTATACTAGGACGAAAATTAGTGGAAGCTCGGGTTTTTAACTTCTAGTCCATGAGTTCCCCGCCATGGAGCCCTCAAGGAAGCATTCTCCAACTAGCCCGTACTCTTCATGAGCCTTAGCCGACGCAGGAACCTCCTCGGAAGAATCCATCTGCCTAACCAGCCGTATGGATATGGGACTGTAACCCCCATGGAAGAGCGCTATTATGTCTCCCTCCTTGGCTATGCATGGACACAAGTCGACGAAGCCTCCCGAGCTGATGAAAAAAAACCCACCCAGACACGGAGGAGTGAAGGGAGTGTCGCACCGGTTTACCCTCTTGACTTTCGACCGGGAAAAGTGCTCCATCTCCCTGATTAAGACCGGCAGCTGCTTGGCTTCTGGGAAATACGCAACGTGCGTCTCGAGGTGATCAGCATACTTCTGTACCCAATCGTTGGCGTTAGCAATGGTGGGCTCTGCCCAGTGACTCAGCAAATTCCTCTGGAAGTGATCTCTACTACAAGGGTCACACATCGCATCAAAAACTCTCTCACGGCCAGGCTGCCCCTGCTTTGCCTTCTCAATCATTCCCAACCTGGCCTGGCGCCACTCTGAATCTTCTCAACTGTCGAGAACGGCTGTATATCTCGTAAGACACAGCGGAGGACGCTAACCCCCGTTAAAAATAAGTCGGGAGTTCTTAAACGCGCCTAAGTTGTAGTCCTTCGCAGTTGGAGAGGTATATACACCCTACCATCCGGGCCAGTAATCAAGGACGGGTACCCCTTTACGGTGATGCTTCCTATCTTGTAGCCGGTGACCTTCAGGCCCAAGGAACCGGACTCGTTATCGAGGAACCGTCTATTTGTCACTGTCATGCTTCCCGCCCGAAAGGAAAAACTTACTGTTAAGATTCGAGTAGATGAACCGCGTGTAGCCCTGGGCACTGACGGTCCAGGTTGGCCGTGCCCCTGCTGGTACTCTGTCGACGGCATGCTGGTCGACGTCGCAGAGCGCCTGGTTCCAGGTGCGCGCAGGTTGGCAGTGCACCAAGGAGAGGACGGTGAGAGGCTTTTCCCGTCATATCACCCACCTCGTGAATCTGGCATGGAGCTACTCACACGGTTTTTCGTAGTCGTGTTTCAGCTCGGCTGGCAGCTCAGGTCCTCATAGAGGAGGTTCCCTTGCCGAACGGAAGGAGGGCGTAGAGCTTGTCCCGCGGGTCGCTGGCGCTGACGTCGAGAGCGTTGAGGAAGATCTCTAGGATTGAGTTTGGAGAATTGTTGTTGCGTGCTGCTGGATCACTGCCCAGATTTCCATTTAGCGTTCTTCTATCAAGGGTTGCCCAAATTGGGAGCATTTGGATCTGAGGCTGGTAGTGTCTCTGATGGAAGTCTAATCTATTGTGTTGTGAGTCAAGCTGTTGGTGAAATTTCATCAAGTCCTTCCACCTCACGCTCTCCCTGCCACAGTGAACAATGGCATTATTGGCCAGTGTTGCCTCCTGGATCACCCAAATACGGCAAAACCAGTGGTGCCCGAATAATTCGCTCGTGAGAATTGGCAGCCGTAATCGTCGGTATCAATGCCTGGTGCGTAGAACCCCTCGTCGGTGAACTGGTTTCGGTGTTTCCGGAAGATTATATCCACATTTTGTGAGGCGGGAAAGTTCCTCACGCCCACGGTCTCGTCATTGGAATCACCGGGAGTGAGAGTCAACTCAGTCAGCTTACTCAGTTCTCCCCAGCAATTGCGAGAGTGCCAAAAATATTCGGTATAGGGATAGAAATAGGGATATAAATAGGGATATAAATAGGGATATAAATAGGGATATAAATAGGGATATAAATAGGGGTAAAAATAGGGATAGAAATAGGGATAGAAATAGGGGTAGCTAGAAAGCCCACACGTTATTCGAAATGTACTTCTAGGGGCCTTAAACTTAAAGCAAATTAGGCGTATAGAATTGAGTCTAACCGATATTCAGCCTACTATTGACACATGAAGATGAAATAATACTACTGTTAAGGGGCAAAAGGGAAGCAGGCTGTATTGCAGATTGCAGGTACAGCAATGCAAGTGTGTTACTGAAACATCGGTTTACACCATTATGCCTTCTAATTCATAACAGCTAAAAGTATCCTTCTGGGATGTAAGTGCATCTAAGTTTAACAGGGAAGTTATGCGGATAGCTTTGAGTCAGGCACAACCGTCGCGCCCCTTTGGCAGGGTTTGCATTAGCATAGTTTATTGTCACCAGTATGTGATGTCTTACAGAAATCGCCACCTAGGAGTCGGATTTTCCACTCTCGTACTATGCGCATAACTCACTATTCCGGAAGATCTACTGGGGGGCACACTACAGACACGGGATGAATGTAAGCCTGTTACATGTGTCTTTGGGAGGTCAATGCCGGGAAAGCCTCTAGGCTACATAATTGCCCAGAAACTTGGAACGGACTCCGATGCGGCCAATAGTTATCAAGCGCCAAATGGGTGTGCCGAGGCTTAAGTCCCTCCTTTATTATCGCGCCCCAACTCCCCCATCCTCACTTCCCACGCCAAGATGGGACTCTGCGGTCCATGACGGCGGACCTCAAGATGGCTTCGGGATGTCAGTGAATTCTAACTGGTAATGGAATTTCCGGTCCGCATCGGCCCCAGCTTGACAACACCAGAGCCGTGCGCGCGTCGAAGAATGCAGGTATCCTGGCCGAGCATGAATGAGATGTCCTCTGGCCCGCACCCGTGATTCGTCTGCACACTGGCCTTCACATTACCCGTCGTTCGAATTGTACTAATAATAGATGAAACATATCTCTGTTGTTCATTTAGAACTAGGTCTGCCCCTATTACTTCTAGTTTGGGAAAGCAATGCAATGTCAGTAAGGATCGGACCGAGGTTAGCCTCTCTAGCCTCAACGTTATACCCATGTATCGCCAGAACCATCAACCAAATCAGCAAACATTAGTACCAGCTCAAGGTAGCCGGTGACGAAGCAGAAATGACCCGATCTCCCCATCTTGCCTGGTCGATCGCAGTTATTAGGTCAGGCGAATAAACGACCGCCTCCCGATCTTGACCCCTTTGCCCTATTCGCTCGCCATCCCCACCCTGTCGAACCAGACTGTGTTCTCAGGGGCATCCCCCAAGACGAAGGCGAACTCAAACTGCACGATCCTGTCGGATACCGTGTAGGGGATCTCGATGGAGACCCACTCGGTTCCGACGTCATGGGAGACGACGCTGCGCAAGATGACACCGTTGGCGAACACGTCCAGGTGCGCCTCGTTGCGGGCCGCGAAGCGCACGGCGAACGAGACCGTGTACGGCACGGGCCGCTGGGCGGCGCCGGGGAACATCAGCAGCGCGGGCACCATGCGCAGGTTCGCCATCAAATCGTCGCTGAGGCTGGTGGCCTGCATGTCCACCCGGAATGCGTTGCACGAGCCGTTGGCGCCCGGGGTGTCGGTCCCGTAGCGCGTCGCGAGGACGTCCACGAGGTCGAGGCTCCAGGGTGATAGCCCGATCTCGAAGTCCCCGTTCTCGATCAGCGACTCCGTGATGGACGGCAGGCAGAATGGGAACTCGCTGGTGGTGGATGAGGGTGGCCCTTCGCTGCTCGTCGGGGTCCCTGATGACGAGGTGAATGTAGTAGGCGGCAGAGAGGGCGACTCCGTCGCAATCGAGCTTGTAGAAACAGAGCTGATGGTTGATAGAGACAGTGAGGAGGTGCTTGTGGGGGTGGGACTGAGGGTGAATGAAGACACTGGGGCGCCTGTGAGTGTGGGCGTGATAGACGATAACCCTGACGAAGTGACAGAAGTATTCGAAAGCGGTGAAGATGAAGTAGCCTGAATGCTAGTTGACGTGTTTAAAAAGGTAAACGTCGGGTCTATCAAAATACCGCTTGATACAGTTGTTGTTGAAGTTACCACCGGAAGCCTAGTCGAGTTGGAGAAGGCGTTGCCCGTTGCGGATACGGTTGCACTTGCTGTAGTAGAGTTCAGGAGTGACACGGTCCATAAGGTAGTCTTGTATGAGGTGATAAGAGTCGTGTCGTAGGGCCAGGAGACACATAGTCTGCCATAGCACTGGGCTTCGGCGCAATTCAGAAACGCGAGTAGGAACAAGAGGTAGCTTGTCAACTGGGACGACATCTTGACTGCCATGGTGAATCCGAGAGGATGGATGGAACGAGAGACTGTTCTGTGAGTATGAGGATAGCGAAGGTAGAAGGGAACACCACGATGATCTGCCTGTTGATACAATTAATGGAGCATACATTGGAGCCTTATATATACACAGCTTTCTACAGCTGGATGGCTGACGACCCAGTTCCCACCGAGTTCTTCCACCAGCACCAAGATTCCCGTACGGCATATGGATCAACGGCCTACTCCAAAACCTTCAGCTTGTATGATGTCTGACTCGTCTGCGCCTTCCCCAATGACCCTGAACTCGTCACACACCAAAGGGGATCAACCTGAGACTCATCACATACTCCAGAGACCGATAGATTTCAGGGTGGTCCAACCACAGAGCAAGGTATATCAGCAAGAGGGGCTGTACCAACCAGCCAAAGTTCTACAGGATATCGGTGTATTCTTGCTTGGAGCTGCGAGCTGAGGTCCATGTCCAGGTCCAGGCTGCCAGCGCGAGGCTCAGGCTTTGAAACCGCTTGTCTCAGTCATCAGCGGTTTCGACGTAATTAAAAGTGGCGCACTAGTAGAAACGTCTTATATGAAAGGATGGCACGTGATCATAAGGCTATGCGGCGATGACATATTGAGGTTGCCGAAAATTCGAGGTTGCCGAAAATTCCAGTTCGAGGCAGACCAACTCGGCAGCTTTGTCTCACATCCCCCAGATACATGGGAGTTTCTGTACGAGGGCAGCATGCAATAATCACAAAGAGACTTTCCTAGGACCAAGCTGCGCGTGAGGTTCAATCTCCCCAGCCCATCACACGAATGACCGACACCGCATGTCAGATTCTTCCATGGACGACTCTGTGAGGCGACCAACTTATAGAGACATATATTTCTTGTCTATGCAGGGGATTCCTCAATAGGCAAGAAAACCTCCAACTATAAGCAATTGTATGTCTCACACTTATAGGTCTAGGTCGTGTCTCGGAACTGACATCCAACCTCACTCGGAATGGTTATACCTATTCACTCTATTACTTCTTATTTCGCTAATATTTAAGAGATATGGGAAAGCCAAGCAGATTAGAGACGAAGTCTTAGTCAAGTGCAAATATACGAGGCCATATATGACCGACGGGAGGTAACATAGTATGCCGATTAAAAGAAAGGAAACATTTGAAACTTAAATTGAACCGGCGACCATTCAAAGAGCCCGTAGATGAAAGTGGATTGGAGCGAGTCCAGCGTACTAGTGGGATTCAGGGGTAATATACAGACCGATGATGAGGCAGTTGCGCCGCTGGAGAACTATTTGTTGATCTACAAATGCAGAATGTTTATGTGACTTCTAACCTCCCAGGTCTAGATGGTAGGGTGAAGCTGTAACTGCGGGATTTGCAAGTTGCAAGGATGCCCTGTGACTTTGAGAATATCTTTCGGGGAGATATAGCGAGCAAGGGATGAAGCAAACTGCCCGGGCCTTGCCGGGGGTTGCCGAAATCCTGGCATAGGATTAGTGTGCTCCGGGGAAGCGACATTCCAAGGGCTGGCTCGGTCCCTTCCAAAACAATCCCTTTAATCAAAGAATACTAGGGCGCAGCATACGTAGACATACGTCCTACCGCATTTCGGACGAGCTTCCCACAACATAGTTAAAGAGATCAGCGCCAAGATCACCCAACATGGACCAAGCACAGCTACTATTGAGGCATTCCCAATAACGATAAATAAATAATCACGCAGCCTCCCGGCTTCTGCACAACAGACTCTGACGCCCAGGCGAAATACAGCGGTTCGTCAAACCCCCGATCAACCGCCCAACCGCCTTACGGCCTTCCGGCCCCGACGAAGCGTAGGAATAAATACTCCCTGCGGCTACCTGCCCTCCAAAAAAACGAAGCACATAAGAATCTGAGGACGGTCGTGGTTCACGTCACATGTGGAGCTCCGGAGCAGAGCTGGCCTGTCAATGCTTGATATCCCGCTATAGAAAGGTCGTCTGCCGATTCAAGCAAAATCGGCCTTGCCATATCCAACCACCACCACCACCATACGACCCGGCGACCCGAGCGAACCTGCGTTTAGCAGAACGTCCGACCTGCATAGCCCGCTGCGCCAGTGCCTAGATCCGTAAGCATAGCACTCCATACCCCACACAAACAAGCAATCCAGAGATGACCCCTCAAGCCCCTAAACCAACTTAGCGTCTTAGATCTCGTCACTTCCATGCCTACCTGTGTGGACGAAGATAGACACCCTTCCCCCTCCTCCCTACTGGGACATTCCAACCCAGCCTCAGGACCGCGCTCATTCCATCGGAGAACTCGTACGACCCATGCCCAATACCCATCACCCCCAAGGGTGGCAGCCCCGCTCCACCACGGTCCGTAGAGGGGGGCCTGCTTGCGTATCCTTGCCTAGTCAGGGCCTCCTCTCCTGACCTCCAAAACGAAAGACATAGATACATCATTGGGAAGCAGGCTGCGAGACACGAAGTATGGCGAAGGGGGTTGAACTCACCACAAAGTATACACGTGTGTATACTCGGCTGTATTGTCCAAAGCACCCCGACTACCACCACCTATGCCTATGTAGAAGCAAACAGATCCTCCCAACCCCCGTTCTAACCTCGGCCTTGAAAATGCAGCAAATACGTAGACGCCCACCCATGAGGTATCAACCGATCAGACTGGTGCAAAGAAACCGCCCTCGGCCCATCACCCAGCCCCGCCCAAGACCTCCCGCAAATCCTCATCCCTCAGGCGACGGTACGTCCCGCCCTCGTTCTCGAGGACGTAAGCGCCCGGCCCATCTACCCCCTTCATCCCCCTACTCCCCTCCCCCGCTTCGACAAACGCGAGCGTGAACAATCCCGCGCGTGGCGCCTTGTGGAACGCGCGGCGGGCCTCTCTGCCGTCCTTATCGTCCCCGCCGCCCACTAGGACCCAGTGCCGCCCGCCGAGCTTCAGCGGGACGACGCCGCACAGTAGGCCCGGGAACAGGTGCGGGTGCTCGAGCATCTCGACGCCGAAGGCGCGGACCGTCTGGCGGGCGGCGGCGTCGTACCTCTGTGCTGCGGCGGCCGGCGGGGGTGGCGGGGTTGAGCGGGAGGCAGAGGCAGAGGCGGAGGCGGGGGCGGAGGGGGAGGACGAGGAAGAGGAGGAGGACGAGGGCGACAGATGGGGCAGCAGGGCCCCGAGCCGGAACAGGTTCGACGCCGAGACGGCGTTGGCCGAGGGCTGCGCGGCGTCCATGGCGTCCTTGATGCGGAGGATGGCGTGCGAGGCCGCGGCACGCGTCGAGTAGAAGGCGCCGCACCTCGCTTGGTGGATTAGTTTGTGGTGCGGTTGGTTGTTATTGCTATTGATGTTGTTATTATTCGCCTCAGTCCCGGTCCCCGGTTGTAGCCGTTGTTCTTGTTGTTCACCGCCCTGTCCCTGCCCCTGCTGGTGCTGCTGCTCGTCGTAGAACAGCGCGAGCTGGCGGTCCTGCAGCCGCGCGGCCCAGCGGAGCCAGGAGTCGTCGGCCGTGGCCTCATAGAGCTCGAGGAGGCCCTCGGCGAGGAAGGCGTAGTCCTCGGCGAAGCCCTCGACGTCGGCGCGGCGGCCGTCGGAGAACGCCCGGTACAGGGTTTGCGTGCCGTCGTCCCAGAGGTGCGCGCGGACGAACAGGGCGGCCCTCTCGGCAGCGCGGAGGTAGTGCCGCGCCCTCTCCTTCAGGGCGGTGTCATCCATGTGGAACAGGGCCGCGGCGGTGCGCGCGAGAGCCGCGACCGCCATGCCGTTGTAGGCGGCGACGACCTTGGCGTCGAGGTCGGGCTGGGGGCGCACCCGGAGGCGGTGGGCGCGGAGCTTGCGCTTCGCGCTTTCGACAAGGTTGCGGACGCCGCGCTCCGGGATGCCGAACTGCTTGGCCAGGCGCGCCTCGTTCCGGACGACGCGGAGCACGTTCTGGTTGAGGAACTCGTCGTGCGGGTCGTGGGCCGGGTCCACGTTTCCGTGCTCCTGCACATCCCAGTGCGCGGCGGCCACCTGGCTCTCCCGCTCGTTGCCGATCACCTTGTCGAACTCCTTCCGCGACCACAGGTAGTACGCCCCCTGCCGCTTGACCTTGTCCCCTCTCCGGTTGTGCGAGTCCGCAGCCTCGCTCGTCATGAACCCGCCGTCCTCGAGCATGATCCGACTACTCGTGAGGTAATCGGCGATCTCGAGAACGGTGGTGGCGAACTCGCCGCCCTTCTGGCCGCCTAGGAGTAGCCACGCGTCCAGATATAATGCCAGCAGCAGAGAGTTGTCCGTCACCATCTTCTCGAAGGTCGGAAGCGACCAGTCCCTGGTGACGGAATGCCTGTGGAAGCCGCCGCCGATATGGTCGTGCATGCCTCCCAGGACCATGCGCCGCAGCGTGTGGAGGGCCATGGTGCTCACGAACTCGCAGTCGTGCGACCCCACCACGTCCTGGACCTCGGACGGAAAGCGCGTGGCCCGCAGGAGCAGGGACAGCTTCGCCGTCGTGGGGAACTTGGGCCCCTGGCCGAACCCGCCGAACATGGGATCGAAGGTGCCCCCGATGCGGTTGTAGGCCTCCTCGATCTGGTCGAGGTCCACCTCGTCGGGCTCGTCGCCGCTCAGGGTTCCCTCGCCGGAATATTGGCGCAGGTCGATGACGGACTGCTTAGCCTCCTGGCGCACTCTGGGTTCCTCGGCCGGCCACACATCTTGAAGTTTTCTGAGAATAACAAGGAACTCAAGTGGTTCGTCGGCCCCGCCGGTGCCAGCCTCTTGCTTCACGCCCGGGCCTACCCAGTAAGTGCCCCCAAATACAGGCTCCAGCTCTGGCGTAAGGAAGAGATTTAAGGGCCATCCCCCGCCGTTGTTGAGAGAGTGGTTGTAGTTCATATATATGTTGTCTATATCCGGCCTCTCCTCCCGGTCGACGACAATAGGAATGAAATCCTCGTTGAGGATGGATGCGATGGTCGGATTGGAAAATGAGTCTTGTCTAGCCAGGTGACAGTCTACCGCCTCTGTTAGCATTCCAGAGATGCGACACGACATGATATGATATGACACCAAAGCGACTGATGGACTACAAACTTACAATGAGACGCAAGATATCCGATGGTCATGAATATGAGCTTGTTCTCCCTCTTCGCCCGCTCGACCGCCTCGTCGTCGAGAAGCTGCCATGACACCAGAGTATCGATATGCGCTCGCACGAAGGGACTCGCGCTGTCCCCAGCGCGGTTTCTCAGAGAAGAGGCGGCCCCGGTCGACTGGGCTGGCGGCGCGGGGCCCGAGAAGGATGCAGTCACGGCGGCGGTCCGCGAAAGAGATGATGGCGCATTCTTGCCATAGTTTGCCGCAGCTTCGGACTTCTGCAACTGCGCTGACATCATCTTGATTGCTCGGTGTTGGGGCACGAGCCCGTAGATCTTTAACGTTAGTCAAGGATGCGCGAGTATGCAGTGTAGTAGTATGCAAGTCCTCGAGGAGGGCTCACGAATGCAGGCGAGCGATAGCATAGGAACGAGCCAATTAGGGAAGACAAAGTTTAGGCTGACAAGCCTCTTTCGTGTGTCTAGATTTTTTTCTCCTCTTTCCACAACTGCAAAGAGCCCCCACGTTTCGGTGTTGATGCCAGTCATGACGATGCAACGGTCGGTCGGCGTGGGGCTCGTACTGTAGAGTACAGTAGACGTGGGGGGCTGCTTCGGCATATTCGCCGGCCAACGAAACCACGCAGCAGCGATTCAAAGCGGCGGCTGACGGAGTTTTTAGTTCCGGCTTCACGCCATTAACGCCATGAGAAAACAGCTTGGAACGAAAAAGTCACTCGCAGCCTCGACCGGCTTGCATATATCTTCGGGGGGTATCTAATCTACCTACAGTGTCCACCGCACAAATACTATGTTCAGTAATATCTCAGAGTGAGGTGTGGCGCTTGCAACAGCCCAAAAGGTTCCAAGTATTCGCGGTATACGAAGGTAGCGAGCGGGCCTGTCCTGGATCACTACACTCACCGCTACCTACTGTGCCCTAGCTCCAGTCTCCAACAACTTTGTGTGGGTGCTTTTTTGGGTTAGGTTCCGACAAATGAAACGGCTTCAGCTCGCGGACTTCCCAGGTCAACACGAATGGGCGCGCAATCGTTCGTGCCACCACCTCCTTCTCTCTCCCCCTCATCTTAACGTTAGGTCTCCTCGCACATCTCAGGCCGTGTTCTCTCATATGTCTTATAAGTAACACGTCTGACGCCCGAGAAACCCCCTATAAAGTAGTCACGCGTAGCAGCCGAATACGCGCGTATCCAACGCGGTGTATGTGTGGATGTCTACCATCACACCTTAGTAGTCGACTTGCCCCCGGCCGTTGGTTTGCGATTCATCAAGTCGCCGAAGAATTTGGCCAGTGTGTCAGTATCTACCGGCGCTTGTGTCCCTTCCATTTCGATCTCCTCATCAAGCACTGGCTCCGGTGACTGTCCATAGCCGTGGCGGTCCTGCGAGATTGCATTAGTTGCCGTAGTTCGGATGACACCTGGAGATGGACCTACCCTGAGTCGTTGTACCATATCATCAGCATCGACTTGGATGCCGCCCATGTTAAACTGCACAGGCCCAATGTGATCGCTGATCATGTCATCCGAAGGGACATGTGCAAACGAGCTGCTGTCTTTCTCCTTGCCGGCTTTCTCGTCGGCCTTCTTTTGCTGCTCGAGGCGCTCCAGCTGGTTGGCGAGGAAAGCCTGCGTATCGACTGATGGGACCTCGAGCTGAGACGTATCCTTATTTCCTTGGGCCAGTTGCAGCGCGTCCAAACTCGCATCACGGACCTGCTCCTCATAGTACGCGACGGCCGATCCTTCCACCTCGGTCGTCCCGTTGGGTCCACCGTCTCCTTCGTAACCCGTACTATTTAGTCCGTTGGCTTTAACTAAGGGGAACGGTTGGTCGAGGTCGATGGACCAGCCATTGCTAACCGTCTCCACGTCGAAACCGTCCCGAAGGACTCTTATCTTGCTCCAAGAGTCCCAGTTGGGTGGCACGACAACCTTGTCTCGCTCGATGACATTTTCCTTCAGCGGTTGCCGTTTTAGGAGTGAGTGAATGCCGAGACTGGCATGAATAAGAGTCTGCAGTGGTGAGGCCATGGAGGGCGAGGTATAAATCAGAGAAGCGCCGTCTGAGCGCCAGTTAGTAGGCATGGAAGATTTTCGAAAGGAGCAATGACGTACGCCTCAACAATGCAGTCCTGAGGTATTGTAGTACAAGGTCGAACATCTCCTCTTTCCACCCCTGAGACTTTTCTAGGTAGTCGATCTTCTCCGTCTACCAGGCACGAGGTTAACAGGGATGCCGTGAAGGAGGTTGCTGCCCACTCACATTCTGACAGACTACGCAGAGCGGCAAGCCCAAGGCGTCCTCCCACTCGCCGGGTCCGGGTGGCGCTGCGATGCTCCCCTCCGTGGCCACCGAACCCGTGCCGTCCAAGTTTACGGAGCCGCCCGTCCGTCCCCGTTCTCTCCAGCTGATCATGGTTTCTTCCATCGTATCCTTGCATTCGAGACTCAGTGACATGAGGACGCTTCGAAGCAAGAGCAGCCATTCCCTTAACTGCCGCATCCAAGTCCAGGGATGGGACCAGTCAAGCAGTATTACTATTAAGGTATTGGGTATCGATTGCGGGGTCAAAAGGGGCTGAACGAGAGATGTGAACGAAGGAGAAGGGCTGCTGAGAAGGTAGAGGGAGACGCGCGCTAGGATATCTGTAGGCCGTCAGCATTGTCCGTCGGGTGGTTCTGGCGATGCGGGTAAGAGCCGGGGTACGCACCCTCCTGGTCTGCGTCCAAGACATCGTAGTAGGTATATCCAAGGGCAAAGCTGTTCGCTATCGGGGGGATTTTGTGCGTTTGCCGGTCTAGATTCCTTCGCTGTTCGTTGTTGGATAAGGCCTCGAGGAAGTCTCGTTGTGATTCTACCGAACCCCCTAATGCTTGTCAACGGTCGATGCCCATACGTGGAGAGCAAAATGTAGGCATACCGAGGACTAGGAGGTTCTTTTCCGGTAATCTCCTCCCACTCGCAACCGAGTCGAGCATAGAGCTCCACATGTCCTTCTTTGGCTCTCCATGCTTTCCCTCGGAGCCAGATCCAACGGAGGAACTGGTATATGTGGAGAACCTATTCGCATTCGCTGTCATGTTTCGTTATTTTCGACCGGAAGCATTCGGAAGAAGTCGAATGCGCTCCGCCGGAATCAATTCGAGGAAGAGAAACGTCGCGAGAGTGCGCCGCCTTGATCCCGAACTAAAGTACGTGTGGTAAACGCGTGGACCGGGAACGAGAGGCGCGTTTGGAAAGAGGAAGGATTATTTACTGCGCAACGGCGAAGGAATGATAAGTATATGGACAAGAAAAGGAGCAAGCAGGCAGGTCGGATGGAAGAGCGTTCGCGATGCTGTACGTATGTCTCGGTTCGGAATCACTTTCACAAATGTATAACCAAGCACCTTGAATAACTCACGCGCTGAGAGAGGGTCCGTGGATCTAATCATCTATCGTCCCCCTGATCAATGAGTGGTCCATGAGGCCCATGGAAATTTAAGGTGACGGTCCGACGTTTCCCCTTCAATGCGCTCCAGAATCGGGGCTGCAGTGAGAGGTCCAGCCCCTGACAGCTGTTCAAGGGGACCTCTTATCTTATCGCACTCGGTCTATGTATATGTATATGTATTTGTACCTAGGTATGTATGTACGTGTAGCTAACCTTGTCCCTGCAATATGCGCTAGAGATGCCCTGCGTCACAAGCAACTAAAGCCACTAACTTACGTCTCTCAGCCTTGCAGGTTGTAACCTGTAGGTACCGAAGATATACGGTAAGGTAGCACACCCGACGGCTTTTCTATGCGCCAAGCCTCCCAGTCTTCTTCTCGTCGCGTTTCCGAATATTGACGTCGTTGCTCTTTGTATCTTTACACGGCGATAACTGGACGCGCGCCGCCATGAACCAAATCCGCGCGATCCAAGCGCTCAACAAGCGCGAGATCGAGAATGGAGTGTAAGACCGGCCTCCCGCTCAAGCACAATTCCCTGCTGTTATCATGAGCTAACCTCTCGAATCAGGCCACCGGAAGCATCCTGGCACACCGACTACCGCGACACGGCCTTCGTAAACTTCGGCGGGCTGCCGTACGAGCTGTCCGAGGGCGACATCATCACAATCTTCTCGCAGTACGGCGAGCCCGTCTTCCTCAAGCTCGCGCGCGACAAGGAGACCGGCAAGAGCAAGGGCTTCGGCTGGCTGAAGTACGAGGACCAGCGGAGCACCGACCTGGCCGTGGACAACCTCGGCGGCGCCGAGATCGGCGGCAGGCTGATCAGGGTCGACCACGCGCGCTACAAGCCGCGCGACGACGAGGACCCGGACGAGTTCAGGGTCGGCTGGGAGGACATCGTGAGGAAGGAGAAAGCGGCCAGGGGCGAGGACGTCGAGATGGAGGACGAGACCGCCGACGAGGAGGAGGTCGTCAGGCGGCCGATGCTCAAGGAGGAGAAGGAGCTAGCCAAGCTGATCGCGGAGCACGACGACGACGACCCCATGAAGGGCTTCCTGATCGAAGAGAAGAAGCAGGAAGTGGAAAGAGCGCTGAGGAAGGAGGAAGAGCGGAGGGAGGGGAAGGAGAGGAAACACAAGCACAAGCACCGTGACCACCACCGTCACCATCACCCAAGCCACCGCTCGCGGCGGGACGGGAGCGATGAGCAGGACCGGGATCGTTCTAAAAGGCCAAGGCGTGATGTCACTCCGGTGACTGGAGATCCGAGTGACCGGGACCGAGAGGAAACACCGGAGAGGAGGCGTGGGGATTCAAGGGAAGGCGAGCGGAGGCGCGGCGACGAGGACCGCGACCGGCATAGAGACAGGGAACGCAGGAGCCGCCGTGACGGCCGAGATGACTACGATCAGAGGCGGTCGAGCCGTCGCGGTGGCGAGGAGAGGGATCGAGATCCAGACCGCAGGCGTAGGCACCAGAGTCGGAGCAGATCCCCAAGATCCTACAGAGATTAGCGATCGCCATTCGAGCGGCTTAATAATATACCCTAATGCTTGTTGATTTGAGAACATCGAGTTATTCAGGGGTAGTCTATGACTCTGAGGATCTCCTGGCTCGTCAAGCCAACTAACTTATATTACCCTCCAGCTTTCTGACAAGAGGCGTGGACAACGGCATAGTCCTAGTTGGCCCGATATTATATTATAGTAAGCGAAAGGGGCTGTACTTTAAGCTAGTTAGAACCATTCCCAATACAACATCCTTACCACCTACCAACCCTTATAACGTTGCCATCGGTACCCTTGTAACTCGTTGCCGTATTATCCACCCTGTGCGTCGGCACCGGCGCCCCTGTTAAGTAACAACTTAACCACCTTTTCGTGGCCGTTAGCTGATGCTTCTTGTAACGCGTTGCCGTATGTTCCACCTTGTGCGTTGACATCGGCGCCCTTGCTAAGTAACAGCTTAACCACCTTTTCGTGGCCGTTAGCTGATGCTGCTTGTAACGCGTTGCCGTAATATCCATCTTTCCAGTTGCCACGGCGGTACCCATCTGCCCACTTGCCATATCCACCTTGCGGGTCGACGTCATGTCCTCGAGCCAATAGCATTCGCCTCTTATTCTGCTGCTCCAGCAGCACCAGCTGAGTCTGATACTCATTCAGGGCATAGTTGCCGCTAAATCCGCCTTTCGCGTTAACGTCGGCGCCCTTGTCAAGCAGCAGCTCGACCACCTTCTCGTGGCCGTTCAGTGATGCTGCATACAGCGCGTTGCCGTAACATCCACCTTGCGCGTTGACGTCGGCGCCCCGACTGAATAAGCATTGTACCGCATTTTCAAACCCTCCAAAAGATGCGTAATACAAAGGTGAGGCCAGATCATCTATTCCAAAAGTTGATACACCGTCCCATGCCTGATCTGGGCGATAAAGACTATGGCAGGTTTTATAGGACCATTCATGATCGCAGAAGAATTTCTCAATAAGAACTTGCAGCCTTTTGTCCTTCCCCTTAGCCACAGCAGCATGGGTGGTCCAGGATATTGCTGAATACTGTGCCAACGGAAAGGTCTTCCTGATCTTTTCCGGCGGAGCGTCCTGGTCGAGATGCAGCAAATATGCAAGGCAAACTTTTGCAATTGATGCTCTGGCAGTAGCCTCCTGGAAATCTTGTGCAATACCACTGTCCAGTCGATCTGACATCAGGTATTCTTTAACCGAGAGATGCGCCAATTGAATCTCTACGCGTTCGTCATCCTCCTCATGCGAATGCCCCGCCGCGGAAACCATAACCACCAAGCTTGAGCAATAACGCGAAATTTCTCGAGGATCAGGCATCCTATATTTTGGACTGAAGTATTGAACCCCCTCGGTGTCTACTGTTATTGCATCAACAGCCTCTTCAATCCTTAAGGGCCGCTCGGAGAATGTTAAGAATTGAAGAATTCTTGTAGCGTTCTGCTTGTGTTCAGAAGGGATGCCATTCAAAATCCTGCTGTAGGTTCCGTCCAACGTCCTCGGGAGAGACGCGAGCGCATTTTCGAGAGTGCGATAGTCCAAGCAATTTTCTAGGGCATCAATCTGACATGCAGCCCATCGAAACCTATATGCTCTTAGTATGCCTTTGCAGAGAGTTCCCACGAAAAGCAAAATGTTTCAACTTACATGCCATTGGCCTTCTGCATAAGTCGGGTCTCAATCTCATCCTGAATGTCCGGGTGGGATCGCCACCTCTTTAGGTCATCACCCTCTCTGACCCTCGCACGAATGTACCCACGGATATCGTCACCAATGAGGCCGCTCTGAATAGGCACCGTATTATTGTGAGCCAGGTCGCTTAATCCCAATTTGATGTCTTGCTCTGGCCGACTTGTTACAAGAAGGTGGACATTCCTTTGCTCCGAGTTTAGGAGATCTCTTATCCATGAGAGCAATCCTTCTGTCGGCGGGCCTTTCCGTGTATTGCATTCGTCAAGGGCATCTAGAACAACCCATACTTCCTTAGCCTGCTCCATCATTTGCAAGAGAACCTTACAAAGTGATTCGCAGCTCGGCTGGCGGCGTCCGTCGTCACAAGAGCTAAAGAGCGAATCCAATTGTTCCAAAGCATCTTCGCACGTGCAGTAAAGCTGGCTAATAAGGGATCGGACCATGCTCTCAAGAATCTGCTTGCCGGTATCGTTGAAGTCGAAATAGAAGTAGAGCAGTTGATCGGGAAGGCTTCTTTTAAGATCTTCAACAATAGTGGAGCTGAGAATCGTCTTGCCGGACCCGGGAATGCCACAAAGCCACAGGAAGGAGTTTCGCTGCCTCCTCCAATTTGTGAATGCGTCATTTTGCAAGAACCACAATCCTGTGCCTTTCTGACGTTGCTGTAAGGCTTTATTGTAGTTTGTTGACGGATCTGATGGCAGCAGCCAACGTTCGATCTTTTCTCCCCTCTGCTCAAATGCGACATCTTTCACATCGTAACGTATTTCATGTACAGTTTGCTCAACTTATTTTCCGTTAGTAAAATGATTTCTATATGGGCTTCACTGACTAACCGGAAGAAAGAACATCACTAATCTTTCTCTCAGCCTCCACTCTATTGGTAGGAATTCGCAAAAGGAGGTCTTTGGCGTACGCAGCTGCCGCCATTGCTGCATATCCCTGCCATTCTTTGTTTTTGTGAGAATCTGAGTAGTCGCATATACCGCGAATAACCAGACAAGGAAAGTGGTTCATAAGCCCGGCCGCTTCCATTTCAAAACACAACACGTCCATCTCCGCTGCAAGCTTGTCCCGAACCGAAGCGTCCTTCATCAACTGGTTCGCTGAAGCAATTAGGCCGTAGTGAATTGTCGGATTGTCTTCGTCTTCAGTCCTTCCAGGTCGCAAGATCAACTTGGATATATCATCACCACAGAACACCGTGCAGCTTGAGCTATCTTTTTGGGGATGAACAACTCCGCTTCGATACAGCCGGTCGGTACTTGGGTCTGGTCTCTGGTACTTCTTCCGGAGTCTTGGGTTCTTCTGGAGAACATTGTTGATGGCATCTTCCAGCCGATGGCCTTCCTCCTCGTACTTTGTCTTAAGTCCATTTACTGCTGCCCGCAGGACCATTGGTGGCTGATCCAGGAACCCCGTTGGCCGGAAGGTTTGATTTTGTATCGTTTCGCCGAAGTCGTACTGGAATACACCACCCTTCCCATCGCGAGGAGCACTAACCACAATGTCGCCCAGGCGGATATCATGACTCGGACTTGGCGCACCGCCGCCGATACCGACCATCAAACCGATTCTGGTGTTGGGAAAGCTATGCAGCATGTCTCTTGCCGCGCTTGCGGCAGAGGATGTGCCGTACTCCCCGTCCGGCAAGACGGCAATGACGACATTATGTTTCCCAATCCTGCCCAGTTGATAACTATTGTTGTCATGGGTAGATATATCTTCGGGCCCTTCGTGCTTCTCATCGAGAAACGTTTGGGCAGCAACGCGCTCCGTGCTTATGGCGCAAATCCAGCCGACAGTGTAAGCCTCAGGGGCGAACTTCCGCTTAGGAGCGTTGGTCGTTGGTGTTCGAGTATCATCACAGTTTATCTTCCTCCTCTTCTCTGCGCTCGATATGGCTTCTTGATCATTCTCAAGCTCGAATTTTTTCTTCGGCATCGTCTAAGGTGTTTGGCTGGCTGTATGGAAACAAGCCAAAACGTGAGGTCTTCAGGAGGACGAAGTCGGGTTCGAGTGTTTAATCGGATTTGGTCAGTTTTGTTCGGTCGCTGGTGTTTCTCAGTCAGGTTCGATAACCTCGACTTCCCAAAACAAAACAGTCGCTCAGTAGCTCAAAGGAAGAGGTGATTTGGATCAGTACAAGGAAGTGGGTGAGATGTGAGAGCCTTTCATGAGAAGGAAAGGGGGAATGGAATGAGGTGGAGATATCGCAACTGGTTCAGCCTCATGGGCCGTTTGTTAACCATGTTCTCGGCCGGTGTGCTCAACAGTTTGTGTTGCAGGTGAACAGAACGGGACGCTCTTTTCTGATGGTCGGCTCCAGCGCGAGACGAGAAAACCGTGCGTGTCAATGTTGGTCATCATTGGTCGCCAGCAGAAGCCACATGTTTATGGCACCAACTGCAGCATGAAGTGTCGCCGGATAGTGTGCTGGCACGGGATTTGATTGGTGTTGACATGGACATCCACAGCACGGCCCAGGTCGAGATGCTGGCATAAGCAAGTCGTGGATTCTGTGAATGTCGATCATGGCCGAGTTTGTCTGATAGAGCTCAGCTCTGCGTATTGTTTCCCGAGGGTTTGGTGATCGGCAGTGGTGAGGCTGAGGAACTAGTGGTTGTCGGCAGCCGAAGGGGCCTTTTAGGGACAAGACCTGCGTCTGGATGACTGGCGAGATCCGATTTTGTGCTCGGTACCAGACCAGCCGAATTCTCCGCTGAATTAGTAGTCATCAGGATCTAAACTTCGCCGACTGATACATGGGGGCCCGGGCGCCTAAAAAGACTTTCGTACGTCGCTTCAACATGGGTTCACACAGGTATCCCCTCGGCTGCCAGAAGGCTACAAAATAAGTGGTAACTACATTTTCCGTTCAGCTCTCGAACAAATGGGGAAATTCCTACCCAATCGAATAGCATGAATTTGGCATTAAATGGAAGCATACTGCTAATTAGGTTAGCGTCTTTGTGGTACCGCTCATTGTGTACTGTAGCCCTTCCGGCAGCCGAGGGATACGGTACCCAACGGCTACGGTTTCCGAAGTGAACGGTATAATCTGGAAATATTTCCCCATTTGATCTTACCTACCACAGTCCTATATAAGCTTTTCGCACCCTGGCAACCCTGACAGGCTAGCACCACAAGTGATCCTCGGGACCCAGATCCTCCCGATCCACAGGGACCGCGTCCAAGCTTGGCAGCAACTTGCGGATGCGGCAGGGGTGGTGTTAGTACCCATTGATTACGACCACGCCTCCCTCCGACCCCCGCCCACCTCCGGTCTGTATAAGCCGTTCAGCGGCAATGGCTACCCCCCGGTCTGCGGCGCCGTCGGGTCCTTTTCCCGAACGTCCATAAATTCATCTCGTACGTGTCGTACATATGTGTGAATGGTGTGCATATCAGTATCACCAAAGGTAGAGAGAGGGGGAGAGAAAGGCCCTCGTTCATCCTTATCATTAACTTTCCTGAAGAGTTAGCGGACAGCTATGGCACTGCTGAGTAGTAGTAGTAGTAGTAGTTACCTGCTCCTCTCTACTGTGGCCGTGGGCCTCCCTGGCCTATAGCATCATCACGCGGTTCCTCCAGTGGCGGCGGCTTCGTCATATCCCAGGACCTCCGCCCACGGGCTGGAGCAAGCTGTGGCTCCTCGGCCACGTGGTCTCCGGCAGGCTGTGTGCAAAGGTCGAAGAGCTCTCTGGCGAATATGGTAAGTAATACACAAGTAGTCGAGTCGATGCCTTGTGTATGTAGCGCCTCGAACAAACTAACGGGATCGTCGCGTGTACTGCCTAAGCCCTCTAGTCCGAATCGGCCCGGACTGGGTCATCTGCAGCGACTCTGACGAGATCCGACGCATCTGGAACCTACGGTCGGGGTACTACCGCGCGGACTGGTACCGGGCGACGCGCTTGAGCCGGGACGAGGAGAACGTGCTGACGGTCATGGATAATAAGGCGCACCACCAGCTGCAGAGCCGGATTCAGCCGGGCTACGCGGGCAAGGACATGGATAGCCAGGAGCCGCTAGTGTATGCCCAGGTCCGGGAGCTCGTCACCCTGCTCGAGCGCAAGTACATCTCGACCGCCGCGGTCACGCGCCCCTTCTACCTATGCACATCCTCGCCTTCGTCCCCGCCCTCCAGAAGGTCACCTCGAGCTTTTTCTTCCGCCCCTTGTTTCCCAAGCCGACGACAGGCACGACGTCGGTCCGTTCCTCGGCGTCATCAGGTACTTTGTCGACGAGCACTACGACGGCGTCCCCGACTCAGACCCCGACCCCGAACACAACAATGCCGCCGACGGGGGGAAGAAGCAGAGCACAGCAAAACCCGTCCGGAGGAGTGACATTCTGCAGACGTTTGTGGACTCGGACCTCCGATGCGCGCAGGTCGAGTCCGAGGCCCTCGCGATGCTTCTCGGCGGGGCCGGCACGACGGCCACGGGCCTGCGCAATACCATCTTCTTTCTCACGGTGAGCCCGGCGGCGTACCGGGCGCTGCAGGCCGAGGTCGGCGGGGAGGCGGCTCGGGCCCGGACCAAACAAGACACTAACCAACTCGACGACGACGAGGACGCAATCATCCCCGACCGCCAGGCCCTCCGGCTCCTGTACCTGGCGGCCTGCATCCGCGAGGGCCTGCGCCTGTGGCCGCTGATCATGGGGGGTCATGGGCGAGCAGAGCGACCGGGACGACGTGATCTGCGGGCGGCGGGTGCTGGCGGGGACCAAGGTGGGCTGGCCGGCGCTGACTCCACGCCGACCCGGCCCGCCTGCGCGAGATGGAGGCCGTCTACGGCCTGGTCTTCGTCACCGGCACCCGCTGAGAGTGCCTCGGGAAGAAGCTGGCGTACGTCGAGCTCCGGAAGGTCATCTTCGAGGTACGTGTCATGCAAACACACATTCATACATACATACATAATATCCTATCTTCTCCACCTCTCTTCCATCATATGGCTCGTGACTATGTAGTACTGCTGGTTTTGCTAACTACCATGGTTTTTTCTCTATCTCTTTCGCCAGTTCGATTTCGCTATGGTGACGCCGATTGAACCATTCCAATGGGTCAACCATGGTTGACGGACCAGCATAACATGAAGGTCAGAATTATAAAGAGAGTCTTCCAGGCGGCGCGTAGTTGAGTTTTTGCGTGCTAATGGTGTGGGAACGGATTCGGAAATGTCCAAAAGACATCTAAGGTGGTTTCACAGATAGTTGCATCTTTCTCTTGCTTGTTGCATTAACTACGGGCGCTATGTAATTAAATGGCGGAAACATTGGTGGCTCATTTATAAACGATGTTCTTATAACTCATGGTCATGATCGAGTCGCGCCTTGATTTTCTGTCAACTCGTCGAGTTCTATATGATTCTCATTCGCCGTACTGCGCCGCTGTAGTGTCGCCGTCTTTTCCCTATCTACTCCTAGCACAGCACCCTCGGTCTTGGTGCTTAGGTGGTGGGCTCGAACAAAAAGGCTCAGTATCGCCGACAATCCCGCAAATGCCACATACTGTGAGAAACATGCAACGTTAGTAAAGAGAATAGCTCAGGGGCCATTAGTGCAAGGGACGCTCCTAGATCCTAGACGGGAAAATCAGACAAGCTACCACATACCATGATCCACACCTTCCTCATTGAATCAAAGTAGGCCCTTCTTACAACCATCTGCTGGTCTGGTCCCAGAGTCCCGATGCGCTCAACGTTGGCAGAAGCTTGATCACCATTGAACTGTTTAGCCAGTTCCGAGCCGAGCTGATCAATCAGCAGAGGATTCGCGGCGGACATTTCATTCTGAAATATCACACCGCTGACTACAATGGACACGGCGGTCCAAATAGACCGGACGAAGCTCATCGTCGCGATGACAGCCGCTGTGTCCCGAACCGTCGTAGCGGCTTGCGCAGCAAGGATGGGTGCCTCGATGTTGAGCCCGACTCCGACGCCTGCGAGAATTTCAAATATGAACAGCTTGGCTAGGTTCTGCTCGAACTCGAGGTTGATGAATAGCCCGGTCCCGAGAACTAGAGTTATTTCCGCCGCGTGCATGAGCGGCAGGTACTTCCCGGTCTTCTGGATGCATACTCCCCCGCAGGCCGCTGCTAGAGAACAGGAGACGATGAGAGGGGTGAGGTAGACACCCGAACTGAGCGCATTTGCGCCTAGCACCGACTGGGAGTAGAGAGGTAAGTAATAAGCAAGTCCGATGTAGACATAGAAGATAGATGTGAATACGCCATAGGCGGATACCGTGGATACAGACGAGAAAAGCCTCAGAGGAATGATGGGGTTGGTGGCGAACTTCCACTCGTTAAGAAGGAAGACGACAAGAACCACGACCCCGAATATGATAAGGCAGATGACCGTAGTAGACGACCAGGGAAAGATGACGTCGCCGAACTCCAGACCAAGGAGTATCATCAATGCCCCGCCGATAATGAGCAAACTGCCAGTCCAGTCAATGGCCTTCAGTCCCGCCAGCACAGGTGTATGGGGGGTTGTGATATTTAGGAAGAAGAGCAGCACGAAGAACACGACGGCACCGATGGGCACTTATAACCGTAAGCAATGGGGTTGCTGTCACATTATGGGCGATACTATGGGCCCGTAGAAGACTTACAGTTAATCCAGAAGCACCACCGCCAGCTAATACAAGTCAGCATAAAGGGTACAGTAGAGGACCAGGCGAGGCAAGGTCAGAGAACTCACCTGAGCTGTGTCGTAAAGACGCCACCCAAAACAGGGCCAACGGCACTCCCAACCGCCCAGATGATGGAGGTGATGGCGAGATACAACCCGCGGTCTCTTAACGAGAAAGTGTCGCAAATGATGACGTTGACCATCGTTCCCATGCCGGACGCACCGACGCCCTGGACGGCCCGACCAGCAATCAGGGCGTCCATCTGCGACGAAAGAGCGCAAAGCAAGCTACCCGCAAGGAAGATAAAGACAGCGGTAAGCATGATAGGTTTGCGGCCCCAGATATCGGAGACGGAGCCCCAGACCGGAGTGACAGCCGTGTTGGCCAGGACAAAGGCGCTGCCGATCCAGACATACCCAGCCACGGACTGGAAGGAAGCGACAATGGCAGGAATTGCGGGTGTCACAATGGTGAGATCCAGGGCCGATAGCAGCACAGATAGGCAGAGCGGCATCATGATCAAGGCGACGGTGGCGGGCGACTGTTTCTTCTGTTGCTCTTGAACCGCTGGGTCCTCCTGGGAGTGCCGGGATGGAGCTGGAGGCTCAATTTCTGGGCCCTGATTATCACTCGCCGGAGCATGGTCACCGGCTGACACAGTCCTGGCTGAACCCGCGTCGGCATTATGGGTTTCTATCTTGAGCGGGCTCTTCACATCATCGGTCGAGGCCGTGGTTGCGACCGCGGTCTCGACGACGGTGGCAGTACCGTTGTTGCCAGCCGACGAAGCGGAAGTCCGAAGGGATTTGAACGGACGTGGCATAATCTGGTCAAACACAGAATATTAGTACTCAATTATACACTGGCTTTCACTGAACAAACAATTACAAGTACAACGATGAATGAACTTTGCTAGAATTTGAGAATGGCTGTTTCACCAAAACCTAATATGCTCAAATTACTTACCTAATACAACCTGGCAGGGCAGGGCGAAACACAGACAAGAACGAGGAAGGCCTTGCGGATTGGGGGGGTTGGCGTTGGTCTCGACAGCCAACTGCATACTGGGTGACTGGCATAGCCACTCATTTTAGGTATGTAATATCATTACTCAGCCTGGCTCAGATTACCCGCACAGTGGGGGTTACATTGGAACAACATGCACATGGAGTAGTTCAGGGACCTATAAGGGGTTAAGGGGTGATCAAAACGAAGCCGATCGGCTTCTGTGGCCAGTTCGAAACTCCACGCGAATTGCATTCTAATAACTGTATAATGCTAGGATCAAGGGAAATACAAAGGGGATATTGCTACCAGCGGGTGCCCGTTACGCTCTCCGCCATATGAAATATCAGAAGAGATACTAGAACTGCCAGGTTGCTTTGCTCAGGGGATATGGGGCAACCTTCCAGACGTGGGGTTGTAGGTGTAGATAAGGCCCTTTACATCCTATGCAGATATTGAGGAAGGGCAGCGTTAACGGTAGTCTCTATTGCTATCTACCTGGCCGGCTGCTTCTTCTGGCCTTTCTCGCTGTTACATTGTTTGCCCTGACAAGACCATACAAGGGGCTGCGGTCTGGTATACGCATCTCACCCTCCCGCATTGTTATCTTCTGTGTCTCTTGTCCACGAGGCTTTCGTGAAACCGTCTTCTAGCTGTTGTTACTTGGCCACCTTAATATATGTGAAGTAGCCTTCTCGCCCGCTTTCGACGACAGATCACTCTCCCGGAACAGCCTAGGGGAACATAATCAGTATGCAGATAAATAGCCATGATCGTACGGGGTGTTCGGTCGATACGACGAATCGATTACGGACAAGAAACAGTGTTTAGAGAAAATCCAAAGACTCTTCCCCAACCTCAAAAGTGTCACGGAGGTAGCTGTGGACGCAAAAAGTTCGGTATGAGTAAAATACCGCTCGAATGGCATTTATTATCTGCCGTAGTCAAGGATGACTATTATATAATGCTATTGCTAGCAATGCAATAGCGGTGTTGCTTTTGCGACATATCGCTTCCTGAAACTGACAGAGGGTATCTGGCCTAGCAATAACTATTCAAATAAACTCCCCTGTTCAACAGCACCGAAACGCCTCATACTCCCTGCTATCATTCAAAAAACAAGATTGTCTCAACGAAGGAGCCTCAGATTTTCCGAGGATGTGAATTGTTGCTGTCATAGTCAACGTCTGATCCCGCCTAGAGAAAGCCCCAGCTTCGGGAGCCCGAGGCGACTGGCGATTAATGCAAAAGCGCTGTGTCTGCCGGGTCCAGTATATACAGCGCTGTTGGAGCTGCAGATCTTGGGCTAAAGTTACTTCCAGCGGTGTGGAAGCTGGGGCCGCTTCCATCGCTGGAAGAGTCGGTAGTTCTCGCAGATTCGGTGGGATCGTCCACCTGGTCCTGTCGTGATGCGTCAGATGGCATGATGGCCGGGGTCGCATTCTACCGGCCTAGGTACCGTTTCCAGCCCTCTCGCGCTACGTAACGACCCTCTGCGTTCTCCCCGAGGATAAATTTCTCCCACTTGGCATCTGTTCCAGCCCCCACGACCAAGAGGCTTTGCTCATCTACCCAGCCAATTACCCCTTTCATAGGCTTACTTGCGCCTAGGACGGAATTGTCACCTGATAAGACAGGTTCGTCTCCTAGTTCGAACTTGGTTGACGCAAACGAATAGACATCCTGGAACGGACCAAAGGGTATATTTGACAGAATGCCCCATTTGTTCTTCGCGTCCGCAGGAGAGTTGCTGCTGCTTCCAGGGGCTCCTGGACCCGGCGAATGGGGTTGTAGATTTGCGGACGGAGGGCGCCGAGAGCTAGGGACGTCGAATATGTGAAGACTGCCTCTGTCCGACGTGCATGCAAGCAACGCACCGGATGGACTGAAACGCATCGAGTAAACAGTAGCCGCCTCGGCGCCCCGTCTCCGCTCCGCTATCTTCGCGCCACTATTCGTTGAGAAGATACGGATGAGCGTGCCCTAGAATAATTTTAGTAACAGTAATGCTGCGAAGAGATAACTCCAAAGATAGGCGGATACCTTGTCACTAGCGGTGGCAAGCAACTCCCCATCCGAGCTTAACTGTAGTGCTCGTAGGCTTGAGTTATGTGCCGGTATGATGGTTACGCTGCCACTGGCTAAGTGTACTACCTGCACCTGGCCCGACGTTCTCCCCGGGAACACGAGATGCCTATCCGTCAGGCAGCATAAGCCCTGACTGTTATCCGCTGTCTCGTATACGGCAAGCGGCTTTGGCTGTTTTTCAAACGCATAAACACGCACGCTGTTGTGGAGAACGACGACGACGCGCGTCTTGGACAACTGGACACCGCGGACACTGGTCAGGGTTGATATCTCCAGAGCAACTTTGCCCTTGCTGTCATCCCAGATGATGACTTTATTGGAAGGAAACTTGGGTGAACGGCCTCCCCCAGCAAGAGCAAGATAGTTAGCATTACCCATCATCTGGACAAGGCCAAGGCCACCGCCGAAATCTGCACGGGATATGGGTGAGCTCCCTAGAAATCTGGTAGGCGTGCTTGCTTACCCTTTGATGCTTGAAGCTCGCAGGTGCTGGATTGGAATACTGAGACAGGTGTCAGCTAAGTTCAACGGCGTTGTCCCAAGGATACGTACTGCCGAATCCGGAATCAAGCCCAACGGCAAAGCGACTACAATCATTGTTGAAGGAGACAGAGAGCACGACGGGCTCATTGGGCGCCTCAATAGGCGGCCGGGTATTCATGATTCCTGAGGTGGGCTAGACCTAGGCTAGGGCCAGGTATCGCCGTCGTTCAATTACGCTGTTGGATTACCCGCCGTTGGATTACCGGCCGTTCAATTATGATTATACGGCTTTCTCAGTCTCGGTATGAGAACCAGATTACCGATATTGAAATTGCCAGGTTAAAAATGTTGTGTCGGTCAATTTTCGTTTGGTCTGAGACGCTGTTAACTATCAACTCCGGTAAGCTCCAGCCGTGGTACCTAAGTTAGCATCAGAAGCATGACTGGAGGAATGCATGAGGCAGTGCACGGACCACGACTTACCTCGTGGACGTAGGTAGTGTTAGGGAAGGAGAAGGCTGATCTTGAGGAAGTCGAGGTTGCGGAGGTGTACTTTACACATAAGCCAGAGACCAACGGAGATAAGAGGTAATGGATTAGATAAAGTATCACTAAACTTTGCTAAAACCACATGCAACATGCACACCTATAGCCTTAAACTTACTCGGTTGCATCGGATATAGCAGGAATATTAAGACAACCTCTTAGAACCACGAGGCAGGAAACAGCATCAAATAGAATAAATAGATAAAGTTAGTTGAGACATCATACATACGAGGTACTGTCTGCCATCTTTTAATGTGAGCAGGTAACCACCGATGTCCGTCGCCCAGGCTTTACCACTTTCAGCCTTGCATTAACTGGGTACTTGTCGTATTGCGGAATTTCTAATACAGAGTATAAGTACTGTGGGCCGAGCCGCCCCTGAATTGGAAGCTGCTAGTTGGCACTATAGTATGTAGATACACTGGGTACCTGGGCAGCTAGGAGACGGGAGTTCGAATGTCCAGTGGAGCTGGCTGGAGGCGGTCGTGTCCGGACCAGGAACCCAGGGGGTACAATACTGGCCTGTGCCCCAGAACCAGCCAGTTATGTGTACTTATTGTTCTCTCCCCCTGACCTGTCGAAGCAACGTTTTAGCTTGTGGTGCGGATGAAATTGCATTTTGAGGAGAGAGACCACGTGAAAAGGGAAAAGGGAGAAGGAAACACCAGAACCCAAACACGGTTCCAACCCGTTTCTCAAATTTCCCAAAACCCGAACAACTAGACTACTACCTTGCCGTACCTGGACCCGTTCACCTTCGAGCCTTGCCCCTTGCCTTTTGCATCAAGGACCGATCAAGCGGGAAAAAGGAAGGAAAAAAGAAAACAAACCTCTCGTTTCTTCACCTTCTCTTTCCCCCCCCCAAAAATACCCGTGACCTTTGACTTGAGATACCCCCTTTGCGAAGATACTACCGTCACCCTTTTTCTTTTCCAAGCTTTCAAGTTTCTCCGACGATCCTCTCTGTCATTTCCACCCTTGCTTAGACGAGGCAGTCGATCGCTTCAATCGCGAAATAGTCCGGCCATAGTTTAATATGTCGTCCCCAGCCGTAAGTTGTACACTTCTCCTACCCCAATTTATGTTAGGTCAATGTCATACCATACGAGCTTGCTCTTCATCCCCCAATCTCCGACTACTGAGGAGCAAGCATCGACAACATTCCGGTCTTGCATCCACCTTCACCTCCACTAAAAACAATACAACACACGATACAATACAAACTTCTTCCATCATTGTCCACCGTATCGCGTCGCCGCACTCTAATTACTCCTACTGACTGGTCAAGATGCGTTCACAGAAGATGATCCGTCGGAAGAAGAATGTCAAGAAGGGAATCCAGTTCTGCCTGATGGTCTGCGGTGCATCAGGTACAGGTACGTATCATTCGGTGTTCTCTTGTATCAAGCTTCCTGCGTCGTGCATAAATCCGCACGCACTCTCATGCTGATGCTGATTGACCTGCTTGGTTCCAGGCAGAACCACCTTCGTCAACACTCTCTGCGGCAAGAGCGTCCTAAACCACAAGGACTCCGATGATGCTACCGTCGCTCATGTCGAGGAGGGCGTCAAGATTAGGCCCGTTACAGTCGGTAAGATAACGCAGGTCCTCTACCGCCACAAGGTTCGACTCTAATTCTCTTCTCTAGAGCTGGAACTGGATGAGGAAGGCACCCGCATCTCGCTGACCATCGTCGACACGCCGGGCTTCGGCGACCAGATTGACAACGAAGCAAGGTTGGACTCGCCGTCTCGTTATGAGCTTTGCTCACCGCCCATATATCAGCTAACCACCCCCAACTTGACAGCTTCTCAGAGATCGTCGGGTATCTCGAGAGACAATACGACGATATTTTGGCCGAGGAATCCCGTATCAAGCGTAACCCGAGGTTCAGGGATAACCGCGTGCATGCCATGCTCTATTTCATCACCCCGACTGGTCATGGGTAAGTGCCTTCACCTTGCGAATTTTTCCTCTCTCGTGTCATCTTGCTGACGCGCTTAATACGGCTAGTCTCCGTGAACTCGATATTGAGCTGATGAAGCGGCTTGCTCCCCGTGTCAACGTCATCCCCGTGATCGGCCGAGCCGACTCTCTTACGCCTGGCGAGCTGGCCGAGTCCAAGAAGTTGGTTATGGAGGATATTGAGCACTACCGGATTCCTGTTTACAACTTCCCGTACGACATTGAGGAGGATGACGAGGACACTGTCGAAGAGAATGCGGAACTCAGGGGTCTTATGCCCTTCGCTATTGTCGGCTCTGAGGATATCGTCGAGATTGGTGGCCGCGAGGTCCGAGCTCGTCAGTACCCCTGGGGTGTCGTCGAGGTCGACAACCCTCGCCACTCCGACTTCTTGGCCATCCGGTCTGCCCTTTTGCACAGCCATCTTGCGGACTTGAAGGAGATTACTCACGACTTCCTCTATGAAAACTACCGTACCGAGAAGCTTAGTAAGAGCGTCGAAGGCGGTGCTGGAGTGTATGTCCCCCCTTGTTGTCATACCCCCCTGTTTCCCTAGCTGACGCGATAGTAGCGATTCGTCTATGAACCCCGAGGACCTCGCGTCCCAATCAGTCCGCCTCAAGGAGGAGCAGCTCCGCCGAGAAGAGGAGAAGCTCCGCGAGATCGAGGTCAAGGTCCAGCGCGAGATCAACGAGAAACGACAGGAGCTGCTGGCCCGCGAGTCCCAACTCCGAGAGATCGAAGCAAGGATGCAACGAGAAGCAGCCGCTTCCCATGCCCCGCCCGAGGCAAACGGCGACCACGAGGCCAACTAGGCGTCTCCGTCTCTTGGTGCTGCATCTCCCACGGGTGGCATAAGGGTGCCTTGATCAGCGGGACTACTGTCGTACATTGCGTGTCTAATATCTCGGGATCTCGCGCGCCCGCCCGTGCAGACACACGCCATTTACTAATGCAATATCCGTTTAAAAAGGGGTTAATTCTTGGTACAGGTGGCTTGATGCACCTCTCTGGAATAAACTATAGGCGGAGTTGATATTATCCCAAAAGAGTATGATACACTGACGAGTTTCGGAAATCGAGGACGAGACAAAGGACTTGGCCTCCCCAATTTCATGAGGCGACTGCATCAACGACTATCAACGTCAGCATCGACATCATCCTATTAAGGAGAACATGATATTCCTGGGTGGTGGATAGAGACAAGAACCGACTCGCACCGCCTCTCCTGTTTATTGTAGCTTTTGCGAAGAGTCGATGTCTTTTACTACCTCACTACTATGTAGCCTCCATTCTACTTTTTAAGCCCTTTTTTCTCCTAGTACTAGTGGCCTTCTAATGCAGATTCACTCAAAAAGTCCTCTCCCCGATGCTGAGCTGTGTGCGGTAAACTCTTGCCGTAGATCTCGTGTTAAACCCGTCCAAGGAGGTATGATTTCCGTGTCACTACGCTCTTATCCCGTGGTATAAGTATGCACCTCGTCATCGGTTCTTCTGGGCGAACCGTTTGGTGACAAAAAGTGAAATTCGATTAATACTGTCCATTGCTCCCTTTAGAGCCCCTAACCAACGCAATTTCCTAGGCGGTATTGAGTGCGCATGACTTCCCGCGCCCGGTAGAGAATAACTAGAACATATAATACAACGAAGACCGAACTGAGAACCGTGATGGGGTCTATAACCCGGCAATACTACGAATCGTACAATCTTCCATCGATAAGCGAAAACCATCCGTAACAGCAGCAGCAGTAGTAGTAGCAATCTCTTCCCGCTCCTCCGGAAAATCCCACAAGCGCACGGTCGCCCTTCACATCAAAAGAAGCCCCATCATCTCCGTTGCTTAGTTGTTGCTCTGGCTGTTGAGGATGCGCAGGATGGCGAGGAAGAGGTTGATGATGTCGAGATAGAGGCTGATGGAGGCGGCGATCTCCTCCTCGACGTGGTGGTGGCGCAGGACGAGCTGGGTGTCGACCAAAATATAAGCCGAGAAGACGAGGGCGGCGAGCAGGCCGTAGACGAGCTCGCCCGTGCTGCTATAGGGCAGGAAGGCGGCGACGAAGCCGAACAGCACCAAGGCCCAGAGCGCGCCGAACAGGTAGGGGATCCACGACGTGAAGTCGTATTTCGTCTGGCACGCGAACAGCGTCAGGAAGACGAAGATGCCGCCCGTCAGGATCACGGCGTTCAGCACGATCTTCGACTGGTAGAAGGACACGATCACCGAGATGGTGTACGCCTCAAGCAGCGTGAATGCGGACAGGAAGACAAGGTTCGTCGGGTACGACTTGCGCTTCCAGTAGGTAAGGCACATGAAACCAATAGAGCCGAAGAGCTAGATAGCGCGAGAAGGATAAGACGTCAGTCACTCACTTTCATTTGTCTATTACCTCAATGAGGCGAGACGGCATGAAGAGCATGGCAGATGATGAGTATCATCACAGGAGGGAAGGCAGTTAACGAGGAGAGGAAGAAAGAATACTCACCGAAATCCAGACCAAGCCCGGGTGCGACTGGATCCAGACCTTGTAGCCGGCGCTCCAGAAGCTGAGCGCGCTGACGGCGGCTGTGGCCACGAGCTGCGCCGTCAGGATCGTGTACACCTTGCGGACAAACTGGTTGCGGATGTCGACCGTCGCCTCGGCCACCGACCCGCCGAACTTGAAGTCGTCGGGCACGTTGTCCTCGCTGCTGCGCGGCGTCGCGCCGTAGAAGAGGCCCGGGTTTGCGGCGTTATTCTGCGTCGATGACGACGGCGGCTCCTCGGCGGCCTGGTATGACGGAGGCGCCTGCGAATAGACGCCGGCCTCGTCCGGGTCCTGCGTCGGCGCCGGCGTGTACTTTGCGTTGGCGGCCATTGTTGGATTGCCTTGTCTTATCTGTCTCTCTGTTGTCTGCTAGCCGATCGCAAAAAGGTAGATACCGCGAGGTCGTTGATGTCGTCGATGGAGTATTTGCTGGATCGGACTTCTTAGATGTTATAACGTGATGGACGTCGCGGAGAGCCAAGAGTGGAGGTTATTGCAGGACTTTGCTAAAGAGCGCGCAGTTGGAAAGATGTAGAAGGTTGGAGACTTTGCTGGCGCGGGGCAGAAAGGTTGTGTCACGACGTAAGGGTGTCATCAATACAATCTCTCGTTGCCTTGCGCCTTAACTAACAAGCGCAAGCAAGCCAAGTACTGTGGCTTGACATGCTCGACATGACGCCACGCGGGGCTTTTGGCAGAGCTGTACCCTTTGTACCTACAGTCTATCATCCTGCTTACCTACCTACCCGGAGGCCCCCTCGGGATCCGGGGTTCTAGCCACTTGGCCCCTTTTGACCCATGTGGCTGTGCAGATTGGAGCATTGTCTCGATTCGACTGCGTAGACAGATTCTTGAAATGGGATGAAACGGGTAATAGTATAGCATTCAAGGTTATCGGGATTACTTCCCTTTTATTCTCCGGATTACCCCTCTGTTCATGGAATAGCAGAAGAACCACTTCGAGATATATTGTAAGTGGATATTTCATGACTGTCGCTTTATTATTGGAACCTTTGGTTAGGTAATAGACCAGGACCCGATAAGAACTCCGTCGGCAAATAACCTATTACGTGGGTAATGGCACGCACGTGGATTAATACAGGATCAAATGGCCCAGGCCCGCTCGCTTTTTTTTGAAAATAACGAGGGAGAGTCTCGAAAACTCCGGAGCTGATAGCCGCAGCCAAGAATACGTGGTCACAAGGCTCCTCGTTCTCGTTGATCCGCGTCGTTGGAATTTCCCTTCAACGGAGTCTTCCAACCAATTTATTGTCTGTATGTACAATCCACGTTAAAGACATTCCCCGCCAAATCCCCATCTAAAGCTACCTAGTGTTTTATGCTTTACCTGACTACAATGCGGGCCACGTACTAGCAACATGGGCTTTACCTAAACGTATCAGATAGCTCAATACCGAATATCTGAGATACATTGGTATATCCTGGGTACCCATTCCCTGTTGTAGAGAACCGTCTTGTACCCAGTCGTGTATGTATATAGTTAACCGGCGTCAGCTTGTATATACAGTTCTCAGGGATTATTGCAGTTAGTGGCATACAAGCCCCACGGTTCTAGACCCTTCTTCGCCCATTGGCTAAGCCATTTTTATATATCCTACATACAAATTTATATGGGAAATACATATAACGTACCTCAATAAGGGCTAATACGGGATTAAAGCTCCAGCCCCTATTGCCATAACTATCGTAAGCATACAGCGAAGCGTTACCCGTAACGCTTTCGGTCCCTACCCCTTCCCACGCTTCAACTCCCTCATAATGGCTGATCCGAAGCTTTTTTTGCAGAACCGCCTTAAGCCCACAAGCCTTACTGTTGCCCGCGTCAAACGTATACAACTTGCTGCGCAGTAGCCCACCGTTAAGAAGGTCCGTCAAGCACCCAAGCGGAAAACGGAAAAGAAACGTACGGGCCATCACCACCGCCTTACTCGCGATAAAAAAGATCGTCGTTCGAACGTTTCGTAATATAACTAATTGGTTATATAAAGAAATCGAAAAAAAAACAAGCCATTCCCAGCGTCAAATACAGCTAGCGCTACGAGGTTCATTAACATCTCGTAGCCACAAGAAGTACCTTATCGTAATAAGCGGTCCTTTTTTTTAACGGTTAAAACGTTTCCTTGATGAAAATTGCCGCTACCGAAAAATCCCTTAGCCGGACCTCCGGTTTTTCGTCCCGGGCTTAAATAACTTCGGTAACGATACGATTAACTTTGCGATAAAGGCCCTAGGTTTCAACCGCCGAATTCGCCGCCGTACGTTATAATTTAACCGAACGACAAGGAATAAGCGGAAGGCCTTCGTTAAGAAATGGTTCCGTTTAAAGCCTAATCCCGAAAATTGGCTTGAAACCTCGCCATACCTTCCGGTCTTTACCGACAAAACCTGGGCGCATACAAATAGCAACTTTACGTATTGGATTACGATTTACAATTACGAAAACCCAGAAAAATTCGATATATTCCGCGTTAAGGGTTACGGATGGATGTTCTGGAATTTTATTTGCGGTAAGCTTAAAAGGCCTTGCTTTATATGGCCTAAAAAATACGGAGGGATTACGGTAAAAAAAATATATCGAATATATCCTCCCCTTAATATATTAATAAAAACGTACATACCTTACGATAATTTTACAGCAGGATAACGCTTCGGCTTATAACGCAAAGATTACGAAAATAACGTTTCGTTATTACGGAATCGAGTTAATAAAATAGCCGCCTAACAGCTTTAACCTTAACGTTATTAAAAATATATGGGCTTAAATAAAGCATTGGTTATATACCAATTATGATACGGAAAATATAACCTTTTATCAGTTATGGAATACCTTATATAAAGCTTAAAGGGCAGTTCTTGCTTCGTTAATCGAAAATTATACGAGAAATATGCCGGACAGGCTAAAGAAGATGTTAAAAAACGATGATAGCCATAGCGGTTATTAAGGACAGGTGATTATTTAGGTTAGGTAACTTTCGCTTTAATTTGTATGGGAAATACATATATTCTCCACTTCGGTTGGGTAATCCAATGTACTGAATTGTCAGAAAAAACCGGGGCAAGTATCGCACTAACTGCAATAATCCCTGGGCCCTGTAGCTAGATACCTAATAGCACTTAACCTTGTACCCCTTGCCGAAAATTGATGAGTGGATTTGTTATTTGGCGAGCAAGCGGGCTAACCTTTAAAGGGAATCGAGAACGAAATTAGAAGACAAATTCCTCCCCGCTATCTGCGTCTAACATACCTTACCCAATAAATCCCCCTAGTTTTAGCCCAGAGCTACCATAGTACGTAGAATTCATGCCAGTCTTGGGTGGACAAAGCTGGCCTGGCAATGCATAATTTGACAAGCGGACCCTCCCCTCCTTTTTAGTTTTTGTTAATTTTTTCCCGTTCACCGCTCAAGGGTGCCGATTGGCGGCAGCTATCGTGTGCATCTATGGGACCATGTAGCTGCCAATCACCTATCAAATTTTAGGAGAATACAAGCAACATGGTGGAGGAGGGAACCAGAATCATCACCACCAGTAGTACTACCACAACCATTCACTCTATCACGCACTTGTCCCTCAATCCTTTTTAACAGCGGGTGAGACGAGATTGGGCAGGGCCGGGGTCCTTGTGGTTTTCTCCAAGAGAAGGGATCCGCTCTGACTTGGGATTTTCCTTCAACACTTTTTCTCGACTGGTTATAGCCCACCTCCCACAACGGGCTAACCACTCCGACTGGAGAAGGGACCCCTTAGAAGACTCCATGCCGAGAACTACTAGCTAGTCATTATACTACTCTGGGGGGGAGATCTCATATCGTACTACACATTCATTCTGTTATCTTTCATTCCAAAACCACCATCGTGGGAGCTGTCCTTCTCGTCCAGATACCCAAAGGGTACCTCCTCAGTCACTCACTTCCGCTCTAAGAGCTTCTTATCCTGAGTTTTGGGTAGATAGGTCGTATGCGAACAACGCCCTAGCTCTTCCCGAGTCCCCAGAGCTTCTTTGGTACAGCCGCGAGAAGCACTTAGCATCAAGTATCAACCCACCAAGTCCGGTCCACTCGCCTCGGCTGGCGCATCTGGTCTCAATTCACCCCCCTATACTCCCCGTAAGGGCTCAATTGGGTCTGGAAAAGGCCCCTCGAGCCGACGATGGATGACCCTACCGCCAATTCGCCCAATCTAAAAAATGCCACGAACATGGACGGCATGGATCTGATACCCCAGGTTCCCGAGAAACCCACGCCCGTCGTTACAGAACCCAAGGTAGAGAAGCTCAAGTCTCCCGCGGTGAGGTGCTCGGCCCAATCGCGCAATTCCATGAACGGCCCGCTATACATGCAGACGAGCAACAACAGAGTCATCATCAGGAGGGTCAGAAGGAAAGAGGATGGGTTGATGAGGGGCTTAACCCGTTGGCTCGTCGATAACCAGACAGGTATGTTCCAGTGAAGTAGGCACCCGGATTACGCCCGAGCTGGGCCAGCTTGACCCTAAAAGCGAATCTTGTTGACGAGCAAAATATGCAGGTTTCTCCTTCAACCTCATCGCCTTGATCTTTCTCGCCCATTTTCTTCTACCTAAGGCGCGCCAATATACCCTCAAATTCTTTGCCCTCTCCTACTATAACCCGGACACGGGCCTGTACAGGATCGGTTGGGACGACTTCTATTTCATCGCATTCTGCATTATACTGTTTACTGGCCTCCGTGCCTTCTTCATGGAGCATGTGTTAGGCCCGTTAGCCAAGCACTGGGGTGTTGCTAAGAAAGGAGATGTGACGAGATTCTCGGAACAAGCGTGGCTCCTGGTCTATTACAGCATTTTCTGGCCCCTTGGCATGGTATGATGCGCCCATCCGGCTACCGCCCTGTCGAACTCCAAACGCCGGCGCACACGCGTGGACAGTAGTGCTAATTCGGGATCAGTACATATACCGTATCTCTCCTTATTACCTCAATATGGAAGAGCTTTGGACAAACTGGCCGGTCAGGGAAATGAGCGGCATCACGAAGGCCTATCTGCTGCCACAGTGGGCCTTCTGGTTGCAACAAGTTCTGGTCATCCATCTTGAGGAGCGCCGCAAGGATCATTGGCAGATGCTTCTCCACCACTTCATCACCATTACTCTGATTGCCGGCTGTTACGTTTACCATCACACGAGAGTGGGCAACCTTATCTTGGTTATCATGGATGTGGTGGATTTGTTTCTTCCGGTTCGTTCCACTCGGAGCCCGAAGACTACGCTGAGGCGAATGCTAACTCTCAACACAGCTTGCAAAGTGCCTGAAATACACGGGGTTCACGACATTGTGCGACATCGTCTTCGGGGTGTTCATGCTCTCCTGGTTGCTAGCCCGCCACGTCCTCTATCTGACTGTGTGCTACAGCATTTACCGGGATTCCCCTCGTATTATCCCCCCCGGATGTTTCCATGGCCCCGCTGGCAACCTTACAGGCCCGTTTCCGCCGCCGGATAAGTGGGGCTATCTGATTGATCCAATGAGGGAGCCTGCCGTGGGCACTGTCTGTTATACTGACTTGGTTCGATGGGGTTTCTTATCTTGCCTGTTGTTCCTTCAAGCCATCACCATATTCTGGTTTGTCATGATTGTCAAGGTGGCCATTCGGGTGCTCAAAGGCGCGGGGGCCGAAGACATCAGAAGTGACGACGAAGAAGACGAAGGGGAACTGGAGGAGGACGACTATGAGTATGAAGAGGCTCTGCCGTTCGAAGAAGAGGTGGGCGTCGAGGCTATTGACTTGAAAGGTTGGGAGCGCCGGACGGGCGTTAGGAGAGCTGCTACTTCCTCCGGCGTCAGCCTGCCTGGACACAGCGACCGTAAGGAGTTGCTGGGACGCATCGGGTGCGAGGGGCGGGTGGATTGAGACGTATGCCGGTGCTCCGCTCTAAGAACATCGGATATTAGGCGCCACACGTCGCCATCTATGGGCAGGAGTGTCTCGAAATCTCGCCTCTCAGGACGCCGCAGGCTGAATCGTCGTTCTCGTCATAACATGTGACGTGGGCGTCGTGTTCGTCCTCCGTTCCTGTATCTGGGCCCTACCTAGGAGCCGAAAGAACTGCTAGAACTTCCACTACCGTGGAAGGGCAGGCTGGCGAGCTCGGTTGGCACGCATGCGCGGGCATGGACATGCAGTACGTATATAGCCTCGGAATTCATGATTATACCCCTCCCATGGCCTCCGGAGCTACCCGGAAATCTCGGTCGCTTCCATCACTGTGCAGAGAAAGTCTCTGGTCTAGGAGTAAGTCTTACTCGAGGCTAGTCTTACCGCCATCGACAGAGCGGGAAAAGGTGACCTATCCAACTCGAACAGCCAGACCGTCGCCGAGTCAGTAGGTAGCCCTCTTGAAAAGATTCGAAAAGGATGACTAAAACATGTAAGAACAAAAAGGCTCCCACCACCGTTTAAGGCTCGGAACGAAGTTCTATCTGCCGTTTCACGGCGTTTCAGGAGCTGCGGCTTCTTCCAAGCTCTTCCTTGTCTCTTCTCCGCGGTCCGTTTGTCCCTCCATTATTCTATTCGTTATACATATATATATCCTTTCGTCTTTATGTACAGGTATAACGCCATCCTACGAAACACGGCTGAAAGTCTAGCAACTATAAGTTGGCAGGTACTTTGTGGGTAGGAGCGTACAGCGCGTCAGACGGGGCTATTTCAACTGGAGCTCGGGTTTGGCTGGTATATAACCACTTTCATGATCATTAGACCATCCAAAAGAACGTTGTTCTTTCTCGAGGTAGCTGGCTAGCTACGCCGATTTGGAGGCGGCAAACGGAGGGGATGACAGCACTCAAAGTTCAAATAAATAAACTTAGTCCGCACGGTTTTTCCTGGGCAAAATCCTTTCTCCGGCACTCTTCTCTCGGCCCTCTAGGTTGATCGGTAAGATTCGTCGCGCGTAGGGCAGATTAGGTAGACACGCTTTGCGCTTATTTCCTTTTTTCTTCCGGTGGCCGAATCTACCTCCAACCTGTCCTGGATACCTGTCCACCGGCATAGGTAAGTAGTCCATGAGCTCTTGTCTTTATTTCTCTTGCACCATCTGACCCGTGCTCAGGGAGCCTCTACGTACTGCAAACAGATAAATGCGGTAGACGTGCTTGTTCAGGATGCGCTGCTCTATTTCCAGGCCCCGCTGTCGAGCACACGCGTCAGTGCATATATACACGACACGAATTGCGCGCTAGGAGAGACATATGTTGGGGAGACTCCTTCAAATGACACGATGCAATAACACTTGATAGTTTCAACTCTGTTTGGTACGTACTAACACTCGACTATCGAGTCTAATGCGACAATGTAAACTCTATAAGAGCTTCGGCAAGAGCATAAAAGCTTGCTGAGCCGTCCTTCCTCCCCGTCCTTGGATCTTCTTCATATTTCCCTTTGCTTTTTTTGTGTTTTGTTTTGCAGACTAGCTCTTTTTGATCTCGACATTCTGCTATTCCCCCCACTCCTTCCCCCTATTCCAGCAATTACTGCCTCATGCAACAACTCCGTATCATGCAAACCCCTGATAGCGCCTTGGACCGGCTATGCCGGGTCATGAATAACTTCCTCATCACGGATTCCAAAACCGTGACACAGGACGGGCGCGACGGCGCCCATCCCGCGAATGAGACGGGGATGAAGAGACCCCGGCCCGATGACGGATCCCACAGCGACGGATCCATCAAGAGACCTCGGTCCAATGACGGGTTCGACAGCGACTGGTACGACAGCGACGGGTACGACAGCGACGGATTCGCCGATGAGTTCGAACCTATCTACGCAGAGACGTCGGAAATATCTCCGACTTCGTCTGCGGGCCTGACCTCAAGTACGAGCCACCCTAGGGCACCAAGCCCCCGGCCTCCGCGCGTGCTAGACACTCGCGAAGCGCACGTGATGTCTGGGAAAGCTGGCTCGGCCGAGGTCGATGCGGACGTCTCATTTAGCAAGAATGGGACCAGCAAGGCCGAGACTCTGCTCACGGCCCTTGAGGAAGATCTAGGGGTTTCAAGCCGCGGATCTCGATATCTTTATCCAGCGCCACGCAGCTGGGCGGACGCGCCAGTGGCCCAACAGAACCACACGACCCTCGAGGAAGAGCTCCAGATGTGGAAGACGGAATGCCTTCACCATCGCCAGTTTACATACCGCCTCAGTCGCAAACTCGCCCCAAAGAGGATCAACGGCGTCGTCGCCTCCTCGAGAAGCGCTAAAGCGCACGAGTATACGTCGCTGCTTGACACCCTACATACGCTCGCGTTGAATACCCAGGCTATCGCTGAACTAGCCTCACATCCCGCGGTTGCGGAGCCGCAGGCTTGGATGGACCTCGGGCAAGAGCTCCGGCGCAAGACACCCCTGGCTTCCGAGCCCCGTGGTGAGCCCGACGAGAGCCGCGAAACTAAGAATAATCCCACCACTGCGTTGGGGCGCACCGAGATGCGGTGTTCCAACGACAAAACCGCGGCGCTCGAGAAAAAGGTCGAGAAAAGAGACACGTCGTCCGTTAATCTACAAAACACCAATAGTGACGTTGCAAAGGCCAGAGAGGAACTCGAAAAGACGATACAAGCGTTGAGCAGTGCCCTACGACACTACGACAACGTACAAGGGGAGGACGCCGTGGCGCCGGAGAACGAGGGCGTCGCGAAGCTCAAACAGGTGGTCGCGTACCTCCTTTCGCGAGCGGAACTGCCTGTTTGGGTGGACGTCGAGGCGGCCGCGAGACGCAAGATGATCAAGATCTGCGATCTGCGCCGCGAGCTAGAAGATGCCTGCAAGGCCAATCATCGCCTCGTCCATTCGCTGGAGTGCGTCGAGATAGATCTTTCTAACGCCGGGGCCGAAAAACGGCGTTCCGAGGCCAAGGTCGCGGCGCTCGAGCAGAAGGTCGGCGAGGGCCAGGCGGCGCTCGCGCGAGAGCAGGAGAACGTCGCGCGACTCGAACAGCACGTCGAGGGCCTCATTAACCGCAACTGCGCCCTCGAGGTCCAGCTCGCGAACCAGGCTCGACTGACCGCGATGGGCACGGGACCGACGTCGCTCCTCCGCCCCGGCAGCAATACGGCTATCGTCGCGCAGCAATTCATGCCTCCGGACTTATCGGTAGCCTCTATTAGCTCTCCCATCCACTCGCCAGGCGCTCCGCTTATTAGCACGTCGCCGCCCGCATGTGCCGGCTATCACGTTGATACTGTAGAGCAACAGCCTCGCTCGATAGTGGCTAGGAACCTCATGCGGCACTTCGTGTGTGTTCTCGAGGCGCCAATCGCACAGGAACACGTGCCTACGAACTCTCCTTCCCCCTCGACGACGAGCGACGTGGAAGAACCATCAGAACCGTCCAAAGTGTCTTCCCGGGATTCTTTGCGCAACTGTCAATCTGAGTTCGACTCCGGGGAGGAGGAGTCCGATTGCGTAATTTCTGGGCGTACGTCGGATGTTGCTGGTGAAGCTGAATCGTCCTTGCAAATTGATTCGGACTATCTTAACTATCTAAGCGAAGCTGAGTCGTCCTTGCCAATCCTTGAGTACTATTTTAACTGCCTAAGCGAAACCGACACCACGTTCGACGGCGAGGAAGACGGCGAGTACTTCTTAACCGTCACTCCCGAGAATGATTCGGAGTCGGAGTGGGAAAAGATATGGTCTCCCTTATAGTCTCGTGTATGTTGGGGGTTGGGAAGGAAACGGACACAACGTTAATACCCAAATCAGTTTAATCGGTATCTTGATTCGCGGCGTTCTGAACAACGAACAGTTGAGGGATTGATTCCCACATAACTTCTTAGCCACCGTCCATGTGCAACGGGATTAGTATATTAGTAACACATACACGACGAGTGGTTGCCATTCAGTAATGCTCAATTGTAACACCTCCACCATGGCCTAGGCCACTATTGCCACAGCTACCGGCCTTGCCTGCCAAGCGTAAACATTATACTAGTGGCCCAACTATCACAGAATTTCCATAGGAAAGCTTCTTCGATGTGCTGAATGCAATATACCAGCTCCTGAAAGTACTCAAGCCTCACCAGGCTTATTGCAAAGAACCTGCCATGAGCCCCAAGCGCCTGTCCCCTCCTCTACCGGCGCGTCCTCGCAGGCACGTAAAGATAATAGCGCGCGGCGGCCCTCGGAGCACATCTCATCGGTAAAGATGTCCACTAATCACAGTGAAAAAAATACAGAAGTTAGTCAGTAAGCTCCTATTTACTTCGGTCTCTTCCGCTACTCATTCCCCTGAGGCGGACTGGTGGAAAGGAACGAAGGGGTATTCTCGTTCGGTTATGAACTTACGGCTGCAGCCCTCGGCCGCGGGGTAGTTCAGCTGCTCCAACATCGCGGACTTGACCCCGGGACTCGGCACGTACGCCGTCAGGTTGTGGCACATGCCCACGTCCGACTCGTCGACCTTGAAGTAGCCCTGGTTCAGCTCGCCGCACCCGCTCGCGCTCCACACCCGGAACTGCGCTATCCGGGCGCCGTCGCGCTGGTCTATAGCCGCGGCGTCGGCGGTACGGGCGACGATGGCTGCGAAGGCGGGGAAGAAGAGCGTGCTGAGCTGCATTTTGATGGGAAGTTGGTCTGATATGTGGAGATACCGGCTCTGACTCGGGGCGTCTCTTTGCGCTGGGGATCTGGAAGTCGAGAGTCCGCTGCAGGGGCCGATTCAGTTATTATGCCGTGCAGATTAGTTATTAGTCGTAGATTGCGGGACGTCTATGAATCAGAGAAACGCGTCGGCCAGCCTTTCTTTTATATGGAGACGTCCCCCATCGTCACGACGGACTTCGCCCATCACGAGCCTCGTCATGCGGACAACACCAACCTCAGCATCTCTATTTCGAGAATACGATATCACTGCCCGCAGAATAGCGGGGTCCTCCGAGGAGCTGCGCGGCCGTTATGCTGCAGCATGGTCACGGCAGCCAATCGTGCCGCATACGAGAATCCCAGTTGGGGAAAAGTACGAAGCGAGAAGTTCGTTTGATTGGACGACGACGCATCACGAGACGGCTGGACGACTATGTTTACGAGGTGATCGACCGCCAATATGCCGTGCATAGACACGTACATATATACCTAAGGTACAGATCAGCAGCTTGTGGGCCCCCATTTATACGCGTATAATATGTGTCCGTCTCGGAGGTGAGCTTTCGTCGGGACTCGGGATGCCGCGGGTGTACTGATGTAATCTCTGTGTCATTCGTATACACGGTGGGGAGGCTCCAGCATAGAACTTCTATGGTCTTTACACCCGCGGTTTGTGTTCTTTGATACATTTTGATATCAGAGGAGAGTGGCTAGCCTACGATGATTTGAATCAATATTATATAGACGCTATTCTCCACGCATAGTCTTCGCGTTCTTGCATTATTGTCTACCATACACGTGCTTACCTGCTTCCGTATTTACGTGGCGATGGCAAGTTGCTCTTCCTCTTGAAGAGATATGACTCTGTGACCCCTCTACTAGGTTCAGATGGCTTATGTTATTCTGAGCAGCATTTGCGTTAGTCTCGTTGATCTCAGATCAAGCTATGATATGGTAATGACCTCTACGCACTCTGCTGTATAGGGGTTTCTGTGGCATAGGGATATACGACATCTCCCCGCCAGCCCAATTTCTTTTCGCCTCGTGGCACGGTGGCGGCGGGTAAGGGTTCACAACATCCAACATACGCCCTCGGTGATACGACTATACGCACAGTAAACAGACTCGAAATCGCCCCGGGAGCTGAGACCTCCAAGCGAATAAGGCAGTTACCGGGTAAGCTGTCGTCAACTTCGTGAAACCGAGGCGCCTTAGCTCGGCTGACAGGTAATTATGGGCTAATGCAGTACCTGTAAGAGGGCAACACGATGGGCTAGAAGCGGCGCTTTAACATTATATTCGCGATGTTCTCATAACCTAGTCTCCCCTAATTCACGCCGGTACCGGTCTTTCAGGGTCCAAATGAGCAGCGGTGGTGATTTTCGAGAGACTGGAAAGGGGCAAAAAGGGGTCACGCCAAGCAAGTCGAGACCCTATCGTGGTGGCTAAGCGCCGTCATGCTGCTTAGATCCTCGACCATGTAGTTGCAGAACGGCCCCCATCTAGGAAAGAAAGAATCTAAGTGACCTCTCCCGTTTGCATCCCTTTCCTCCGCTTTTCCGTGTTCCTACTTATACAAGTACCTTACATTGAATTTGGGTTTAATTAGGATATGAGACTCGACAGACACCCTCTAACAACTTATACGAGGGCTAGCCTGCTACATAGCTTTAAGGGTTAGCGATGCGGGATACGCAGCTGGATACTTGTCGCAGACGTTGGCGCCAGCGCATACCCAGATAGGCGGGTTGACTGGCATACCCCCAGCTAGTACAAGCGAGATCTCGAGGTGTGGTCCTGCGAAGTAGCAGCGCACTATCCGTTCAAGTCCATGCTGAACCTCTCTCGAAGATGGCGAGAAGGTAGCCAGAGGAGGACTCACGTATGCACCCGACACCATTTATAATAAACCCTAGAAGCGGAGCAAATTTCCGATGACGAACAATGCTACTAGCACATAATAAGAATCTAAAGTTGGCTCCCGGAAAAAGAAAAGATAAATACCATTACCCGATGCTCCTCCATCCGTCTATCTGTGAACGCCGGTGCGAGCCGCTGCTGTAAGAAGTAAAGACCCTCTATGCTATCTATCGTCCGATCTATTTGGTCATCCATAGCCAGCCCGGCTATCCCAGTGTGATCCATAATATCAAAATCCGGGAACCGACCCGGGCGCGTGTTCTACGTGAGTGCTGTGTATAAAAGCTCGACCGTGGTGCGCATGTAACTGACACCACTCAAAACCAATCGACCGGCTGCAGCGCCGCCGACATGCAATCATGAAGTAAACCGTGAACATCGTAACCGCTACCCTCGATCCCCATCCAGACAACCCCATCTAGCAAGTTAGCTAGGCAGGTAGGTAGACACAACCCTCTACTCGTCCTCATCCGTATCCGGCGGGTGCGGGGTGCCTTTGGGACTGTTGAGCCACTCGATGTGGCGCAGCCTCCGGCGGACCTCCTGCTCCTTCAGTTCCTTCTTGGTCTTCTTGCGCTTCTTCTTAGCCTTGAACTTGAGGGGCGTGTTGTCCTCCGCGCCGCTGTTGACGGCGCTCGTTGCCGCGCTGCTGACGGCGGTGCTGGCCACAGCGCTGGCCACGCCGCTGCCGGGCTGGCTGTCCTCGAAGCGGCCGAGCGAGACAGCCGCGTTGCCCTTCATCGTCATCCGCCCGTCGTGGATGTGCCACTGCTCGCTCGAGAGCGCGCCGACGAACTCCTCGTTGTGAGAAATCATGACGACGCCGCCCTTGAAATCGCGGATAGCGACCGCGAGACCGCCGAGCGAGTCGCGGTCCAAGAAGTTAGTCGGCTCGTCCAGGACGAGAAGATGCGGGTTGTTCCACATGGCGCCCGCAATGACGACCTTGACCTTCTGTCCTCCTGATAAGCTACCAATCTCGTTGTGGTTCGCAATCTCGGGGTCGAGACCGAGGTCTTCGAAATGCTTCGAGATCACCGACGGCTGAAGCTCTCTGTAACCGAGACCTTCACGAGACGCCTCGTGGTCATCGAACTCCTGCACTAACTTGTCGAAACCCCATTCGAGGAGGGTCTCACGCGACACTTGAGAGTTGAACTTCGGAAGCCACGCCCGCCATTTTCTGTAAGGAGTTAGTATCCACGCGCCGACGAAGGTAGGAACTTTCAGGCCTGAACTTACACTTCGTACTGGAACGTCTTCTTCCACTTTTGCCTACCAACAAGGGCCTCAATCTGTCGCGGACCTTTTCCGTCACCGAGATCAATAGGTTTATCCATCTGCTCGCGGTCCTTGTCTGAGAGGATACGAGTCTGTTTCATATGCACCTCCCGGTCGTCGCCGTTGGCATAACGCCACTGTAGATACTGGTTGGGAGTCTTCTCGAGATGCATCTCCACGTGCTCGAGAGCGTGCTGCTTGATGTAACCGATTCGGAGGTTGGGGTGCTTCTCAACTTTCCCGGAGGTAGGGATGACTTCACCCGTCAACAGTTTGATCAACGTCGACTTGCCGGCACCGTTGGGCCCGATGACCGCGACACGGGAGGACAGAGACAGCTGACAAGAAACATCGCTGAGTGAAGGCTTCGGTGCCTTGGGATATTGGAAAGACACTCCGGTCATGCGGATGATCGCCCGCGTTTGGGACTTGACACCGGTCAGAATGCCGGGAGGCGGGAATTTGAACTGCACGTTGGAGGCGGAGAGGGTATAGTAAGCCTTTGCCTCGGGACGGGCTTTGACAAAGGCGGCTAGGTTGCCCTTGAAGTGACCGAGCTTCTTTCCAGGTTCGTAATGGTAGATATCAGTCGTGACGTTGTCCAGGAATCCGGAGTCGTGAGAGACGATCAAACTGGTAATTTCGGAGTGCGTTTTCAGATAGTTCTCCAACCATGCAATATTTGCAACGTCCAAGTGGTTAGTAGGTTCGTCAAGAAGCAGAACATCAGCCTTCTGCAGCATGGCTCGAGCCAGAGCAAGCTTCATCTTCCAACCTCCCGACAGAGATCCCACCTTCTGAGACTGGCGTCCTTCTGGTCCGGCTGTGAAGCCGAATTCTTCCAGAACCTGAGAAATCCTCTCCCTGCCTTCCGATGCGATCGTCGGGTCCTTGACCATGAATTCCAGAATGCTAATGTCTGCATCCTCTCCCTGGTTGTGCTCGACATAGCAAGTGCGGAGGACATCTTGCGGCGGAAAACCTTCCAACTTGCCTCCTGCGATACTCTTCATGAGCGTGGACTTTCCGGCTCCGTTACGACCGCATAGACCGTAACGGTGACCCTTCAACAACCTGAGGTTGGTGTGGGACAAGAGGAGCATGCCACCATAAGCGAGGGAGAAATCCGCGTTGACTATTTCAACCTCGCCATCGTCCTCTTTTTCGGGAACACCATACTTGCGCTGATCTTCCGCGAGATAGTATTCTTGGACGGCAGAAGCAACAGCATCGCTCGCACCGGGCTGATGCATGAGATCCTTGAGGTAAGGGGCGACCCTAGCAGCAATTCTGTCGATGTGTCTGTGGTTGACGTCCTCGGCCACCATCTCACAGAAGTAAGGTCGTCCAACTTTGTACACGTCTAGATCGCCCGCCAAGCCGCCGTTCTTCTTTATCTCCGAGTCGATTATCTTTGCGACATCGTCCGCGGACGTCCTCTCTACCACCTTGTGCTCATTGTCGCCTTCCATGGCCCTGTCCATAACATTCAGAGCCCTCGTTGCGATCTCGCGGACCTCCGGCAGAGATGCTCGGTTGACGACGCTCTTAACGCCGGGCTGCAGTTTTGGCAAGAAGGTTCGGGCCTCGATGGGATCATGCACAAGCTTTGTCAAGTTCTCGGTGATGACAACGGTTTGGCGCAACACCTCTTGAGCAGTCGTAGGGTTGTTGAGACTGCGCTCGAGGAAAGGGGTAAGGAGAGCGAGAACGGGCGAGGTGACGACGGCAACGAAGGTGGTTTGCGAAAGAGCATGGATGGCCTTCTGGAGGCTCTGAGTCGAGGGATGGTGCATCGATTCGATCAATAGAGGGATTCTGGGGGCGACGTCGTCATTGGACAGGAGGTTGGTAAGGGATTGCATCGTGTCGACGGCCTGCTTCTCTACCTCGGACTTCAAGTCGTGCATGAGGTCCTCGGCTATGGGGATCAAACTAGCCAGCTTCGAACCCATGGCTTCTCTGAGTATGTCCTTCTCTTGAGCCTGCTCCTTTGTGCAGCTAATCTCCATCTTCGCTTTATCGGCTATCCTCTGCATTAACTTCAGCGCACCGACAGTGCCCTGCCATTTACCGGTCTTCTTGGATAGGTAAGCGGTAAGGGCGGGCAACAAGCCGACAACCATGGCCTCAGCGCTGAGGTTGCCAAAGAGCGCATCCAGACCGTATTGCGCAGCATCGCGTACGACAGCGCCCTTGTCGGCTAGCGCGTCTAGGGCGCAGGCGACCATGCCGCCATCCTGGACGAGGAGAACAACTTCGCTAAGGGGTTGTCTCGGCGGAAACTTTTCTAATATGGCTCCAAGGAGATTCTGAGCGCTTTCCCTCCGTAGGCCGCTCTTCTTATCCGAGGCGGCCTTCTTGACTTCTGCGAGAACGCCATACTGGTGGAGGCCTCGGAAGCCCACGGAATTCAAAAGTAGTTCGCAAAGTGCATAAGATGCATCGACGGAAGCGGCTGATGTCGAAGCGGTGAAAATGGCGTTGAGGATTGCGGAAACGTCCTCCTGTGGCGGGGGAGGGGCATCACCCGATTTAGCCACCATCGTCGGCGGCGACACAGGGTGAGGCATCGTGAAACTGTTCAATCAGTGGTCGGTCGCGTAAACAACAAAGAAGAAAGAGACGACTGGGTGAAGATGCCAAAGAAAAAGAAAGAAAAAAAAAGGGAAAGAGCAATGCGCCCCAAAATGCCCTCTAGGAATGGGCGGTAAAGAGCGTTTCGCAAGACGCAGTTTGGGTAGAATGTAAAAAGGATAAGGCAGAGTCAAAGCCAGATTACAATCAACAAAAAATGGACATCTCTGCCAGGCTTGCCCCTCGAATTTTTCAAAAGTTTTTCTTATCGGTAAGAAGGGGACCTTCACTAGGACCAATTGGGTAAGGCTTTGTATTTAACTTTCCTGGTCCGGACCAGTCAGAATTTATTAAATCGCCATGCTTCAGCTGCATATCGGTACGTACCCCCTGGGCTTATTCATGTGCTAATGCTCCTTTGGACAACACCAGCCCGACTTAAAACTACGACAGCGATCTTTGCGTGCTTCAGTCTAAGCTATGATTCATGATGGTGCAAGGAAAAGTAGAACTGGTGAGGGAGCTTCAAACTCCTGTTGGTAACCCATCCTGACAACCAGAAGGTATAACCTTGTCTCACTGACAAACTGCTGAGGGGTCGGAATTTGGAAGTCCTTAGCACACTAGTACTGTGTACCAAGTAAGTCCAAGTTATCTGGAAGTCGCCGACGCATGTGGCAGTATGGAGTTGGGGGTACTAACAACAAATATCACCTATGCTTTGAAAATATCTGATTAAAGGCCCCTACAAGGGAACTGGAGGCCACGAACAATCCCATTTGTTGGTCGATTCGGCGTCGACTGGGTGGTTTTGACCCACTGTTTAAAAAATTGTTGCAGTTTGTCGGCCTTGGAAGATACTACGTAAGTATTAGTTACGTCCTTAGGCTCAATTGCACCTGGGAATGGTCTGGAAGAAGTGTCCTTCGGAGCTTAACCACGTGACAGGACGCCCAATTTTGGAAGCTGTTGCACTCTGTATATGAACTTTGTCGCCTCTGGGTTCCAAACCTTACGCAATATGTTATTGTATTCTATCTAACAATCCGCTGGGTAAACCATAACGGTATAATGATTTACGGAGAGTTACCATGAGCTGCGAATTATTACAAAGTGCGCAACCATACCTTATTATCACCTCCTTGAGAGGTTATCTCCTCGCTATCTCCTGCCGAGCCAAGCTGATGTAAATCTAGACCCCGGCAGCCCCGGGTAAGGTTTCGCTGAGGAAACTCGGCCGATGCCTCGAACATCGTGATCACGTGATGCTGATTACGAACCTGCTCCATTGAAACCACCTTTAGCGGATTACATAAGTGCTGATGGCTTGCTTACTGAGAGAGGCTTGTCGGTATGGCTCTGGCCCGTCCGCCCAAAAGAGCTGCCCCATTAGGAAAAGAAGAAAGATGAGAACCGTGGCGCAGGAGTGGCCCCAAGGATTTGCCGATGCTGGTTATTGGCCCGGGGAATGAGAGGGGAGCTGAAGCTCGTGTTGAGTTGGGGGCTGCGGTGTGTGGCTGCAGAACGGGGCAACTCAATAAGCTGGACAGTTAAACCACACCCTGCTAGGCCGCGCTCTATTGTTTGAATCGGCCGTGTTCACCGGCGCACGAGCTCCCGCCGCGACGACAGACAGCCAGGTCATTTCTTGGACGCTGAGGTCAGCCACTAGTCCGCAGCATCGCCTGCCTCTCTGGCGACAGCTCAGATGCCTGGAATCCTTCTTAAATATCACTAACCAGCCCATGTGGCACAGAGCCGGATCACTCCGTGGCCTCGAAACACTGAGACAGGATTGGTCGGTCCATCGCATCTTTCCAAGATGGTCTCAATCCCAGCCACAAAGCCCGGCTTTCAGTTTATCACTTCCATCAACACCATCGCCCGGAACGATGAGACGCGACGTAGAGTCCGCTCTCACGCCCGGCGCCAGAAGCTGCCGAACCAGACAAGCACACCCTTTCTGAAGAAGGAGGAGGGTACGCAAAAAGAGTGTATATCAAAGTTTCGATTAGGCACGAGCGTCGGTTCGCGTACCCGGAGGAAGCGACCATCATCTACCGAAAATGGAAGTGCCGACGTTGATATATCTGAAGCAACTCCCAAGTGGGAGACTACCGTGATCGGAAACCAACTCGCCATAACCGTTGCCAGGGAGCTCCCCAACTTCTCCTTACTGCGCATCGAGACGACACCTTTGACAGAGAACCTGTTAAAGTATTGCATGACCGTGTGCCTTTCGCCGCAGGAGAAGTTCGTCGAGAAGTGGTTCGATCGAGCCGGGGCGCCGACTTATATGACCACCCGTAAGGCAAACCCCTACAGCTTCGCGTTCGATGAGGTGGAGGCGTTCGAGGGCTAAACCCCCATATACACGCAGACCATTCGAGCTTTCTCGCCACCACGTTTGCGACCAACCCTGACGGAGAATGGATGAGTTCGGTGAGCACCTTTCGTGAAGCAAATCCTCGTCATACTAATCTAAAGCCCAGATCAGTGTCGACGATGCAGCAACACATGCCTTCATGGCCAACGTGGCGGCGATGCATAATTCTCTCGCGAATTGGGCCGATACTACGACGCTAGACTTCCACCGCCTCCAAGCCGTGAAATCCATAAACGAGAGGCTGAACCTAGAGGGTAAAGACATTGATACCCCTGTCTCTGACGGTGTTGTCGCTGCCGTTGCTCTACTGGTCAACATCGAGGTGAGCCATTTATGCCTGCTAGGCTCTGTAGCCCGAGACCAACACTTACGTCTCCTAGTCTTATATCGGTTCATTGGCAGCCGCTGCGGCGCACATGAATGGGTTGAAAAGAATGGTTGAGTTGAGAGGCGGGCTTCTAGAGGGCTTCGATTATAGTAGTCTACTGCAACGGACGTTGGCCTGGTAAGTCTTGCAGTGACTTGCATTGCACCAGGCTTTCCCCAAAACTAACACCAAACCAGGGCTGATTTCTCCTACGCGACTGCAGCAAATAAGCCGTTGGTATTTCCACTGATCCCGAAACTTGCCATGTCGCTAGGGCTTAAGGACAGATTCATGAGCCGCTCGATGGTTGCTAATACAGAGGCTATTGGCTTGAACGACCTCAGCATCCAGAATCGGGAAGTCGTTGAGCTTTTCGAATTACTCCACTCGATCGCCGACAGCATCAATATTTTCGACTGGGCCGACCTCAAGAATTTCCAGGCCGAGCGAGCTCAGATCAGCGATTCGATATATCTCCTGGAGTGGCGGTTGTGCCAGCTTGAGGACTTAATCCGTAGCCGACAACACTCCTCGACTAGAGCAGAATCGCTTCCGGTCCTGATGCCGTCTGAAAATAACGAGACCTGGGTGGAGACCTCGTCGCCTACGGACCTATCCAACGCTCTTATCTACGCGTCCCACCTGTTCTTGCATTTGGCCATACGAGGGCAGCCGCCCGCGGCCTACAGACATCGGGCTCTCGCGGAAGCACTCATGTCATCTCTCTGTGACACCCTCATGGTGCTGGATCTGCTGTCCGACCCCGAGACCCATGGATCCCCGGAGTCCCGCCACACTACTAGCAGCGGAGGGCAGGCCTCTACGGAAAGCTGGTCAACTACAACGTCAGAGACCTCGGACGTCAGAACTTGGGGCGCTACAAACTCTGACTTGCACGAAAATATCTTGTTGTGGACACTCTCCATAGGCTCTTGCATCCGTATGCCGTCGTCACCGGCCGACGCGCCATTCATGTACCGTGGTATCTTGCTCGGCGACCACCACGAGTTCTTCATAAATGCACTGACCAGGTACTGCCGTATGAGGAACATTATCGAGAAGGAGACATTGCTGGCCACGCTCAAAGGTATAGTATGGCTGGACAGGTGGAGCGAAGCCCAACTCGAGCTCATCTGGCAGGAGATCGGCGGCCATATAAGGATCTAACACGCTTCCGCTAGCCACAACCCACTGTACTTTCCGAAGCCCAGATATCATCAGGAGGGAAACCGCCAGACAGCTTTGAGGTATCATACGGCAGGGACAACCACCGCGGTGGCGTCTTTCGTCGTGATCGACCCTTTGCCGTTGATGCGTGCGCGTCTTTGTGTGACCGCACAAAAGGACTCCGGCAACAAAGAGGAGCCTCATTCATATCACGATTCAAGAACGCACGATGCCCAGATGGTTGCCAAACATATCCCTCGCACAGCTCAGAATGCCGAAACTGCAAAAGCGCAATCGGTCGACGAAGCCGGCGCATCACCAAGAAGCTGACCGTACCCGTCGGTCAGGCGCACCCTCGCCCGAGCCGCGCCCGCCTCCAGACGTCCCCTCCGCGAAGCCGGGTGAAGGAGACAGGCGGGACTCGGATCCCAAAGCGGTGGCGGGTTCAGGATCTCAGTCCCAGCCAGACCCAGGAGCGACGTCAGGATGCAGGGATGAAGATGGACGCGAGGAGCCGTGTCCGCGGGGGAACACCGACAAGCCGGTGACTCTTACGCTCTACTGCCCAAAATGCATCAGGAACAAGCATGAGTGTGGTATGACCAAGCAGTATGCGAAGGAATCGGGTAGATGATGGAGGTCTCAAATAAATACATGAGAGCTAGCGATAGGGGGCTTTGACTAAACAAGAGAATTGTGATGAAGCGATGCACGAGGATGGCGTGATGCTCTTGTCGACGCAATCGAGACATAGCGTAATTTAAGTACGATTACGACTTCATGTTGAATTAGTCTAGTGTATGCCATGATGTAAAGTTACGCTGTGACAAATACCGTAGTCCTGTACCATTCGGCCAGCAGCGCGCTTCTGAAGCGCACCGTGACAGCCACTCTTAAGGGGCATCCCGCTTGATACTTTGGGGCTGCAATTTCCCCACCTGTACTGACAATATGCATCACGCACAAAAACCCCTGCCCTTAACCTCTACCTCCGCACCACATTTCCCATGCGACGAGTACTTCATTCATACAACCCTATACGCACTATATCCACCGTCAGCAAAGACGCACGCCCCAGCGGAAACACCCACCCATGCATATAGACGTAACTGAAAAGAAAGATTAAAATGACCTACTCGCACACGATATCAGCGCCCTTCCAGACGCAGCCGCCGACCCACATCCCGAAGTTGAGCCTCTCGGCGTACCGCTCGTCAGTCGTCCTCATCGTGACGAGCACGCGGCAGCTGTACCGCGGGGGGTGGTGGTCGGCCTGCTCGGCATCCCGGTCGCCCAGGGCCCTGACGACCTCCACGGGTCCCGTGACCGTGCCGCGAACCTTGCATTCGATGCTGTTCGACGGGGAAAAGGGGGAGTCGGTTAGTCTGCGAACTACTCGAAGATAGAGCGCGCGCGTTGCGCCTACCACTCCGTGTGTGGGTGGTTGGTTAGGCTACAAGCGGGAATGGGACGGGGACCTACTAGGCCGGGGGCTTGTCCGCCGTCTCCAGGCGCTGCGTCGTCTCGAGCTGGAGCCCGGACGTGTTCCCGTGGACCAGGTCCCGTGTCTCCTGGCCGCCGCCCTATAAAAAGGGGACGTAGGAATTAGCAGAAGAACCCCGTCTCGGCGAAATCATCGAAGTGGATAAACGAACGCGCGCCCCTTGACTGGAGCGATGTCTTAAGAGCAGAAAGAAACAGGGGCAGACTCACCACGACGGCGCCGTACCCGAAGCACCCGCTCCACGCGCCCCCCAAGAACGTCGTCCACCGCTTCTTCCTGAGGCCGTCGCCGCCGCCTACGGCCACGGTGGCGGTCTGCGCGCTTAGCGTCGCCTGGATACGGAAGTCGGACTCGAGGCGCGGCGCCGGGATAGTCACGTGCGGGTAGGGGAACTTGTTCGTGGACTCCCTGGCGTGCTGTGATTGTGATACCCTATTCGGTGGGAAGAAACGGCATGGTGTCAGCTACGAGACAAATTTCCTGAGCCGCTGCGATGGACGCTGTCGCGATGCTTGGCATTCTCGGGTAAGTCAGATAGGTAGGCAGTCATATAGTTACGTTATTATATTGCGCTTCTTTCTCTCTCTTTCTCCATCTCTTTCCTCTTCCTCCGGGATGGCCTCCCATTGCTGCTGCGGGTGATGTGAAGAGGACCCAGTAGTCTCGCCAGCCGCCGCCGCCGCCGACCCCCGACTCATCGTAGCGCTGGCGCTGCTGCTGCTACTGCTAGAGCCGACACCACCAATATTCCATTGCTGCTCGACGGCTGCCCAGCCGCTGTGCCGCCGCTCGGCGATGCCGTTGATCCCGAAGCCGGCGAGGCCGTGCAGCGACAGTCCGCTATCCCACTGCAGACTCTCGGGATCAGGGACCGGGATCAGGGGCGGCAGCGTCCCCATGACGCTATAGGGTGCCCGCGGGTAGAAGTGGCCGACCACCGCCAGACGATCCCCCGGCTCCTCCGCCGCGGCGGCCGTGGTCCTTGCGGGCTCCGAAGCCATTCCCGGTGTTTTGTTTCCGGCCGGTTTCGTTATCGTACGTTACAACAATAACACGACAAGTACGCCAAAGCCCACCATTGACAGGCAGGGGCCTATGTGATATGGTGGTGAGGAAGTCTTCCTTAAAACCTACATCGAAATGCCCAAAGATCTCCATTTTTACATCTTCCTTTCGAAGGGAGGCCTTCGCTGGTTACGTCAGCCTGCGGATGGGATCAAGGGGTTTAACTCCGAAGCTTATTGTATGTTGCGGCCGTCGGTGTTGCAGCCGTCGGAGATGTGAGGCCAGTCGGACCAATATCAGCCCGCGGAAAGCGCCATTCGGCGCACTGATTGTATAAGCGGGCGGCAATAATAGGGCCAAGCTTTTACACGCTCCGGTAAGTAGCGCTGTGCATTATTATTCCTTCGTCGATCCCAGGGCGAACCAACGCAAGGCATCTGATCTTTCGACTTTCTGGGAGAGCTTATCATAAGCCGCTTATGATGAGTGGTGCTCGGTCTCAATATGCGAAGCCGCAAAAGACGAGTCGGCGCAAATCTTTCCCGCGGGATTCCCGCACCCACCGCTTTCGGATTTTGGCTGAACGCCTCTGTAAGTCGACAGCGATATACCTAGGTGCCAGTCGTACCGAACACTGCCTATATCGGGCACAATTCGTCGAGCAGGGAGTGAGTGCCTAGGAATCTAGGATTTTCCTTTCGCGCTGGACGATCCATGAATGTTGAAAGGTCTACGGAATGTATTCGCGCTGTCCGGCCGGCCAAGACGGGGCTTGCCTCAGGACCGCATCCTCCAGAAGCACCAAAGCCATCGCTGTAAGATTAGGTATGAACCAGACATACATAGGATGCGGCGATGATGTCGCTTACCCGGCGCGATGGAAATGTCTTATGAATCTTATGAGTTGATCTTTTCCCGCGTTGTTTGATCGTTCGTACGTACTGTGACACGCCGCGGTGTCACCAGTCAGGGGGGTGAGTGCCACGAGGTCTCACGGCCGACGTCTGGTCCTGTGGTAAGATTTCCCAGGTTGGCAGACAAGGTGGTTGCAAAATAATTGTCATACCCTAATAATAGCAATGTTTACTTCCCGAGATAACTGGGTTCTGGCTACTTAACTGAACAAAATAAACCAGAAATATGATCTTGCGACTTAGAGGTTATGGCAATGTGTTTAGTTATTTTTACTTGCTTTTGTTAGTAGGTGGTTGTTATTTGAACCTAGAGTATAATTAGGAGTATGGCAATGTTTTGTCACCACCTCGGCAGATAATCAAGTTCCCATGCACGATGAAGTAATCGCATTCCGTGGTGGCATCTGGCATCTTGCACGTCAACCTTTCTCTGATCACTCATTAGGAGTCGTGCTGAGTCGCGCACTGTGGGCTGAATCCTGATTCTGGACTCCCATGGAATTTCATCATAGAGCCGTATAGGTTTAGGTCTGGGGTGCTGTAACAATCGTGTCTGGCGTGACTTGGCTCTCAATAAGCTTCGCGTCCCAAGAACCTGGGCCCAGGCCCGATCGATTTTAGGGGCCTCTCACGACCCCTAAATTTGCCCACCATTATCACCGTCTCGGGGCCTCATTGGTCGCACCATCGCCAGCTTGCTTGTACGTCACAACTCTACGTCATGGGCGTTGATCACCCAAAGCTTTTCGACACATAACTATCAGAGAAGCAGGTTTGCCAGGGTGATGATCGATATTCATTCTGTGTCAATTCGCGTCATTGGTGTGAAGCTCGGAAGTACTCAAATAGGGAGCGGCCCCCTCTCGCAAGCATGGAGCCAACTCTGCTCCCCGTTATCCATATCACATCAGTCAGACTGTGCAACCCATCTTGGCGGCCAAATTCTACTCCCTTGAGGAACAGCTCCTACTAATAATTTCATCGATTACCTGAGACAACAACAACAACACTACACCAAGATGCCTTTCTTCTCCAGCCGAAAGCCCGAAGAGCCGGTCGTCGAGGAGCCCCCGCCGCCCCCCGAGAAGAAGCATCACAGCCTCTTCGGCTCCCGCCACCGCACGCCCTCGCCGCCCAGGACCACCTCGGACCGGACCACGTCCGTCAGCTCTCGCACCTCAGGAGGTATGTGCCCCCCCCTGCCACACTCTCTCACCACAACATACAATACTAACGCAGCACCACCAATAACACAGGCTCCGAGCCGTCCCGGCACCGCAGCGTGCTATCCCGCTTCGCGGGCGGCCACCACAACGGAGCGGACATGGACCCGTCGATCCAGGCGGCCCGCGAGCGTGTTATGAACGCTGAGCGGGCCGAGGCGGAGGCGGACCAGGCGCTCGCGGCGGCGCGCCTGCGCGTGCGAGAAGCCCGAGACGAGGTCCGGCGCCTTGAGCTCGAGGCCGAGGAGGAGGCGCGCCGCGCCAAGATCAAGCAGTACCACGCGCGCGAGGTCTCGAAGCGCGGCAAGCAGCTCGGCCGTACGTTTCCGTCCCTGTCGCCCCAAATTGGGGTGATGTGATGTGATGTGGTGTAGCTTTTGCTAACTATGTGTGCGCAGGTCACGACATCTAGAATATGTTCAGATCTGATAATGGGGTTTCACGGGGACAGGCAGGAAGTGATGAAGCATCGTGATGATGATGATGATGCATCTTTTGTAATATTGTAACAGAGCGCGGCGCAGTTATTTTCGTTTGTGCGATATACCCCCCATCGAAAACGATAGCTGTAACTTTATAATTCAAGATATGTTCATAATTGGCTCTGTCGGTCATTATTGGCTCCATGCGTCACGCCAATAGGGAAGCTGTGCCTATGTGGCATCGTACCCGGGCAAACATACCTCGAAGGCAGTTTCCAGTTAAGCGAGTTAGAGAGGGGGGTTGTGTACCACGAGTCTACACCTCGCAACACAGTCGTTCTCAACATCGAGCTGTAATGAGCGAAATCCCCCGTCAGGTTGTCTTGTAGTGATAAGTAATGTGTTTCTGCATGTGCTCACCTGCCAGCGCAGGATGATGTCATAAAACAAAATGTCTGCCGGGATGCTCAATATCCCAGCGTACGACTCCGGGGACGAAACTCGGGCTCGTCGGTACGAGACCGATCTCCAATAGACCTTCACGGTGGTTTTGCTTTGCGAAAAGCCCGGGAAGTTCCATTGATGCATTAAGCATACCCGAGTACCTGCTCATCAGAATACCCGGCAGTTCGGGCGCTAGACTCCCAGTAATTCCCTTGCTCGGCTACTTGGCGAGCTTGTTGGCTAGTTTGGGGTGAAGAGGCCTTTTCCCCGCGCTGATAGGTCGTACAATAGGTTCAGAAACCGGACGAACTCGTCTCAGTGCGGCACCACTCATCCGTGGCCTCCTTAGGGAGTGTCAACCTTGGCATAGATTCAGCAATCAATCGGCTGCAGCTTGCACACGGAGCCGATCGTTTGCAGGAGACCTGGGGGTGGGAAGCGACAGCCACCCAATAGGCATGTGCTGAGATGGTTCGTCAGAGATATAGTTGGTCTTGCGTAAAGTGGTTTCATCTAGTATTACCTTAGTCAGCAGTTCCCGAAAAGCCCTGTATTATAAGCCGATAATAAATGGACGATTGTACTCATACTAGCGAGTACTCCGTGAGTCTCTGTTTAAGCTTTATTCTGCGACCAAAGCAATTCCTGCCCCCTTAAGTTGCACAAGCTTTGCCTTGCCTTGTGGCATTAGGTTGGCTGCTCTACTGAGGCTCGATGAAAGCGTATATAAGATCATACGTGTTTACGTGGGTAGATAAGCGAGACAAGTGAAATAAACAACCGGACAACTTTGAATGGTGTTGTATAAAGGGCAGGAGGAGATAATCTAGTGCGAGTCGGAATTACCCATTTATCAACAATAACTACCTACCTACATCGTCTTTGGTAACTTGTACGGAGTCGTTAACTATGTACTATTTTCACTTCGTAGCACAGGAACCAAGAGAGAGTGCATTGGCTATTTCGTTGCTATCGATAGGTCGCATACTCCATTTGACAATACTTTACCCAACGGCTAACCCTTTCGAGTAAAGCGTTGGGTGTTACGGGAGGTCCCCTAATCCCCTATCGAGATCCCCTGTCTACCTCGTATCTCTACCAAGCTTGACATTTTTTCGCAATGATGCTGGCTTCAGCTGCTTTGGTGTTTGCTTCCTCGACCTTCCAACCTACCTGACCCCATCTCCCTTGCAGATGTCAGAACTGTCAGGACTGTATGTAGGGGAAGGATCTTGCTAACATAACATCCTATGTCACCTATCACCACCAACCAGCAGTCTGTCCCTTAGAACAGCCACGTCAAGGGCTGACGCCCGCTTGCCTAATGCTGTAGTCGCACCCTTCGATCTTTCTGCGCTCAGCTTCGACGCCTTTTTTACTTTACCTTACCCTCTACTTCTACGATCAGCATTACTGTGTCGCGATCCCAGTCCGGTCAGCCTATTAACGCATATTGTATCGATACTAATTAACCTCCGACGAGGACAATCGCCAAGATGATGTCCTTTAGGAGGGCAATTATCTTTGCCGCCTTCTTCCTCACTGCCTTCTTCCTCCTGCGCCACTCGCAGACGTCAAACGACCCAGAGCCTTTCTCAAAACCACCCGCCAAGTCCGACAGCAGCGATAATGATTCGGGAAGACTTCGAAACGAGCCGGCGACGACCAACCCCGAAGCTGGGTCCTCCGACCAGAGCACTCCTCAACGCGCCCACAAGGTTCCCGCCCAAAAAGTGATCCAGGATATGTCCAAGATGTCGCTGTATGACAAGCTCGCATACCAATATCCATACGACGTCGAGACCAAGTTTCCCGCCTACATCTGGCAGACATGGAAATATACTCCGGCGAATGGGGAGTTCACTTTCCGAGACCAGGAAGCTTCTTGGACCGAGTTGCATCCCGGCTTTGTGCACGAGGTCATCACGGATCAGGTTGCTGTCCACCTCATGAAACTCCTTTATGCGGCCGTTCCCGAGATTCTCGAAGCATACAACGCCCTGCCCCAGCCTGTGCTCAAGGCCGACTTCTTCCGCTATCTGATTTTACTTGCGCGTGGTGGCATCTACTCCGACATCGATACGTATGCCATCAAGAGCGCATTAGACTGGATCCCGGATAGCGTACCGAGGAATAGCATTGGCCTGGTTATTGGTATCGAAGCCGACCCTGACAGGCCGGATTGGAAAGATTGGTATAGTCGGCGCATTCAGTTCTGCCAATGGACCATTCAAGCGAAACCCGGTCATCCCGTCCTCCGTGATATTGTCACGCGCATCACAGAGGAGGCTCTGAGGAGGAAGAAGGAGGGTGTCTTCATAACGAAAGAAAAGAGTGTCATGGAATTTACTGGCCCTGCCGTCTGGACAGACACCATCTTCGACTATTTCAACGATCCGCGGTACTTCAATATGGACCAGAGCAGCTCCAACATTACCTATCTGAACTTCACAGGGATCTCAGCACCAAAGAAAGTTGGCGACGTTGTTGTTCTGCCCATCACCAGTTTCTCGCCTGGTGTCCAGCAGATGGGTGCGAAAGACTACGACGACCCAATGGCTTTCGTCAAGCACGACTTTGAAGGTATGTTGCTGTTCCAGGATGCTCTCTAATCTTTCGCTAATTGGCACAGGCACCTGGAAACCAGAAAGCGAAAGGCACATCGGGGAGAAGGGTTAGCTATTCCCGCTTACCCCGGTTATGCCGCCAATTTAATTGTCCCGGTTCCGAATTGCCAAGGCAGCCTACGGATACGACTATGCATCCGTCGCATAGGTTGCGGTACTCTGCGACCCCCCCAGCATGGCACAGGATCCTCGGTTATGCCGGGCCGAGTTTGTTGGCAGTTTGGCCTCATTGGTTTCGCCTTTCTGTGTCTTCTGCGAGAATGGACACCATGGGATCTTGCACTCGCATGGCCAACGCAGAAAGCGTTAGCGGCACTTATCTGCTGGATCATCATCCACAAATGGGCAGACCCGTTTCCGGTTTGTTCCTACTATGTTTGACATAAGGAGTTACCCCCTCGCTTTGCTTTTTCGGTTTGGCCGTGCGAACCCCGCGGCCTGGACGGCTGTTTTGTTTCGTGCATGGAGTTCGATACACTTAGACAGGTTGTACTTGGCATCATTACGGAGTCATGGAAGACAGTGCGATACGCATAAAAGATGGGACCGGACGCCTAACGTAGAAAGCATGCATACGGGCCTCGGCAGCCTCTTATTGTATATACTCATGATGCATACAGCGGCGTTGGCGGAATTTTAACCATCCTCATTATATCAAACATAACCTTGCCCTCTTGGGTGTCCCTGCACTGTCCCTGTCCTCTCTAGCGCAGTTCGGGTTCAAACCACCGACTGGTGGATCTCCCACAGCTAGTTGATTATAATCATCTCTTCTGGGTGAGTATGCAAACTGATCTCGCAAACACGACCGTGCACAGCAATTTTAGGCCCACGCGAGGTCTGCCAGCGGCTGCAAATGGGAATTTTTATTGGCTCCCGCAGAGGTCTGCTAATAAGCAGCGTTACCTCCTTGCTTTCTTCTTTACCGAGAACCAGGCCCCCCGCCAGGGGGGTTGCATCGAGAGCCCAATACATAGACTGGTCCCTGTCTCGGTACCAACATTACTACACACCAACCCAAGATTTACCCCGCCTCCCTACTATATATATATAAAGGCCAACTACGGAGGGATTAGCCAACTAGGTAACGCAGTTCCGCGTTGGAGAACCTCCATATAGGTCATAAGGGGTCCTCTCGGGGGATATCTTACCTCCAACACGCTATTCTGGCATGCAATATCGGGTTGAGGACGTCCCACCACTTGCTTGGAGCTGGGGCGTTCCTGTTATACCGGTATCTTCCCTTGGGGACTTTGGAGCTGGGATCGGACCGGGGAGGGCGCATATACAAACTTGACGGAGAGACTCGGGTCCAGTCCGTAAGAGGCGAGAATCATGACGGCATGTCTACGCGGCTTACCGCGTTCCGGGCCGCGGACAGCACGGCTCGGATTCTCAGGTATCGTCGCGTCAAGAGCCGCTTGGCAACGAGGGAGAAACTTGCAGAGAAGAGGCATTGTGACTTCGGATCTCAGTTATGCCGAAGGACCTACAGAGGTGAGTACACGACGGCCGTGCTTTTCAACAACTCGGAGTAGCAGTAGATCTGATGGTTTTCCTATCACGTCCCAACCGATCTGTGCTAGTCAGAGACGTGTGTGATTCGTACTGCTGTGACCGGCATATGTAGCGGCTATAGAGGGTTTCCCAGGAAGCCGGCTAAGGCTTCCATGATAGCAAAGCGTACCAACCAAGCTGATATACCTACCATAGCCGCCATTACTCCCGCACACGATACCGGAGCACTTCGCCTCCATAGTCTCCCAGTACGGCGACCGGCCAGCAGTGATCGCGCGGTCTCCCACGCCCACGAGCGCCTCCCTCTCGTCGCCCGGGGTGCCGCCCACGACGACCCTAACGTACGCGGCCCTCGACGCGCTCTCCAACGCGCTCGCGCGCTCCCTGCGCTCCCTGGGCGTCAAGAAGGGTGACCGCGTCGCCGTGAGCCTCGGCAACGTCGCCGAGCACACCGCCCTCATCTACGCCGCCTTCAAGCTCGGCGCCGTCCTCGTGCCCCTGAACCCGAGCTTCAACGCGCAGCAGCTCGCCGCCGCGCTCGAGCACCTGGCGGTCGAGGTCCTCGTCATCACCGCCGTCGCCGACGTCGCCTACAGGCCGTGTCGCGGGCGCGCCAACCTTGCGCTGCTCGAGGCCCTGATCCCGAATCTCAGGGCCCCGAAGGTGGAGGCGCCCGCCGTTCCGTCCCTGCGCTCCGTCGTCGTCCTCGATAACAGGGCGTCGCACCCCGAGGCGCATTTTCCGCTGGAAGAGTTGCGCGCGCTCGTAAGATACGAGGACCTGCTGCTCCAGGGAGGAGGGGGAGGAGCAGCAGCGGTGACCCCCGACGCGCCCCTCGCGCCCCACGAGACCATCAACATCCAGTTCACGTCGGGCACGACTTCGCGGCCCAAGGCGGCGATGCTGACGCACGCCGGAATCCTCAACAACGGGCACCTGATCGCGCGGCGCATGGGCCTCGGGCCCGCGGACCGCGTCGTCTGCCCGCCGCCGCTGTTCCACTGCTTCGGCAGCGTGCTCGGCCTCATGGCGACCGCGACCACGGGCGCCGCGCTGCTGCTGCCCTCGCCGGCCTTCGACCCCGCCGCCTCGCTGCGCATGGCCGCCGAGCACGCCGCCACGGCCCTCTACGGCGTCGCCACCATGTTCATCGCCGAGCTGGACCTGCTCTCCTCGAACCGAACCTTCACGCAGATCCTCGCCGCGGACGGGGACGGCTTCCGCAACCTGCGCAAGGGCATCGCGGCCGGCTCCTCGGTCCCCGAGGCCCTCATGCGCCGCCTCGCCGACCGCCTCGGCCTCACCGACCTGGTCATCTGCTACGGCATGACGGAGACGAGCCCCGTCAGCTGCATGACGTCGCCGGCGGACCCGGCGCCCAAGCGCACCGCCACCGTCGGCCGCCCGCTGCCGCACACGGCCGTCCGCGTCGTGGCGCCCGGGGACCGCGCCGGGCGCGTGCTGCCGCGCGGCGAGCGCGGCGAGCTCGCCGTGTCGGGCTACCTCGTCATGCGGGGGTACTACGGGGACGAGGAGACGACGCGGCGGGACCTGGTCCCGGACGGCGCGGGCGACGGCGCCAGGACGTGGATGTACACGGGCGACGAGGCGCGCATGGACGACGACGGCTACGTCGAGATCACCGGCCGCATCAAGGACCTTATCATCCGCGGCGGCGAGAACATACACCCCCTCGAGATCGAGAACTGTCTGCTGGGCCACCCGCTCGTGCGCGACGCCAGCGTCGTCGGCGTGCCTGACGACCGGTACGGCGAGGTTGTCGGCGCCTTTGTCGTGCCCGTGCGTGGCGTCAGGACGGTGGACGCTGCTGCCGTCGGTGCTGCTGACGGTGGCGGTGAGGGTGTGGGTGTGAGTGGGATCTCCCCGCTGCCGGCGAAGGAGGAGGAGAAAGGGGAGAAGGGCGAGGAGGTCTTGTCGAAGGACGATGTGAGGGAGTGGGTGCGCACGAAGCTGTCGGGCCATCTGGTTCCCAAGCACGTCTTCTGGATCGATGAGTATCCCAAGACAGCCAGTGGAAAGATCCAGAAATTTAAGCTGAGGGAGCTCGCGAAGGAACTCCTCGCTAAGGAGACTCAGTAGAGCGGTGGAACGACATAGCTGGCTGGGATGCATATAGTTAGACTAGATGACTATTGAACAGTCCTATCCGTCTTTGGTGGATTCCGGGTTATATTATACACAATATGGCAGGCTTATTAAAGCTAATGCTGAGTGAACGTCTAGTCACCAATCCTCAATGATCTCCCCGGCACTCATCATCGTCGCATAATGGCTTAGGTGTTGTTGGACACTACCCTCTTCTGGCCAGGAATAGCGGTTTCTCCAATTCGGGTGCATTGTTCGATTCCGTCGTAGCCGTGTGGTTGTCTGCCTTTTATGCTCCAGTGCAAGCACTGAGTGCGAGGATACGTCTGAGGAAGCCTCTAAATGCAGCTCGCATATTGGAAGGATAACGCCCCGTCGAAACTCAAAGTAGAAGGGAGGCTCAGGACGTCGACCCGCGAAGATATGTTCAGGGTAGAGATATCACACTCGCATTGGGGGAGGCATAGGTTTTGTACCAACTTGAATCCTTCAATGCGGCGCAGATATGACTTCCAACAGTTCGGGGTCGCAATCGAACTTTCTTGTAGACGAGAGACATCTCAGAAACATCAAGGCTTCTGGTAGCAGTTGAAGCTTGTCACAGGACTCATACATAATTGGCTCATAGACACATGTGGTCTAAGGAGCGTCTGGGACTCGCCGAAGATCAACCTAGTGATATTTGTAACTATGGATGTCACTTATTTGTCATGTCAATAGCGACCCCTCGCTTCTCGAGTTGGACCTTCTCATCATCAGCTTGTGTCGTCATGTAAAGCATCACCGCGAGACTCAGTCCACCCCAACCTATAATCAACATATTTATACTTGTATCAGTGCTAGCACATTACACAAAGCCCTCCATTTGGACGATAACTACATGGCGATTCCTCACCGGGTATACCTAAATGTATCTTACTGCTTTGACATCTCACCCGACATCTCATCACCCCCTTTAATCAGCTCCATCGCTTCATGCTTCCGCATGGAGGTCAACATCTCTCTTTCACTAGCCCACCTACGGGTAATGGTGCCTGGTGCTTCTCGCGAATAGCGGAGTACAGTGGCGACGACGAGGTTGTAGCCCGACGACACGCGTGTTTCGAAGCGACACATGTTTCGGTGATCGTTTCGCAAGCCAGCGCGGTCGGTGTTGTCCAGAATAGGGGCTGCCGAGTTTTCCGTGACGACCTGGCAATCATTAGTAAACTAGCTACGTACCAGCGAGTAAAGGCACTACTAACGTAGTCCCACTTAATCCCTAAACTCGTCTTCTCCTGTTCCCAGAAGAAACATATTCGGAACCTCTTCATCATGGGTACGAAGTTGTCGGTGATATCTTGAAGCACTTCAGAGCTTTCTTGGAGTGCGCTTACGAGCTGCGAGTCCGTATCAACCACCTTGGATGGCACGAGGGCCACCATGCGCTGTGCGAACATTGCCAGATTCGCCTTGCTGCTGCCTTGGTGTGGCGTGCCGAAGAACAAGATCCCGTACGTCGAAACGTATATGGAACGAATGTGTTCGATCATCTGGCCTGTCCGACTGGCTGAGTATATCAGGGCCTACACAAGTTCGTATCAAAGGAATCTTCCAGGGCTGATAGGAAACGAATGGATGACGCACCCTCTTCACGATGATGCCTCCAAGGGAATGGCATAGAAAGATGATGGGTCGCTGTAATGCATCCGCGACCTAATGCTTTCCTGTAAGCTCCGCCGTGCGGCTTGAATGCGGTGAAGGATACCTCTCGATCGGCCACAAGCTCTGCTACTAGTGTTGTCGCATGCTGCTGGATTCTGTCCGACGATGTCCGACCTAGAATAGAGGCGGCGGAAGCGGGATAGCTGAATGTTAAAACACGGCACCGTCCCTTCAAGTCGCGCGGCAACATATCTCTGTCCCCCAACCAGAATTTCCCTGTCTTCTCGGCAGTAAATGTACGAAATGCATCGCCGTTGAGCCCATGGACCGCAACAATACTATCCCCATATCAGTAACTTTCTCGATTCTTCCACATACCGCAGAGCCCTCACTCGACTAGGGGATTTTCCCCTTCAAAAACCGTGGTTAGCGTAGCTCTCTCTTTCTTAATAGTCTGCGGAGACTCGAGTTCGTCGCTTGTCAGCGTCCGCGTTCTGGGTCGTATCTTCAATGAATTCCTCCAGGAGCTTGTGAAAGAGCGGGAAATTTTCCCCATGGTAGACACCTCGAGGAAGGGTGAAGATGAATTAGGGAAGGGTTGTTAGCTACGAACTGCCTCCGTCGAGGTATTGTAGGCAGCACAATTGCTGTCACGGCAGGGACTAAACGGGCATACCTAGTAATTGAGTATACTGTGATTAGGACAACGCTTTAGACTCACCGGAAGGAATCAACCCTACGGAATTCTGGGTATATACGGTAGGCTGTCGATCACCGTCGGAGTGTCCTTCACAGGCCTCCAGAGCCTAGCGACACTCCCCTTATGTCTGGAAGTGTGGCAAAATATGACCGGGAGGTGACTACATGTGTGGTATTCTTGACAAGAGAGGAGCTGCAGCGGATTTTCAGCTCTCGATATTCAGAACTGGTCATTGGGTGTGATCTGCGGGATGTGTTAATGTTGGTTCAACCGGCATAGAACCAGAAGCCTGTGCGGCCTTGCTATTGGTTGTGGATGTCTTTATCCCTGCGTTTCCAGTCACAGCCACCGCCTGCTGTGCCCGCGGCGTCGCGTACCACTACATAGATACATTATAGGCATCCTCATGCAAACTCTGACCCGGCTGTGCGATCGGGAGGTCCTACCATAATAAATGGTTCTCGATAGCTTAGACTAGTCTCCCCAGAGGTAGCCAATTTGAGCATTACAGTGCACCAATTAACCAATCGGAATAACCTAGTAAGCGTAGCGTACCTAGCGTCTCTGTTCGCCCACCCATATAGGTTGGCCCCTCATTTACCCCACCGACCATAAGTACGAAGTACGGCAGAGCCGATATGCTCCAACAGGCAGGAGGGCATGGTTCATCTTCGTATTTCCAAGCCTAGCACCTGTGCAAGGCATTACAGTGCTCTCATTCTACCTCAACCGAAATGCCTATCACCATCTACCAGGACTGTAAAACGTGGACTAGTGCTGCTTAATTCGAAAAAGGGAGTCAGCGATTTCAACATAAGCCATATAAACGAGTCGGTGATTCCCTGCAAGCCGCGACAAGTCTGACCCTCACGTCATGGGCCTGCTTGAGCTCGCGACGCCCAGAAGTTCTGCAGATCTATCATCGGCTCATAAAGTCGAGTTGAGTCCGCCCTTAATCCAACCCCTCTCTCATGGACTAGAGACTTATGTATCTCTCAGTATAGTTGCGGTGCATGGGCTATACGAAACAGGCGCGCAGACATGGGCAAATAAACCAAGTGGCTTCACCTGGCTGCGAGATCTCTTCCCTTATCGAAGATATGGTGCACGTGTGCTGTCGTATGAGTATGATATAGACACGCTGACGGCACCAGGTGGCCCTGCGGCTACTGGTATATACGATGAAGCCGTCAAATTAATCAATGAGTTACAGGCAGACAGGTATATCCAAGGTGCAGAGCGCCGGCCAATTGTGTTCATCTGTCACGGATTTGGTGGGCTGCTGGTCAAGCGTGCTCTGTCGTTTTCTCATTCTCGGAGAGACGCTCGTGTCGAGCACTTGCGCTCAATTTTCCGGTCGACAGTAGGCATCCTGTTCATGTCAGCCCCACACAACGGTATCACCAAGCAGTCCCTTGCTTTGGGCGAATTCAATCGGTATGGCGGTCCAAGCCAATTCTTGCTCAGCTTGCTTGAAGGGACTGAGGCACTTCAGGAGATCACGGATCAATTCACCCCGCTGATGAGAACTTTTTTTATATATAACTTTTGGGAGCAGGTCGCTACCAGCTTCGGAAAATCTAGGGCGTTTATCGTGGATAGAACATCCGCGGCTCCCAGCTGGAGTGACGTTGACCAATGCGGAATCAATAGCACCCATTCAGGCATGGTCAAGTATACCAGCGAGAGTTCTCCTGGGTTTCGTATCGTCCTTGCTACACTCGATAGGTACATCAGGGCCGCAGATAGTACGGTAAGGAAAAGATGGCAGAAGGATGTGGAGTTGCTGAGAAAAGAACGCCTCGCCGAATTTGAGGACCTCATTCAATCACAGCACCCTGCTGGGAGTGTCAGGTCGCTCGGCGTATCTGGGTCGGACTCCGCCACGCTTCTCGAGTCACCTGCTATTTCGGAAGCAGAAGCGGACGAGTTTTTAGATGATGAACCCAGTCCGTCCGCCAATGTTCACTACTTGGTTCACCGGCGGTCAGAGTACTTTTTTGGCCGTTTGCGACAATCAGACGAATTGCGCACAAAATTGGGCGCACCGAAACGCAAGAGGCAAAGGAAACCTGAGATATTCGTCATCTATGGACTTTCCGGTTCCGGGAAAACCCAGTTTTGTCTTCGTTTCTCGGAAGGCAATCGTCACAGGTAGCTCTAGGTGCCTAGCAGAGGTTAGGTCGGTTGCTAACTTCAACGTCGGTAGATACTGGGGAGTATTCTGGATTGACTGTTCGAGTGAGGCGAATGCCAATGCCAGTTTTGCACTATTGGGTGATAGAGCGGGAAAGGGTCAGGAAATCGGGGCCGGGCAAGAATGGTTAGCTCGTTCGACAGATCCATGGCTTCTCGTCTTGGATAACGCCAATGACCCTGAGATGGACCTGAACACTTTCATCCCTGCAACCGGCAACGGCCACATCTTGATTACCACAAGGAACCCAAATGCAAAAATCTATAGTACCATTGGATGCTTCCAATTCCGGGGGATGGACCCAGAAGAAGCCATACTCTTGCTCTTGAACCTCGCATATCCAGGTTCTGAGCCGAGGGTGAACAAGGACGCATCCTGGGATTACGCGCGGCTCATCGCATCTGAGCTCGGTTACTTAGCATTAGCCTTGAAGCAGGCTGCCTATACGATCCGGCGACAACTATTACCCTTAGAACGATACTTACGGTCCTTGCTAGGCTGTCGCAAAGCTCTCCTAAGCCGGCCGATCCTTCAGTCTTCTGCTGACGTTAACATTATCGCGACATATGAGCTCCCCTTTACGGGCATTGCTACCGGGAGCTCGATAGAATATCGTGATGCTGTCGACCTATTGCATGTTTTAGCCTTTATGCACTTTGTCTCGATCCCAGAAGGCATATTTTCGAGGTCTTCAGACAGTTTCAAGGCATCCAAATGGTCTTCAATACGTCCTGCAGCCATAGTGGAACCAAGATCCTCTCAGGGGGTCGGCGACCGAATCCTTGCAGCGGCAAAGGTCTTGTACGACCACTCGATTATATCTATCAGCAACATTGAGTCCACGGCGCAAGACAATGTGTGGAGGACTCCGTCATCAACAAAACTGTTTTCATTGCACCCAGCAATTCATCAGTGGGCTCGTGAACGCCTCAACGATTCGGAGCAGAGACGGTGGCTCGAATGCACAGCATCAATCCTCGCTCATTGCGTATCTCATAATCTCGAAACATCCGGGAGGGCGTTCCGTCAGCTCCTCTTGCCACATATCGAATCGTGCCTCTCGCTGCTAGAAATAGCACACCCCAAACTCCCCGAGAACCTGGAACAATGCTCCCTCATAGAAAAGTTCGGCCTGGTATATGCCGAAAACGGTCTCTGGAAGCGTGCTCGTTCCTTGCAACTGAAAGTTGTGGAATTCCGAACCAAGTATCTCGGTAAGCGCCACGTCGAAACTATACAGGCCCAGCGCGGGCTCGCGAATACGTACTGGAACCTCTTCGAGATCGCAAAATGCCTAGAGGTCCAACATCAAATACTCATTACCAACTGGTGGACCCGGCCGGCATGGCGAGATTGGGTAGCCTGGCCACCTTGGAAACCAGTTCATATACCATACTGTATTGCGCTGGACGACCTCACCCGTTCACTGTGGCTCGCCGGCCGCCGGGAGCTTTCCCTGAGGGCAGGCAAGAGGGCCGTGGATGGACTCAGGAGAAAGTTGGGACCGGATGATCCGCTAACCCTCAACGCGATGTTCAACTTGGCAAGAACTTACCTGCACATCGGCGAACACGAGAAAAGCTACGACCTCCTCGAGGTGGTGCTGGAAAAGAGGACCCGGTTCTTCGGTACCGAGCACCCGGACACCCTGATGACGATGAACGAGATGGGCATGAACCTGTGCGCCCAGAGGGTGCGCCTCGACGACGCCGAGCGGCTGGTCTCCGCCGCGCTGCGGACCCGGAAGAGGATACTCGGCGAGGAACATGCGTACACCTTCTGGTCGGTTAACGACCTTTCGAAGGTATACTGTGAAGTCGGTCGGTATCAGGAGGCCATCGACATGCTGGAGGAAGCCGTGCCGATCCTGCGGCGGACCCTGGGCGAAACACACGCCGGCATGTTGACGACCAAGTCGAACCTCTCGCGGGCGTATATGCTCTGCGAGCGGTGGCGCGACGCGCGCCCGCTTCTGGAGCTGCTCTGCGAGCAGGTGCCCCCGGAGACGCCGGACTGGGTGCACGCGCAGTACGGCTACGCGTTCATCCTCGTTCACGACGGTGACCTCGGCGAGGCGGAGGCCCGCTGCGACGCCATCATCGAGAAGGTCGGCGAGACGGGGGTCCTCGCCATGGACAGCGCGCGCGTCCTCGCGACCGCCGACCTGCTCTACAAGATCTACCAGACCCAGGGGGGCCGGGAGGCCGACCTCGCCGGCCTGAAGGAGAGGTTTCCCCATCTCGTCCGCGAGCAGGCGGAGCGCGCTCGCTCGATCGACCTTATTCCCCTGAAACCCGTCAGGCGCCGCACCACGCGAGACTTAGACGACGGCTCGTCGGATTAGAGCTATCAGTGACACGCGCGGGAACATAATACACGATGTTTGTGCGAGAGTCTTGCTGCGACTAAGAGTGCCGCAGTGATATCCCCACCCCTCTGCGGATATCACCGGAATACTCGTCCAGATGGTAAATAGCCTTCAGGCTTAATTCGTTTGCTGCGCACATGTAAATGGACGACTCTTGAAGGAGATGTCAACAAGTATACCCAAACCCGGAGTCAGCAGGAATATGCATAGTTTACTGTCAACCGCACAGTCCTAGTGATTAATTATATGTAAGGCGAAATGACATCGTCCCATCAGCTTCTGACTGTTATCTGATCGTATGAAGATCTCAATCAGGAAAGTGCATATAGAATGATAGCCCCAGCAGAAGGTTCCATTATACACGCCACGTATAGGTAGCACTTAGTAATGTATTCCGGCTGGAATTGCTCGGCTGGGATGGCACCAAGACATTCTACAAGCCGGATCATATAACCCAGTGGCCTTCCAATCGACGCCCGGAAGGCAGATATCAATCACTCCAAGCCAACAAACGATAACACGTTCCCGTAGTTACAAACATACCACAACACCCCGGCCATAGAAAATTCCGCGCCGCCCCGAGATCGACCTATCCCAAGGCCAATGAGCGTCGATATACATACATTATATCTGCAGTACACTACACTACGGATTCCGCATCCTCCTCCTCGCTCGGCGGCCTCTGCAGGCTCCACCTCACAGATCCGGGACGGAGCTGCCCGACCTCCGTGGGCCTCGGGACGCAATTCCAGCCGCAGCCCCTCCTGAGAAACGGGACGAAGTTCTCGCGCTCGTCCCTGCTCAGGGCGTCCACGACGATCGCGCTGGTCTTCGGCAGGGCCGCCGTGCGGGTCACGTGCCACCACTCGATCCACGCGACCGTGGGCATCATCACGCGCCGCTTGCAGACCGAGCACGGCACGTCTCCAGCGTTCGCATTGTCCTCGCCTTGTGTGACGAGCTGGTTGAGGACCCTGGCGAATTGCGGGGGCGCGTGTGTTGGGAGGTACGATGGTAGGTCTCGGAGTTGTCCGCTCCGCGAGCAAGCTTTTAGTGCTAGCTCGAATAGTGAAGGGACACGGCCTGCTGAGATGCTGGAGTCTGTCGCCTGGTCCCGCGCGTCCCGAAGAGGTGCCGGTGTTGACTTCAGATCCTCCGTTTGGACGATAACATGAGAGGGCTGATCGGATGCCGGCCGAGTCGTTTCTCGCGTGGGCAACTTGAACTGGGATAGGACCATTCCGCGGCTGTCGCTATACTCCACGGGCGACCGAGCAACTGCACGTATTTGCCATCTGCAACGCTCAGGATCTTGACCTTGCGACTTCTCGGGATCGCTTTTTAGTCCATCTTCTTCATCGAACCAAGCTCTAAATATCCAACCATTCGGCCACACTGCTTCATGGAACGGCTTAACGCCTGGGTGATACTCATTTAAGATGGCTTCGGGTTGGGGCAAGGGCGAGGGGATCTTCTCTGGGATGCAGAATGGATTAGGGTGAACGGTTAAGTTTGTTAGCTTCCTGGGTTTTTGGAGGAGGTCAAGGAGTTCTCCTGGCAGATACTGCAGCCGGTTCAAAGACACATTCAAATCCGTCAGATTCCGCAGGTTCCCGATGCAAGGAGGTAACTCGGTAATCTGAGTATTTCGGAGGCTAAGGACTGTCAAGAACTCCAAATTGAAAATGGCACCAGGAACTCGTGGAAGAGGATTGCTAGCCAAGTACAACTTGAGGGCGGGATCTCTCTGCTCAAACGGGACATCTTCTGCGACCAGTGGGATACAGGTGAACTCGGATAGCCGAGAGATTGTCTCGTTCGACAATTCCTCAAGATTCAGACCTCTGCCCCGCCGTTAGTCCTCTACGACAGACCGAGACCGCGAGAAATCCCATTGCAGGTTTATTCTAAGCCTGTGGGACACTTACGACAGGTCTATGTTCTCACTTCCAGAGTCTATAGCCTCTTCGATTTTTAGGCGGGCGAGCTCTTCGGCTTGCGACAATAAGGTCACTCTAGCAGGGGTGCGCCTCAGCTGGGGCAACCGGGGTTCGGTCGAGAGCTCAGGTTCTATGATGGTATCCTCGTCTTCGGTGAAGCCATCGCTACCCATCCAGACGCCAGAGTCGAATTGCCGTTGAAATGTTCTCTGAGCCTTCTTAGGCAATGGTCTCTGCTCCTCACTGAAGGCCGAATCGGAGGACGACGCGGGGTGCTGCTGATACCAGGAGCCGACGTATCGTTTCTTCCTGTGCCTTCCGTGAACGTAATTCTCTACATGAGGGTCGTCATCGCTAGAGAACACGGCGGGGTCGCTCGAGGTAGCGAATTGGGGGGGCGGCGGCGCATCCGCTGGATCGCGTGCCCGCTTGCGCGTGTTATTAAAGGATTGGGTTTCGGAATTCCATGTGACAGTTGGTAAACGAGGGAGAGTCGGTTCCTCGGACATTTTCAAAAAAGCCAAAAAGATCGAATGCGAGAATACCAAGAAATAGCTTCAAAGGGGGGAGGCAAAAGGACGAGAGAAGAAGCGGAAGCGCGACTGGGAGATGATGGTGGTGGTGTGTGGTTGGTAGTAGTTGCGTCAGTGCACGCGATCTCTCGTGACCAGATCCCATGGTGGAAGGAGAGCAAAGGCCATTTCTGGTGGAAGGCGCGAAGACGCCCCCCACCCGAGCCCGCGTGTTCCGTCACTGGGCCCCCCACTTGCCCTAAGAGGAAATACGCTATCCGCTGCATTGGTCCTTCTGGACTGGGATCCGATTTTTTTGACAAACAGGAGGCGTGCGGCGTATATTTTCAGCAACTCGAGTCGGGATTCTAAGCCGTCTTCAACTTGAGAGGTGAATATGTGGCATCACGTAGTCGGAAGCCAGGCCAACAGGGGTCAAATGGATAATCTCCATAAAAGCTCGATGCTCTCGAAGGAACAGGCTTTGCTTCTCATCGAGTCGTTCGATCATGCGGGACTAGCTGCATGTCGCTGCCTATCCTTTCTGATAGTGCCATCTGCTCTTAAAGAGCTTCGAGCTGGTCAGCATGGCCGTGCAGACTTAATCCCAGTCGTCGTCATCGTCGTCCACTGCCGTTGCATGTCTCAAGTTCCCACTCTTAATGCCCTTTCCCGTCAGTGCCTCCTCCTTTGCGTCCTCAGCATCCCTTTTCCTCTTCACTACTCTCATATCCTTCGCGTCCACCGCTCCAACCTCAACCAGGAGGTCGTCAACCTGAAGCATGTTTGTGCGCACACCGCCTAGGGTGGCGAGCGTCACGATTTGCTTCACAATGTCGCCGTTCTTGTAGACAAGGATCGTTGGGCAGTTCCGGTCCGGGTAGTTTTCGATAGCCTTGTCCGCGCGGATTTCGCAGAACTTGATATCACCGTATTCTTTGGCGGCTTGGCGCCAAAGGTCGGATAGCACCCTAGACTCGACGTTGGTGCCCAGTGACGCAGTGAGAAGGACAAACACGGGGCCGTTATGCGACGCTTCCGTGACTTCTCTCGAATACTCTGGTTTCGATATCGGGTAAACGGTGCCGTGTATTGACTTCTTGGTCAGGTTGTTCAGCTCCTGCATGCGCTTTTGTCGATATTGCTCCAGAAATGCCTCATCTTCTTCATCTTCAAGTTCGTCTAACTCGTCAAGCTCCTTCCCTTCTAATCTGTTCTCGTGCGCTATCCGCCGACCTTCCAAGATGGCCTCCTCGATCATAGGGGTCGGGGATGGAGGCTTCTCGGGTATGACCCCATGCTTCCGCAGAATATCGTTCCTACACTCATATTAATGCATAATCTTAGCACTATTGCTATTTGGATACGTACCATTCGGTATCCGCATTTGGGTCATCTATTGGGACAGCAATGCGCTGTTCTGTGGGTGCTGCCATGGTCTTTATATGTGTTGAACTGGCCCCCTGAGTTGCCTTTAGATGAAGCGGGAGTGACTCGGGGTGCAGTGGTGGTTTATGTAGGTACACGATGACGCTTCGGATACACTAAATGAGACGAATCGGAGATAAGCTAGCAGTTGATGTCCTTCAGTCAAGACAATCCTTCCCTGTGCGTTTTCAGGCGGCGTGATATTGGCTGGAGGTGGGAAGTTGCCTTATGCAGCTACAACTTGGTTCCTGCATGGAGATAACAGAAATGTTTGATAAGCTTCTTACCGCTTGCTTACCCCTCTGTCCCATCAAGGCCCTCACTAATATGCACATAGCGGGTTTTAATTGCATTGAACCATGTGGCCTGTGCGCAAGAGAAGCCCTAGCGCTAAACCTAAAAAGTTGCCACGAAAAATGGTTCCAGTAGTCGCCATTTGCCACGGCAAGCCAGCTAGCGAGATATCCGGACTTTTGCCTCCACCCCAGAAATTCCCTTAGAACTTTTGCAATCAAACGCCCACAGGCCTGACCTCTCTCTTCCCCTCACAATACCCAGCACCACGCGCAAATCTGCACTTCAACTTCTCCAGATTTCGTCAAACTCCGTAACGGTTATCAGTCAATAGATCAAGTCCTTAATTTCGACGATCAGACAAAATGGTGAGTCGAAAATAATTATTTTGTGAATGCATGACGCCTCGGCCCAAATCGATGAAGCGAGATCCGTCGCCTCGAGTAGTTTGATTATCAGCAGCCAACCATATCGGTATCGGAAAGAAGGCAACCCCCAGAGTGGATGGAACGTTCATGAGACACCCAACCCGATCTTGTCGACTGCGCGGACGTTGGTTTATTATATGGCCTGGACGATGACGGAATGTCGATTTGGATTTCGGGTTCTTCAAATTGTTATTTGGGACTGTCATGCTGACGAATTTTCCCCGTAGGTTCTCGCCGTTGATCTGCTCAACCCCAGCCCGGCTGCTGAGGCCAAGAAGCACAAGCTCAAGGTACGTTTTCAATACTTCCCTTCCCTTGCTGATTTTATATATGTATATATATACGATTCTAATGAATATCCCCTCGCAGACTCTGGTGCCTGCACCCCGATCCTTCTTCATGGACGTCAAGTGCCCCGGCTGCTTCACCATCACCACCGTCTTCTCTCACGCACAGACCGTCGTCATCTGCCAGGGTTGCACCACCGTCCTGTGCCAACCTACCGGCGGTAAGGCCAGATTAACCGAGGGCTGCTCGTTCCGAAGGAAGTAGAGGATTACCTTTCGCTGGTTTTCTTCGTTATTTGGGCGTTGGGTCGCGACATCACGGTACGGCTCGGATATCTGCAAAGCGCGCTCAAGATGGCATGGGCACTAGAGAGAAAAATGGGGCACCACTTGTCTATTCGGACATAACTCGACATCCTACCGACATCTACGTCACCGCAGATAGACGACGGATACCTAAAAGATCCTCAATACAAAAGGGGCGTTTGGGGTCCTGATATCCTGCATCATCGTTTCGGCGAATGGTTTTTCCTTTTCCGTTTATTTCCGTGCGTGTCACGAAGTCATTGATGATCGATTTTCAGAAATGGCGCGGATGGTCTACTGTTACATGGGTGGACAGCTGGAAATGGCTTTCCGCATGAGCATCTCGTGGGTCTATGCCGCTGGGTAGACCTACGCGAAGGCGAGGACGTGGAACGCTGGTTGAGGATCGCTCAATACTCAAGTGCAGTGGCCGTTTTCTATCACTGCTAGGCGAATACAGACGAGTTCCACAAAGGTTCCGGTCCATGTTTACGTGATGACTATGGCGGCGTGAACCGTGACTGCCACACCTGGGTGACGCCTTATAGTAGTGACCGTCCTTGCTCATAATAGTCAGCTTACTACATTCATGTCCTCAAAGCGTATGAGTATCTTTACACTGTATAGATGTAGTACCGTCTTCTGTAGGAGCATTTCGCGTACTTGGGTCTAGTACACTACTTTATTTGGATGACTTGACTGTGATAATTCCCAATATAAAAACCAAAGATGCTGAAGTCTAGCGTCCAAGAGGGTCTTCGATTGAGTTCCTCGTCGGATGGACATGTAGTATATGAGGTAAGGGAATCCTAATGACTCGCTCGCAGTCTTTACCCAGCAATCGCCTTGCAAAAGAGCATTAGTACAAGACACCGGCACATTATTCCAGTTTTCTAATAACAAATGCATATGACTGTCTCTAATTCTACCGATCCACCTGCTGAGGAGGGGATCGCCATAAGATGAGGAGCTCGTTGGTCGAGACAGGCCACGCCATGATATCGTCGATTCTGTTATGGTTAGGAGATCACATCATTTGTTACTACGTAGGGTAGACTAGTCTAGACGGGCCCTTGATGGAGCACAGGCCGAGCCGTCATCCGCATCCAACCCTTGTGGGTCGCAACCAGAGCCGCAGCTAGGATTACCTAATCGTGCATATCTGGCACTCACTCCCCCCTGTTCCACTTAACGCGAAAAAAAAACACGGTCCCCCATCTGGAGGCACGCGACTCTGGACTCCACCTGGGGACCCCCACCTGAATTCAAGGGGATTAGCTCTCCAATTCCGTCCGTCCGTCCTCATTACGAGCGCCTCCAACTCAGCCTCCTCCTTTAATAATTAAATTTTTGTAGTCTCCCCTCCTTATTCCTCAACTGAGGAAGCTCGGCATTTGAGCACTCTCAGAGGAGAGCTTAGAAGTGTTGAATTGATCGCCTCTATGATTGGGAACTCCGCTTGCTGTTGCTAAAGTGACGTAAGCAAATATACAGCTTGGAGACTCCCATACTTGGCACATTCGATTGAATCCGCATCATCCAACGCTTTCAGTTCAGTCGAAATACATCATCCCCAATCCCGACCAGTCGCGATATTCGACTCGTCCTCGCTTTCTTCAAGACAAGATATTCTACTACCACCCATCAATTGAAATTGAACAAATCACGAGACGATGTCTGCACCACGCACGAAACGCCAATTCGCAGGCGCAGCCAGCGATCCAGCCCAGCGCCAGATAACCTCTTTCTTTAGCAGCGCTACCGGGTCCTCAACCTCTGCTTCTTCTCTCTCGTACAGCACATCATCAAACCACACAGCACGGGCACCTCAATCTTTCAGTACACCGTTGCTGCCCGCTCCGGTCCAGACGAACCTGCTCTCGGTGGGCATGCGAGTTCGTAAGTCGGTTCCGGAAGGCTACAAGACGGGCACATACAGTGCGTTCGCCCTCTGGGACGAATCCGACTGCGCAGCGGACATGGCTGGAGGTGCGGCTTCGTCCGAGGGCAGGTCGCGCGCCAACGCCTTCTCATCGCCCCGGGAGCTGCTGCCATTCTGCGGCATTCACAAAGTCGGGGGCTTAGACACGCAGCCTGATACCTTCTCGCCCTACCGGACGTCCATCAGTATCAATGATGCAAGTCCGATCGCCGTCGAGGACGACGTCCCCGGGCTGACGAGCAGCCAGGATTCGACGGCGAGCACAGATCCAACAGCGCCGGGATTCGCCGACGCAAAGACGCGGAAGCGCTCCTTTACCGAGGAAGAAGACGAGGCACCGGAGATCCCAAACCGGCTGAAGATCTGGCAGAACGAGAACTACGACGGGGAGGTCAGCCCTCGCAGCGTCGCACCCGTGGGCTGGGGTAACAGGAGAGTCATGGCCGTGCCGAAGAAAGGGAAGCTCAGGGACAAGATGGGGCTCAGACGCGAGACGCAGTTCGGCAATGCCGGCGCCGGGGGCAAGGGCTTCGGTCAGCAGAACATCATGGTCGTGGATGACGACTTCGACGAGGCGGACTTCCTGGATATGGGTCAGAGCTGGGAAGTCGAGATGAGCGACATTTAATGCCGTATAGGTCGAATGTGCAGTTTTTACGATTCTGGATGAGAAGCCGCACGCGCGATATGGGAGACGGCAGCGGCGGTGGTTTGGGCGCGCTTTACGACACTGATTGGAACTGTTAGCGATACCATGCATGAGCCGGCGCTTGGAGGGTCTGTTTTACGGTTTTTCGGTTTTTGGAAGCTATTTGCATGTTTCCCCATTTGCACAGGTGTTATAGTATATCGCTCATTGTCGTTGCTCTGCTGGTTTGCTGGTGGTTATCGATTCTGATCATCTCTTAAGGCATAGGAGGCGAGGCTGTCGAGGTTGAGAAGGATCTTATATGTACGAATGTGATGTTAGGGCAAATTGATCGTCTCAGAAGATGAATATACACTTATACGGAACGTTTACGGTCTAGTACCAGATCTATCTATTGTCTATGTTGTCGTACGGCTCAGCCGGGCGAGATGCGTCCGTTTTCAAGGGTAATCATATTCCGTATAAGTATGCAATCGTATCCGACGATCCGGCAATACCAAGGACCCCCCTCACGATACAACTTAATCAAATGGAAAACAAGCTTACTCATCCGTACCGTCCTCCCAAGAACCAGCGGCTGTCTGACGTCGACGTGCAGTTGGTAATATTTCGATATTACAATAGGAGATTCACAGCCGTAAGCGATACTTAAATTAGAAGCCCGGCTCGGCCCGGGAAGACCCGTCTAAGTACAGAAAAATAGTTAAGATACAAGGGCATTTGAACCTTTCATGAGTAGGTATCGTCCAGCGTCAAAATAAGAGAACATTAGTAGCAGAAATACTGCCCAAGTTAACGGTACGAGATGCATCTGAATAGGGGCAGTGGGGATTGAGGACGACTGGGGACGACTCGCAGGCCGGTATCCATATATCTATCTATCTATGGTATGAACTGGAGGGTCTGGCCCACAGGGTTCAAATTGGCGAAGCATCGCCAAGGACGTTCCCGGCATCCTGTATTTCGAGCAATCAGCTGTGATTGGCTCCCGCGAATCAGTGGAGCAAAGTCATTTGAACCTTTGGTTACCTCGGACTCACAGAACTCTTTCAACTTCAACATTAAGCTTTCGTGTAAGAGATATGCGAAGACGGCTCTCCAAGGTCAAATTTCCCGCAAGTGTAGCCGCAATGATATGAGTTAATATCCGCAGACGATATGTCTCTTCAACCATTGAATACCCGCGTGGAAGGCGACAGATTCCTGCTGTCTCCTGTCGCATACGACGAGGATGTCTCATCTCTCCACAGCCGAAGCCAACAGGATACCGATAGCGAAGATGACCAACTCGTCGCCAGGGCCCGCAATAGCAGAGAGCTGAGGGCTCGCGATCGCATGGTGCTGATGGAGGAAGAGGAGATCGATCAGCTAGTCATCGATACCAGAGCGAAACAAGAGCGCCAGCGGAGTAGGAGCAGCGGTCGGAGGGAAAGTGGTCTAGCCTTGCCAAACCCAATCCAAATACTTAGGAGCTACAACCGGAACCGATCTTACAGCCCGCTCGGCGATAGTGGTAGTAGCGCAATAGAAGACTCGTACGATGAGAAACGAACGAACCGGCGGATGAGGCGCAAGGACAAACGCGATCGTCTCCTTAACGAAGCGGAGAATGGTGAAGATGGCGCGCTGATCTACGAGATGGAGAGCGGTGGCATGAAGGAGGGAAGCTCTACTGGCGACAGCAGCGACAGAGACGACAGCGACGAGCTCGACCGCCGACGGCTGCAAGAGGTTTCGGACGCGAAGTCGGATAAGGTGAGAAGATGGAGGAAATGGCTATTCGTACATACTCTCATCGTCGTCGGCTTCTCCTTCCTGGTGTTGCTCGCCTGGAAGCTCTCCGTCAACAAGAAGCGTGCGACGGCCCCACCGCTAGTCAGCAACGGCACTGCGCTTTTTGCGCCGACAACTCTTCTTATTAGCCTTGACGGCTTCCGCGCCGATTTCCTGCAGAGAGGCATAACACCCAGGCTGAACGCTTTCGTTAGAGAAGGCGTCTCGCCACTCTACATGTTACCGTCATTCCCATCGGTGACGTTTCCTGTAAGCACCCCCTTGTCACTATCACCGCGCGCTGTGACTGATACCGCTTATAGAACCACTACACAATCGCGACTGGTTTATACCCAGAAAGCCACGGGATTGTCGGGAACACCTTCTGGGACCCGTCCGAGGAGGCCGAATTCTACTATACTGATCCGGGTATGAGTCTGGACCCCAAATGGTGGGGCGGAGAGCCCTTCTGGGTTACTGCAGAGCAGCAGGGTCTCCGGACTGCCATCCACATGTGGCCAGGAAGTGAAGCTTCTATCATGGATGTCGAACCCAGCTTCTTGGACAAATACAAGGGCGACGAGAAGTTATCGAAGAAGACGGCAAGGATCCTTGAGCTGCTCGACAAGCCTGGCCTCGAAGACCCAAGCGCCGATATCGAGGGCATGAGACCTCAATTAATCGCTGCTTATGTCCCCAACGTGGATGCTTACGGCCATAAATACGGACCAAATAGCACGGAGATGCGATCTGCAATTACCGAGGTCGATTCTATGCTGGATGAACTCTTCCAGGGTCTCGAAGCGAGAAACCTGACTGATATCGTCAATGTCATCGTCGTGTCGGATCACGGGATGGCCACTACAGATGTCAGCAGGATGATCCAGATCGAGGACCTGATCGACCTGGATAGGGTTGGGCACATCGATGGCTGGCCTCTGACAGGCATTCGGCCGAAGAAGCCGGAGGACCTGCAGGTGCTATACGAGCAGGCATTGGAGAAGAGCAAGTTGAACCCCAACTTCGAGGTCTATCTCAAGGACAAGGACATGCCAGAGCGTTACCACTTCTCCAACAACGATCGCATCGCCCCGCTGTGGATTATCCCCAAGACGGGTTGGGCCATCGTCAAGAAGGAAGAGTTTGATATTCAGGAGGCCAAGGCCCAGAACTTGGTGTACAACCCTCGAGGCCTCCACGGCTACGACCACGAACATCCCTTAATGAGGGCCATCTTCATCGCCCGCGGTCCGGCTTTCCCACACCAGCCGCATAGCAAGGTCGAAGTCTTCCGTACGTTTTATTTTCCCGCGACTATGCGATTTCGCCCCTATACTAACGCGAAGCAGAGAACATCGAGGTGTACAACATCCTCTGCGACTCCGTCGGCATGAAGCCGGTACCCAACAATGGGACGCTTAGGCTGCCGTTGAACACAGTGGGGCTTCACGACTCGGAATCTACCCTTGGAGAGCTAGCCGATCCGGAGGAAGAGCCTACCGGGGACGGGGAAAAGCAGCATGCCACTGGGCTGGCCTCCGCTCTCCCCGTCGAAACCTCGTCTAAGAGTGTCGGCGACGCTGCCACCGGTTCGACGCCCGCCTCGCCCGTCGAGACGAGCTCCGAGACAGGGAAGCCCTCATCGGTAGTGGGTGTGGATCCCGTGGAGGAGCCCGAAACAACACCGGCACCGGATGATGAAGATGAAGAAGAGGACAAAGACGAACAGGTGGGCCCCAGGCCCTGGTGGAAGGGCACATGGGATTGGGTCTCGGACAAGTTCGGCGAGCTCTCCAACAAGGTCGAGGACTTCGTGAACAAGGTGACGGGCTCCGAGGACAACTCCTAGGGGCCTCCAGGTGCGGCGGTGCAGTCTTTTTTTAAACGTGTTGCTCCATATCTGTATATATTGCTCGAGCGGTATAGACTTTGGCTTTGCGGGCAGGTGCATCGGCGGGGTCTTTTCAGATAGGGTGGCTGTACCATTTTGAGATATCCACTAGCGAGATTAGGAGTGCAACAACAGGCCGCCCTCAAGCGCCTTTGAAGATGAGTCCGTGGGGGTGTTTTGGGCGTGTCAGCGCGATATTATCATCTGCTTTTGTACATAGACTATCGAACTAATCAAAAACATGCAGACCCCAATAAATGTCATGCTTCCAAAACCACGCGCGCCGGGGTCCATTATGCGAATAGGGGCGTCGATAGATACATCCAGCCACCCATCAATACCACCTCTCCCCCGTCCCCCCCGCTACGCCACCCCGAGGTCAAAACGACCAGTAGCTAAAAGGACACACCAGCGCCATCGCAGATACTGCCCCCATCGAACCACCTTACGGCGGGCAGCAGCTCGCTAGCCACCCACCGCGCCGTCCGCGCGTGCAGGGAGCCGTCCCCGAACGGCTCGTGCGCCTTATCCCTCCTCGTCGCGCCCTCCAGCCCCAGCGAGCCCACCGAGTGTTCGAGGTCGGCTATTTCCTCGTCGTCCGCCGACGCTTCGTCCGGTTGCGAACTGCGGCGGCGCGGGAAGCTGGTCCGGCCCTCCGCGAGGGCTTGGAAGATCACTAGCTGGTCCTCTACCGTGTTTACGGGTCAGTTATTTACGGACTTCGTGGTGCGGCACCTGGGAGCGACGAGGAGTAATTTCGAGTATCTCAGAGCCGAGTATCTGGGTATTGAGAGCAGGCAAACGGGGGGGGGGGGGGGGGGGGGCGGGGG